>OW386286.2:15530311-16133644 GCA_936432065.2 Rutpela maculata
AGAATTACTATTAAAGCTAGCTCGTGCCTTGATATATGATATGATAAACTCAAATTTTGATGGTTGAAGGCAGAAACCTATGATCTTCATTTGGCTGACCATCTTGGGGTATTTATGTGCCGTCAAACAGATCCAGTTCCTGTTCACACAAAGTTCATAGTTCTGCTGGCAGGATGAACAGAGCACAATGCGAAGAAAGTAATATTGACAGTCTAAATTGCTCTGATGTAGCAATATGTATTTTAGATGCTCGTAGCAACACTGATCTGTGTTTCTCAGAGGAAAAACTGTTCCAACTCGATGTAATGGAAGCAATGGTTTGATGATAGACTACGAGGAGTGATGTCCGAACAAGGTGGCATGAAAGTAAAACTGCTTTTAACAGTAGTAAATCTGATGAAAAGTGGCACAGCGATCGTGAAAAAGGAAAAAATATAAACAAGCTTTGAAAAGGAAAAACGCAAAGATTATACCAACGAAACTGTTAGTTCAAAAAGTAAAAGCGAAACTATTTGGAAATTAGCAAACAGTGAAAGGAAAATTAAAAATTGCTCAAATACTGCAAGCTTAGTTACATCAGAAGATTTTAAGATGTATTTTAGCTCTATCCATGAGGCAGTATTAATTTGATGACCACAATATTGATTCATTAATTCTTGTAAATAAGACTTCTAACCCCAATTTTCATTTTTGGTGCAACCAATATTGGAATCAGATGTAATACAAGCAATATACCAGTTAAGAAATACATCCAGTTTAAATTGTTACTGTCTGTACATCTATACGATAAAGCCCCCCCCCCCTCCAGTGCGCAAATGAACCATTAACGATACTGTTTAATAAATGTGTTGATGGATGATCTATTAAAAATAATCAAAATTTTACCTTTGCTTAAGAGAGAGGAGATTGGAATTGTTCTGATAATTTTCGTTCTATAGCAACCCTTCCAATAACTAGTAATATGCTTGAAATAGTTATTAAACATACATTAGTCAAATACTGTGAGGATAAGCATATTCTTTATGAACAGTTCGGGTTTCGAAAAAATAAATCTACTATTTTCGAATGCCTTAATGTAGAAATACTGCTGCATAAATTAGAATACTATTTATCCAATAGACAGCAATAAGCAATTCTTAACGGTAATGATTTGAGATTACTACCTATTAAAATTACCCCATTTTAATATCCCCGCGGGGATCTGTTCTGGGGCCTATTTTATTTCTCATCTACATTAACGATTTATCTTTCTCTGTTGGTCAGGGTTTATGTATACTGTTTGAAGGTGAAACCACCATAATTACCCAGATTGATGATATTGACTTAAATAGAGATAGTCTAACATCTGCAAAAAGCTCTTTTCCTTGAACAAGCTGAAACTAAAGGAATCGAAGACCCAACACATACCTTCCAGCTGAGATAAATGATCGCAAAAGTCTGAATTTAAATTACTTAGGGTCATACTTGACAGTAGCTTAAATTAGTCACCCCAATTTACTCTCTCGATTCGAAAATTTCATCTGAAATTTCTTGCATACGTCATTTAAAACAATCTTGCAAAAATATTGATAATGCACGTAATACAAAGCAATGACCCTGGGATAATAATATGAGAGAGCTACTATCGCCTTTTAAAAGCCCCCATTGAGAATGTTTGGGAAATATGTTGAAGCTTATAAAGAAATTAAATTATCGTCCTCAAAATGCGGAACAACTTCGTGCCATGATTGAAGATGAATGGGAGAGTTTATATAATACCCAAATTGCAGAAAAAATTTTTTATTAATGCCTAGAAGGATGCAAATAATTTTAGATGGGGATGGAGCAATGACTTAATATTAATTGCTTTTATTTTTGTTGTAATTTGTTTATTTTAAATGTATATTCAATATGTTGTTATATAAAAAAAATAATTCTATTAAAAATAGGACTGGTTATTTATATAGTTATTACTTAAAACAAAAGAACCAATATTACTGATAAATTTAGTAATCTCATCTAATGCCCGTTTGATATCATTGAACTTATGCCGGTTCTATTTTTAGTCTATTCCCAGATTTTTTTAAAATTTTTATCAACATAGTATCAACTTAGGTAATTACAATTGACTGACATCTATATTTCCATTATTAAGTTAATTTCAATAAATGACTGTCAAAAGAACAATTTAGACAACTAAAAAAGGCCATTCTCTTATTAGTCGGGGAGCCCCCCTAGCTGTATGTATGTTGATTTTTCTTCCATTACACCATCAATAGCTTGCCTTTTCGAGCATATTAAAAGTGTTTACCAAACGCGTATTTGGCGATTAGCCGACGAAGGTATTCACAATATTCCAAAACCTTGAAATGATTATGGATGACAAGAAAATGGAGAACCTCGTTGGTGTTCAGCAGATAATATACTGCCTCAATCGCTTACTGAAATTCTTCAGGAGATGATTCCAAATCAAATCATAATAGACGAAAGTGAGGATGATAACGATATCATAAATGAAGCAATGGAGGAAGAAGACTTGGAAGAAATATTTGATGTATCGGGAGACAGCGATGAATCTGAAAGCTAATGAGGTGTTACTTACGTTTTATATTGAATTTTATATTTTATTTTAAGAGCCCAATCATTTATCTGAACATTGCTAACTTCCCATCCAAATATTGTATAGGAACAAAATTGTAGAAAATCTTATGCACTTTGCTTTTTGTGCAGAAAGTTTTTCTCCATCTTTTTTAGTTTTTGTGGTAAATGACAAAAATAATATTTGCAAAAATATTTTTTTATACGTAAAGGGCTAAAATCGTGCTCGGAAACGATTGGAACGATTTTCATTGCCTCTACGACAAAAATTCATTAGGCCAAAAAGAAAGCTATGGAAATTCTCTATAAAAAAAAAAGATAGAGGGTCTTTTTTCGTATATGCAATAGTTTTCTTGAAAATCTTGCATTGAATTTGAACTTTATGGATAATTTAAGTACTCTATTCCACATCACCCTTGAGGTTGAGTACTAGGCGCGTAACTTTCAGTCTCTGCTTCAGTGACGGCTTCTATTTCTGACGAGTTTTCAATCGGTTCAACATTCAAGCAAGATTTTCCATGGCAGTTGCCGCAAACTGGTGAGCAATTAAGTCCCAACCTCCGACAGCCACACAATGATCCACAACCTTTCGTACAATTGCAGAAAATCGTCTTCAGAAGGCAATCAAACGCAGGAAGTTGGGATGTTGTTTTTGGCCACAATATGATATCTTTCAACATCCATCCCCACTCTTTAGGATTCAATACATTACCTAACCATTTCCGTACTTGAAAATAAACACGAAATAGATACTGTTGAGCTGCGTCATGAGTGGATGGTAATGAATTCAATTTCACTGGTTTGCTTTTGCTCACAGCTTTAATAAAGCAAGAATACCGATAGTTATCGATGGAGCGTTATAGATTACGAGGAAAAATTTTATCCCAACTATGTCAGGAGACATACCAGTCTTGCTGAAAACTTCAGCTAGAAGTTTCAAGTCCTGCCGTTTTTTCATCACTTTCAAAGCTGTAGTCTTGCCTTTATTGAATAGAGCAGATGTAGTGTCACACCCAGAGAATGCGTGCAGAAACAATATGTGATCTCGAATATCTTTATGGTAATCAAAGCTTCGTGAAGAATACATTTTTCGTCGGACCTTCCCTCTGCCTGGTTTGAGGAGAAAAATTTCTTTATTAATAGGTGTACGAGCAGTTAAAATTATAAGAAGATCCACATCTTCCCCAACCACAACCGTAGTATTTTTACATGATTCCTCAAGCGCTGTTTCGACTATCAAAATGTCAGCATCATCTTCAGCATGTCTAACAATATAATTATTTGCCTCAAACTTTTCTGTCAACATCGAAATCAATCTGGTTTTATTTTTATTATTGGAAAGGAGCTTCTCTTGGCTTACAGTTGCAACCATCTGCTCATCAAAGTAAATGTCAACAGATGAAGCTTTTGAGGACAGACGAAGCTGCTCCATAGCCTTCACACTGTTGCTAATATTTTCATAACCATCAAAAACAATAATAGAGTTCGAGCCAAAATGATTTTGCACATAATTAATATATGCTTGGCAAATAGCACTGTAGGTTTCAGGTTGATGTCATATAACTCGGTGCAAGAGAAATCCCCCATCAACGATATAAGTGGAATTTTGGAGATCTGGTTCAGATTCAGATGGCTGGAAGTTGTCATAGAAAGCTCACCTGTTCGTCTTGCGCATACCAACTTCGTCAAAGAGTGACACCGGATACGGAGCTAATTCATACTCCAAGAAGGTGCGAAGCTCTTCATTTGTTCTCTTCATGACAGTAATCATTTGAAACAACAATAATGGATTAATGGGCATTGTGGTATCATGGACTTTAACATTGCTATTGACAGTTAATAGTGGAAGCACACTATCTGCACGTGAGAATTTAATATCACAGAAATTGTTGCCCTGTAATTCCCTTAATACCTTCTAATAAATAATTCCTTCCTAAATACCTTCAATTCCTTTCTAATTTCTTCTTAATTCCTCCTATGTGTACACAATTTCCCTTCAGCGGTTGCCCCCTCGGAAATATTTATCTGAACGTTTAACCGAGAAAAAGTCGTTGGTGAACTTCTGGAAAGCTGCGCTATCCATTGAATTTTTAAAATTTTCCATCTCTTGCACGTATATATGTGCAGATTTTGCGTAAAAAAAAATGTCCAACCGTGTGAAAATATGGAAGCATTTGAAAACTATTGCATATACGAAAAAAAGACCCTCTATCTTTTTTATAGAGAATTTCCATAGCTCTCTTTTTGGCCTGATGTATTTTTGTCGTAGAGGCAATGAAAACCGAGATATCTCGAAAAATTCGTTTCCGAGCACGATTTTAGCCCTTTACAGCGTTGCCAAATTTTATCCTTACACTCCCACTTCGGGGACTTCTGAGACCTTATTAAGGACACCAGAACCTACCTGTAAAACCAACATTTGCTTTTTTATGAATTGGTCTGAAGATGCGGCTCATTTTTCACTAAATGCAGTGGATTATTTGTGTAGTAATCGAGCAACACGCTAGTCAAATAGATATTCGCAGTCGGCTACTCTTGACTGCAAGTTCTACTGATTTTACTGATATAAAGAATGGGATTTTGCAGAGTGAGAGGGAAACATGCGTTTATTTTCGATTCTTTATAAATATTCAAAAAACCAAACATAGCATAATCTTAAAACTGTTTTAGGCTGGCTATTGTTCTAACGAGTACAACTATATTTTTTTTATTGCAAATTTTTGTTGTACTTAAATATTGTAGGTTGTCAATAAAAATTATTCCTAATTTCATTATTAAAGTATGGCATTTAACTATATACAAAATTTATGATAAAAACTGTATATAGTTGTATTCCTTAGACCAATGGGAAGTATCTGAAACTATTTTAAAAATTTACGATTTTTTATGATTTTCTAAATATTTATAATAAACCGAAAATAAACGTATATTTCCCTCTCACTTTGCAAAATCATATCCTTGACGTTGCGCTAATATGATGGATGAGCGAGTCTAAGTGTATTTTTTGGCACAGCCCTGTATATAAATGAAACAATTATTTGAGCAGTATTAATCACATGAAAAAATAAATAAATAACAAAAACCAACGACCAATTAATAACATTAGTCTGCGTTTCGCACAATTCCAGAATTCAAGACACCCGATCTGTCAGCCAGATGCCACCAGCTTTTCCCTGTGGCTTTCCACCAATATCAGAAGGGGCGAGGCAAATGAACTAAAGGAATTTTCGCCTAGTGAACACAGAAAATTAAGTACTATATGTGTTTATCTTGTTCGGTGATCGATGGGAAACTGTGCAATAACGGCCTTGGCAGCAGCAGGTATTATTAGACATGGGAGTAATGACTGTAATGAGCGGGAAACCAAAGCCTTCTTGTTTCCACCTTCGGGTATCTGGTCTGATATTAAAGTCGATCCATCAGCCCTTAATCGCTGCTGTTTCGCCGGTTCTGTATGTTTTAGCCCTTTAGCCTCGAGGTTTATTGTTTCTGCAGAGTGAGCGCATTCATAGCGAGAGTTGATGTTTCGGATATACAACTACAGTGACAGATCTATGTATTATGAAATTGATGAGGAACTCAGATCTAACTATATTACAGCATTATGTCCTGTATAATGGATACGGATTGAATTCACGTACGGCCTGACTTAATGTAGGTAATTAGGTTGTATGCTTGTATAGCTCTACAAGGTATTTCCTTCATCAATCATAAATCTATTTATATTCATATTTTATGAAAATATCAAGCTTCCGGAAGTTACTGGCTCTGACTACCCCTCATTTGTATTCTCGTTAATTGTATTGTTTATTTACTTACTTATTTATTAATCAACGCACTGCCCGACAGAGCATTGTAATTAGGGGACAGGAGTTAATAAGGACTTACAAATACATAAGAAGAAAATGTAGAAACATAAAAATGAAAAATAAACATACAAAAACAATGGTAAGAACAAAATAAGAATTTTAATTTGTGCAGTCAATATCTTTATTGCAGCTACACTGTAGTGGAAGATATCAAAATGGTCTTAAAGATTGCTATAGTTCTAACAAATTTTGTACAATGGTGAGAATTTATGAATGTTAGTTCTGGAGGTTGGCAGATAAAATAATTCAAATTTTGTCTAAAATCTGATCTAGATATCGAAAATGTAGTAAATCTAGAATAGCACCACAATCTGTTGTATTATATATTACTTTAAATATAATATTTCTATTTAAAGTAATACATAATATAACAGATTGTGGTGCTATCCGAAGTTTACTATATTTTCTAATAATAATAATAAAAATTTGATTTCCATAACATTACAATTATGTAGGAATAGTCAAGTTTACAAGTATATACCTTAAAAACTAGGTAAGAAAATAACTTAACGGAATAAAAACATTTTGACAGTAAAAACAATTTTAACTTGCTTTTAAAATCCTGCAAACTTTTAGCTAATTTGCATTCTGTGGGCAAATAATTAAACATCTTTGGACCCGTGTAATTTGAGGAATTGCAAGTTATATTTAATCTTTCACCTGGTATTCTAAAATCTTCCTTGCTACGCGTATTTATGTTATGAATATTTTTATCTATAATGAATACATTCTTATTTTGATAAACATAAACACACATTTCAAAAATGTATGGACATGGCAAGGTTAAAATATTACACTCTCTAAATACCCCTTTACAAAAATGGGTACTAGAAATATTAGCCATACAACGGAATATACGTTTTTGAGCAATAAAAACGTTGTGTTATAAAGTGGAGTTCCCCCAGAAATAGACGCCATACCTCAATCTAGAATCCAGTTGGGCATAGTACAAATTAAGTAATTATTGCTCAGTAAGCACTATTTTAATATTATTAAACACAAACGAAATTGATGCTAGTTTGGAAATCAGATATTCGCAATGCTATTTCCAGCTTAAACATTCATCAGCATGTAAACCCAAAAACTTTATGCTCTCATAGGTACCTGTTTTAAAGGCTTCATTGAGTTTAAATTAAATAAACTCGCAGTTTTTCTGCTTATTATGAAATTGAGTTATTTGATTTTTTCTGCATTGAAATACAACTGATGTTGATTGAAAAATGTAGATACTTTTTCTACAACATTGTTACACTTACTTTCTAACATATTATGCATAGAATCTGAGGTAATCAAAGGAAGATCATCAGATATATTGAAAAGAATTCATTACATGGAATAAAATCAAGCTAATTAGTATATAATATAAATAATACAGGGCCCAATATTAAACCTTGTGGAACTCCCATACTTCAAAACGAACCTTCAGAATTGGCTATGTATACGTTATTTTCACTGACGTGTTGTATGCTCACATACTGTTGACGATTAGTCAAGAATGAATTAATCCAGTTTAGTGGTTGTCCTCTAATCCCATAGTTATACAATGTACTCAGACTAGGTTCTAGGAAAACTTAAGTTACTCTATCAGCCAACCCCCAGAACTAGCATACTCGCCATTGTACAAAAGTGTCAACATTATTTTGTTGTGGTATAGCTCTGTGAGTATCCAGACTTGAATTCTCTCTATATTTTGTATGTGTATTATGTTATGAGGAGACTAAATTGACTAATTTTCCTATTTGGATCGAACAAAAAATTGATATAGTAGTTTCAGTGTGTTGAAGTCGTTAAAATAATGAGTACATAGTATTTTAAATCCCAGGGTTCGAAAACTTATTAATGGTGATTGTATAACAATTAAAGATCAGTTTACTGTCAAATGTTACACTGAAATCTCGAAATATTGCTGGACGTGTACGGACTGAATTTTCTAAACAATAATTAAATTCGACAAATAGATGTTAATTGATAAAAGGTAGGCATTGCGCTTCTTATGTTCAACTGTAAGTTATTTAAATTATGTCATTGATTAACACCGTTTACAGTTCATCTCAAACTTATAGCAACATGAGGCCCAGTATTTCAATGCAAAGTTAAGCACTTTATCCTACAAATAAATTAGCTAGAACGTTAGAATATGAAGTTGCAATACTAAAGTGTTTAATAAAAGCATATTCTAAACTTCTAGCTAATTTATTTGTAGGATAAAGTGCTTAACTTTGCATTGAAACACTGATCCCATGTTGCTATAAGTTTGAGATGAACTGTACTTTATTGTATAACTTCATATCAACTGCTTGTAAGAGACAATTGACACTCAGTTCCAGTGTAATGTTGTTAATAAAGGTATTGAATAATAATGGACCTAAAACAGAACCTTGAGGTGCAGCCGAAGTAGATACAAATTCTGCAGATCGTTGACCACAGTATTCAATATGGAGGTGCCTATTTTCAAGATAGTATAATTTGAAAAACAACAACCCAAATTGTTTAAATTTTTAATATAAAATGCTGTAATCAAGTCTATCCAATGCTTTAATGAAGTCTGTAAATTACGTTGACTTGCGTCGATAGCATCAAATATATATTGGGTTACACAAAACAGATTGGTTGTGGTAGATCTTCCCTTGAAAAAAATGTGCTGTTATTAAGTAATGCAATTCTTTGATAGGAAAATGTTAGTTCATGTGACAAAATTTCCAAATCTTTAGAGAAATTGTTGATAACCGATATAGGTCTGTAAATCTCAATATTACTTTTTCACCTTTTATTTTCACATCCAGTGGAAGTATAGTAACGACAAAATTTTTTTTATAAATTTTTATTGTTCAAATAGGCTTAGAATGTCATGAAACGTCGAGATTTTAAGACTGAGCGAAAAAAAATTCTGTCTGTCTATCTGTAACTTTTTTGTGCGCACGTTTACTCTGGAACCGTTTAAGATATTGACTTAAAATTTGGTACACATATGTACTTTAACGAGATCTGGAACTGGATTATATTTTCATCTTATTCCGTCGTAGGATTGGGGGGTAAATTGGGGTAAATTTGGGTAAATAGGTAAATCAAGCAGGTAAGAGTCCATAAAATTGGTGTTTAGTATATACAAGAGAAACTAAGGTCTCAAAAAAATTGTTAGCATTATCCACCTCCATTACCCACCCCATTATTAAAGGGGATAAAAAAAATGTGATTTAGTGTGTGTACAAGAATCAGAAACCTCAAAATATTTTTTTTACTTTATCAGAATGAAGACAAGTAGCTAATGATACAATACATAATTTATTAACGGAAAAATCGCAGAACAAATATAAAAATGTGTACAAAAATGTAATTTTACAGTTAATATTAAAAAACGAACTGAGTAATTTAAACAAAATTTTCTCAATTTAATATTTACTGTTACCTATGATCGTAGATAAAGTATAGTATTCAACTTGCGGTAATGGTAACAAACTCATTTGATGAATTACAGCACTCGCCTGCGGCTCGTGCTGTAAACTTCATCTGCGTGAGTTATTACCTATATTACCGCTTGTTGAATAATATACTATTATTTCAAAAAATTGTTCTCAGAAATATTCTTTTGGTGTTCTTTTGCTTTTGTGAAGATATTAAAGAAAACCCGGCTTTAGGTTCTTTTCTTAATTTTATCCCATGGAGTGGTTACCCTACCTTCGAAAACTTTATTCATTTTATGTGCAAAATTCAACTTGTAAAACTTCACATGACTTGGATTTAACTCGAAGTTTAAAAAGCCTGGGGGCTGCAATAATATTCGCAAATCTAGATTTAATTCACACTGAATAAATAAGGCGGGGATTTACAGTTTGTGGAGGAGTGCAAACCATTTCCTAGAAGTAATTTTTGAAAAAAGTGTTCAGCAGTTAGCGGTCTTAACGTGTTTCGATGGGTATTCCCACTATCGTTAGATAATATGTTAATTGGAATAGGTACGGATATTCTAATTAAATCTAAATCACTATTTCAATGCTGGTGCGCCAAACATGCAATTTTTGCACTTTAATTTTTGCTCGCCTTTTACTAGAAGTAGCTTGAGAAAATGAATATGGGACCACCGCACAGTGGCGAGAAATGCCAGTGTTCCACCCAAATTACTCTAGAGGTCGTAAATTTTAAGTTATTGAGACATTTTTTTTTAATGTTCGTCTTGAATTTACCTATCAATACCTCTAACCGGATTTTGAAATTTCATTTTTCATTTTTTTTTATTTTTAATAAAAAATCATATTTTTACAAAAAAATACTGTTTTTTCTATTAAATTTATTCTAACGGGCCGTAAATTTGAATTTTCGTAACAATTTTTTTTTAAATCTTCGTCTTTTAATCAGCTATTGATCTGTCTAGATGAATTTTTGATTTAGTTGTTGACAACTGTCAAAATTACTGTCAAATATAAAAAATACGATTTTTAGATAAATAATTCATACAATAACAGGTTGGTGTTCAGAAAAATATATATAGTGTTTTCAATGTATCTGGTTCCGAAGCTGACAAGAAAATATGTATTTATAAATTTGGCAGCTGTCATAATTGCTGTCTCATTTCAAAATATAGAGGTAAGAGCTTATAAATTTTAAAAACACCCTATAAATGTATAGAAAAATAGACATATAATGTTTAGTAGTTGACAGGAAAATATGGTTTCTAAATTTGGAAGCTGTCGTAATTGCTGTCTCATTTCAAAATATAGAGGTAAGAGCTTATTAATTTTAAAAATACCCTAAATTTTAAAAAAAATGAAAAATGAAATTTCAAAATCCGGATAGAGGTAAATTCAAGACGAACATTTAAAACAAAATGCCTCAATAACTTAAAATTTAGAGTAATTTGAGGTGGAACACTGGCATTTCTCGCCACTGTGCACCGCCTAGCAATACCATACAATTTGAGGAAGAGTCCATTGAAATCGCTTAAATCAATTGAGAGTGATCTTTGTACACACAAAAATACATACATACGGCTCGAATTGAGAACTTCCACCTTAATTTTATGAAGTTGATTAAGAAATAGGAATTATTAACATAAATTCGTCAGAATTGACTACATCTGAACTTTTTTAAATGCAAAAAATATAATTAATGATTATGAAAATTATTTTTTTTTTGTATTTTAAGAAATTTTGGAAACATTCGTTCACAATTAAGCAAATGAATGTCAATGAATGACATAATAGGTTCTTATCCAAGCAGTATAGATAAATAGTATATTATACAACGAGCATATAATGATGGCTATTATTCACTAGGGTGAAGTTTAACACACGAGCCGCAGGCGAGTGTCGTAAATCTCCCCAGTGAATTATAAGGAACTAATTAATTAATTACATTATTCTTTTTGAGTAATATTATGTAAAATTATTGTAGATAACGTTGAAGTTTAAATGTAATTCGACTAGGCGTTCTTTTGACACATAACGGTCTACTAAATAAAATTTGAAAACGAAATTGTATAATAAAAAAGTTAACTACAGTTATCTATTCCTAAATTTCACAATAACAGTAAAATTGTTCACACAATTGTAGCTGTGATAGTTAACGAATAATTCCGTTTAACGTTTCAGAAACTAGCCGTAAATTCAACTAAAATGTAGCGAGATTACACTCAAATTACAGAAGAACTTGTCAGTGATTAATCGTTAATCACTACTAGATAGTTATTAATGATTAATAGTGATTAATCGTTAATCACTACTAGATAGTGATTAATGATTAATCACTGGTAGTAGTGAATAATATATATAGTTGTGACTGAACAAACCCAAGTATAATTGGTATATACAGGGTGATTTACCATGACATGCGGAAAATGGTGTACTAATCTTCTCTGTGGGAAAGTCTCTGCAAAATTTCAGAGTGATCCGAGGTAATTTAGTAATTTTCATTGCATTGAAACTTGCAAAGATATGCTACTGTTACTTGTCTGAGGTCAGTACTAGGGCGGTTAACTTACTTGTGAAAGAACATATCGAAGATGTTTACATTTCCTTAATTCGCATAAAAAGTTAAGCTAGCGGATGCGGTCAAGGTGCTGCGATTTTTGCTTTCGGTCGAACAATCAGGACACCGGCAGGTACAAAGTGCCGCCGAAGTTTGGTGTTTTTGAGTTATTCAGGGGTTTAAGTAAATATCTCTTATATCTCCTTGTTGTTGTAGAGTTCACTAGCATAGAGTCAATGTCTTTTCGACTTATTTTGCTATTTTTGTACTGTGAGTTGATTAAAACCAAAAAGTCACTTCTACCCTCTCCAGCTTTGCTGTCAATAGTGTCAATCCCAAGTTTGATAAAGGAGGAGGGGAAGTGATATGGTTGTACCGCGTTACGTCAGATTGGTTAAAGTCATTGGCAGCGCATTTCTGCAAAAAAAATAAGGTGATTTTTTTGGTCACATTCTTTAATTTTTCATTTTTTTAACTCCTTTCGGTAGGGACAACCTACTGATTTTTCCGCATGTCATGGTAAATCACCCTGTATACATATATTGGTATATAATACGGTCGTGGACAAATACATTTATTCATCAGTGGCCTTTCCATGGTCATATTTTCGGCCAGATAACCTTAAGTATTAGACAGTTGTTTGATTATATTATTAAATATTAAAAACATGAAAGAATATTTGCTCAATACTTAAATGATTTTATATTTACAATTAGGATGGCAAATAAAAATATTTTATTTAATAAAAAAAAAATCATGCAGAGAAAAACAAAATTATATTCCACTCAATGATAATTACCTCATACATTTCCAAATACAAAATAATTGCAATGAATAATAATAGTTGAAGAGTTAGGTAGACCACTGAATCCGACACATGCTATGATGCTATGCAGTTCTCGAACATACAAAAACAGATAGTTGATTCTTGTGTAAAAATGCCCCACAAAACATATTTTTGAGGTCGCGATATGATTTGGAATTAGGAAAAATTGCAATTCTTCATTTTTTTCCTTTTCCCAGCTGTATATTTGTCATTTGTTGTCGTAAAAACTTAATATTTTATTATTACAAATATTCAAATCCTTCGCTTTCCAACAGTGTATGCAAATATAATATTTGATATGACTGAAAAATAATAGTCTAGGAAATAGCGTGCAAATTCGACGACGAGTGGTTACCCTCTGCCAGCCGGTAATCGAAGAGACCATATAAATACAATTTTTTTTTTCTTTCTGGAACTTTTTGGTATGGTGGGGGGATAGGGAGGGGGGCATTTATTTTTAAATCGAATGATTATCGATATCTGTCCGCATAGGTAGTTAGTATATGTACTTCACATACCCCAATTACGCTGGCAGACGAAACTTTCGATCGGCGCGCGCGCTAACCGCAAAAAGAAAACAAAATTTTTAGTTTCTTTTTCCGGTTAGCGCGCGCGCCGATGGGAAGATTCGTCTGCCAGCGTAATTGGGGTATGTGAAGTACATATACTAACTACCTATGCGGACAGATATCGATAATCATTCGCTTTAAAAATAAATGCCCCCCCCTCCCTATCCCCCCACCATGCCAAAT
This sequence comes from Rutpela maculata, assembly GCA_936432065.2. Classification (NCBI taxonomy): domain Eukaryota; kingdom Metazoa; phylum Arthropoda; class Insecta; order Coleoptera; family Cerambycidae; genus Rutpela; species Rutpela maculata. Next base: position 15,544,297 of record OW386286.2, read on the forward strand.
AGTTCCTGAGAGAAAAAATTTTGTATTTATATGGTCTCTTCTTTTACCGGCTGGCAGACGGTAACCACTCGTCGTCGAATTTGCGCGCTATTTCCTATACTATATAAATGAATATTAATGGAAGAGTTACTTCCCATTTTGCGTAATTTACAGCAAAAAAGTGTGAGTCGAGTTGTATTTTTCAAAATAGGTGGACACTGTGAGCAAGCAAGTTGAGGCTGATGAAATGAGGATTTTTTTTATTTGGAACGTTTTTTTTATAAAATGTATAGGAAGTGAGAAATAGGCCTTGTAACACGAACATTGTTCTGGCGCGCAATCCCTAACCGTATCGGTCAACAGATAGTTTGCATTTTATTACATTCTATGTGCGTATGGATGATTTATTTATTTTATATTTATTTACTACTGTTTGTTCTTTAGGATATACTATTGTAACTATCGTTATAATTTTTTCCTTCTATATATGGCCTTACACGCATAGTGTTTTGGCCAATCGTTATGATTTAAAACATAAATAGTTTTATCAACTGGTTTATGACTAATACGAAGAGATCAGGTGAGATGTTTTTACTATATGCAGGAAAATGTAAAGTATTGAATATACTCATTAAAAAAAAATAAATTTTGAGAATTCTATTCATTTAATTAAATTAATGAAAATAGCCAGTGGCGGATCTAGGCCCAGGTGGTAATCGCTTTGAAGGGCTCATTTTTTCGGATGATAACCACGCAAGCGACGGATGCATTGTCTTCGACCCTATCTGAGGGCCCTTTTGCACAGGGGCCCAGGTGGCATTTGCTCTTTGGCCGCCCGGTTAGATCCGCCACTGAAAATGGCCCATATGTTATTAAAGGTTACTTAATAAAACATACAGAGTTCTTCAAGTCTTTATTTATTGTCGTCGTCCAGAATTTACGAGAAGTATGGACCATTTACGAGCCCGTTTATTTCCAACCTGTAATATGTGCATAAGCTGCGTAAAGTTGTAAATAGTTGCCAATATGTGTAATAATTTAAAATATTGTCTTTTTAAACATGTATTACATTTAGAGACTCGCCACCTACGGAAAGCGCATTTCGTTGTCGTATTGTGAGAACGTATTTACAATGCCCTGTGCGCCGTTTACAAAATAGCCCTAATTACTTCCACATCCAGTGGAAGCAAAGTAACGACAACAAATTTTTACTGTTCAAATAGGCTTAGAATGTCATGAAACATCGAGATTTTAAGTTTGAGAAAAAAAAATTCTGTCTGTCAGCCTGTCTGTCTGTATGTAACTTTTTTGTGCGCACGTTTACTCTGGAACCGTTTAAGATATTGACTTGAAATTTGGTACACTTATGTACTTGAACGAGATCTGGAACTAGAATATATTTTCATCTTGTTCCGTCGAAGGGTTAAGGGATAAATTGGGGTAAATTTGGGGTAAATGGGTAAATCAAGCAGGTAAGAGTCCAGAAAATTTAATATATACAAGAGAAGGTCTCAAATAATTTTTGGCATTAGCCACCCCCATTACCACCCCCACCCCACTATTAAAGGGGATGAAAAAAATTATGATTTAGTGTGTGTACAAGAACCAGAAACCTCAAAATATTTTTTTACTTCATCCACCCCCACTACCATCCCCCTATCACCATCCCCACCCCACTACCGATGTGGGGTATCGTTTTATACATTTTTGGGGTAGAGAATTTCAAATATTATATTATTATAGTTCCATAAGCAATTATTTCCACATATAAAATTTTTTCGTCTTGAGTGACTTGGATAGAAAATCTGGATGTGGAAGTAGTGATTCCTTGGGCAGCGGTATTTTATACCGTGAATATCTCAAATACGGACGACCTGGTAAAACTGAAAAAATTATGTGTTCATTATGTCTATTGTAAACCAACCACTGAAATTTGAATAACTTAAGTTGAACATTTTTGAAAATGTGTGAAGTTATATTGAAAAATGAAAATGTGCCAGTTTGTATGATAATATTTTAGGTAACGATATAACATAATTTTTTTCGTACGGTGAAATTTTTTTTAATTTTTACTTTAAGGATATAGCTGAAATGTAGATGGTGTACCTGTAGTACATACAATACAGTAAATGCGCGTAGAAATTCATGCGGGCGGTTCAGCGGCTATGTGTGTTGTCTGTGTATGTGTTCATAATTATATAGTTTCCCTCCATACTCACTATTTATCCTCCTATTCTCTAAGAAAAATGTTAAAAATGTGTAATCAGAACGAGAAAAAATTTATTTTACTCGATGGAACAGCTAAGAATTTTCAGAGTATGCATTTAACCGTGGGCTTGCCGCGCAGTAACAAAGTTATTTCACTATTTTTTTCCAGGAATGCCGTGGCTTTAGCGATAAATTTTATTAGGATATTTTTTGTTCAGAAACACGTGGTCTGTCTACCTGTATTTTTTATTTTTCCTACCGTGACTTAATTTCAAAATTTTGAAAAAATGGATAAAAAAAATTTTTTTCCACTTTTTTTATGTTCTGCATCCGAGCGAAACGTGAACTTTGCAGGATATTATTCTCTATACTCTCACGAACTCATTAAAAAAAAAAATTATTCGTTTGCAAATTGTTGTGGGTTTCACTATAAAATGTTCTCTGTCGTCTGGGCTATTTGACATTTTTCTATATAACTTAGCAGATATTTTAAACTGTTCAACGTAAGTTGTTCATATTTCAGCGAGTAGATAACAATAGACATATAATGAACACTTCATTTTTTTATTCTATTCAGCTCTTCCGATTTTGAGATATTAGCGATTAAAGTGAGGGTCTGCTACATTGGTAACCCAGGATTTAATGCAGCTCATTCTCATACATATTACCACAACCACCAAACTGTTATAAATAACGATTTTTTGTTTTTGAAAATTAATTCAGACCTTAAACTACATTTCAATCGCTTATACTAGTACTCTTAAAAATGCTTTCTCGGTACAGATGTTTCCAATTTGAAAATACCAAGTAATCTATAGTGAAAATATTATTTTTACCAGATATTTTATATTTGGTACAATTTTATGTATATCAATCAATTCATCATGTTTTAAAGTATATGTGACTACATTTTCAAGCCGAGTGAATGGTTAGAAACAAAGTTATGGGATGATGAATGTAAAATACTGTATTTCTGAGAAATTTCATAAAAGAAGAGTGTTTTTTTCCGATTTTGCAATTCCGAATTAATCCATAACCGAATTCGGCAGGTCACTTTACATAAGAATATGACTTCAGTTTGTGAATGTTCGCGAGTTGAATATGTCACCTTTATTTTGCATATGAGGGTGTCGTCCTCCGCCTATAAACGTTTTCCACTGAGTATCGTTAATTATATATTTCATCGTGATATGCGATATGTCTCTAAATGGAGAGTTATGTCAACAGGTACAACATATAGCATTTATATTTTTAACTTACTTGTCAACTCGACAATGGATTACAATACGTTAGATCGTACGTCTGCTATCGCATTTACTGCAAGATAGCCGTAACAGATACAAAATCTGTTTACTACCGGCTCTTGCTTGTTTTATTTTGTTTCTCCCATCATGATACCTTTCTATAACAGATTAAAAACGTGTCTCTTATCTTGTTTCTTATTTTAGAATGTAGCATCACGTTGACAGTTTGGTTCTTTCGTATGGGGAAGTTTTTTATATATTTTCCAACTAGGGAATATAGGACGGGTAACAGTACACCATGTTTTCTTCGTAAACAAAGTGCACTCATGCTGTCACAATATTTTCATGAACTGATCTTATGTACACATGCATCGATGTTCAACCTCTGACGACGTTTTCTTTTAAGGAATGTATGAATTTTAGTTTTGTTATCACACACATTTTTTAAAAACAACTTTTTCGTGTTCCTGGGACTTCAGAAGGTAAATGTCTGATCGGATTTCAATTTTCAATTTCGGACAAATTGTAATAACCTCTACATTTTATGGGTCATGAGGTTAAAACTGAAACTTCACGATGTATTTGCCGCAATATTAACCAAGAACTTTAAGTAATATTGAAAACTGAAACCTTATCTAAATAGTGGAAATTATTTAAACTATTTTCCGTTAATAAAATTTATCCCTGATATTTAATATACATTTACCGCTCTATTGAAATTATTTGTTTTTACAACATGTGCAGTCACGCAAAGGTACACTCAAAGAAAATGATAGGTAAATTCAACCAAAAAGAGCATATGAAATCGCGCTTATCTAGTTTCATAGTTAAATCAATCAGAAAAGAATAGTCATACAACTTTATTTGTTTTCGTAAACAAATAGTAGTTTAATAATCATATCTTCTTGTAACAAATTAAATAGTACAATGACATTTTTTTATGTTCACTAACCATTTTCAATTTGGTCTACAATTAAACAGTACAACGACTTTGTTTTTTGTTCACCAACTAATTTTTAGGTTGATCTGCACTTTATTGTATGATGAAGTTTTTTTTTGGTTAGCCAAAATCTCAGTATTGAGACATCAGACCACCCAAACCAAAGATTAGAGATCGTTTATAAGATCCATCCAAATATATCGATGATCCCTGAGAGAATTTGAACATTGCAATCATGTTTCTATAAATTCATAAGAATATAAGATAATGCATGATTGATTATTGTCAGCGATTTGTATGTGGCATCATCTGGGAATAATTTCTGTAATAGACTACGTGGTAAGCAAGCAAATTTTATGGTAATTCTTTTAGAACTTCTAGAAGACGACAATAATATTGATTTGTCTACCAAGTACAATAATACAGCGAACTAATACTGGGTTAGAATTACAATTCGATAATAGTTAAAAATAAAATATACTATTATCTTGTTTAATTTGACAGAACTCAACAAAATAATAGTCAGACGAAAAAAATAATAGTCTTATTATTTATTTTAAGTTAATTTTTGTTTTGTTGTACGACAACTTTTTATTAAATAAAATAACAATCACCTCTTGTTTAAAAATACCATCAATATAGTTTGGTTTAACAAAATTAACGATATTGTTAGTTAACCATTTTTTTTTGTTGAATTTACCCATACTATTTCTTTGAGTGTACAATCAACATTAATCAGCACCAAGATATGAAGGGGCGATTGTACGACAACAAATCTAAACATAGCAAATATTATGAATTGACGTCTTCAAATCGATGGTATGCATAGAAACTTCTTAGCTTTAGCAAGTCGTTGGTCTTTGATTTCACCAATCAACATGTGGGATTCGGTTCGGTCCCATCAAGATTGTTCTTGCACATTCTCTGACCAGCGTGTCTGTTTCTCATTACCTATGTACTCTTAATGTCTTCGCACCCACACCAGTTGTACACTATTGTTTTCAACCAGTTCCGCCGGGGACATTAGGTAGGCTCTCACATTTTAGAATATAGCTCTTCTACTGCCTTTATAGTTTTAAAAGCTACTTGGCCAACAGTGATGACAACAATTTCTTCTCCTTCTTTTTCCTTTAGCAGAGCTACGTAAGGTCACCACACTTAAGCCTTGTGGCCCATTTTGCTTCCGCTACAAATTTAGGGAATTCCTTCCAGGCTAGATTCTAACCCAAAGTCCAAAGTTCTTCCTATGGTGCCATCCCATTTTTTCCTCTAGCAGTGGAAATCCAATGCCAAAATGTTTGGCATTGGCAAGTTCATAAGACAAGGACAGAAAGTTAGAATGTGGATGGAAATATCTTCCTCATACCCGCAGAACCGGCAGCCGAAGTTATCAACCATGCAAATAGTGAGTAGATGTTTTCTGAAAGAGTCATGTCCAGTCAATAGACCTACTGCGATTTTGACATGATTCCTGAAATTCTGAGATTCCGAAATCCTGAGTGGGAGCCCCAGAAGTCATAGAACTTGGAACGAGTCCATTTCTCCATTGTCTTCTTGGCATTTGATCTAGGGTAACCGAGAGCTCAATCCGGATCCAATAGGGACCACTGAGAGCCCCCTCCGGCCAGAGCATCTTCCCGTTCGTTACCCTCAGCATTACCATTTCCAGTCACTCACAGAAGTTTGACCCAAACTCACAGAGAGCCTGTTTGCAGTATTGAATCAGTTTTGACTGGATCTTAACTGATGCAAAGGCCTTAAAGGTCGCTACATATAAATGTATTTGTTAGAATATTTCCTGCGGATATCCTCCTATGCACAGACCAAAATAGCAAACATTTCAGTTTGGAACACCGAGGCAAATTTACCTAGCGAATAAGAAAGTTTAATTCTGGGTCTTTCTCCATGCTCCAACACTTTCCTCATACCTCGATCCGTCTGCAAACCAGACGATATCAACAAGTCTGAGTATGTCTTCGAGCGGGTTCCAGCCATCGCCTTTATGGATAACAACCTCAAGGGGCTCTGAGAAGAAGAAAAAGAAGAAGAATAAAGGCACCTTATCATCCTCCAGATGTGAGTGAGCCCCTATCGTGCCGATAAGGTCCTCGTGTAACTTAGCAGTTCTCCTCCATCCTTTCACTGATCATAGCACCTCAATCTGAACCGCTTTCCGAGCTTCGGCCTCAGTCACCAGGTGAAGAAGCACTAAGTCGTGAGTGTCGCTCCTGTGACCCCCAAGCAAGTGAGTCTGTGAAATTATGTTAGCTTCTGTTGAAGGTATAGCCTCGTTACAGCTGGCCACCAAACAATTATTGGTCTTACTATAACGATATAATACCACATTGTTACCCTGAGGTTCAACCCCCATGTTTTACCAAAGGTCGTTCTACACACTTAAAGGGTTGTAGTGGCTCTTTGTATTTATCTCTTGTGGTGCGTATTTCACATTTGTTGTCATTAATTATTTTGCTGTAGGTGTCCACTCTGTATGTTTCCACTAAAAGTGTACCAAGTTTCTTCTTCGACAATTGCGTTAACTATATCCCAAATATTATTTACTGCTCTTTGTCACATTTTCTTCATTAATTATTTTTTAGGTTATCAACTTAACATTATTTTGCAATCTGCATAGTCTGAAACGTAAAATTTCGAAGATACAATACTCCCTTTCGGTAAACGAGGGAAGTAAAAATCAGAAAAATCGTTAGAAACCCAGGTTAATGTGCCATATCCTTTAGCTATTCTGATGTCATTGATAGGTATATTCAAAGCTTACCTTCCGTACATGACAATCTTTAGTAAAATCTCTTTATTGTTTCATAATTTTTAATAAACGATCCATGAACATTTGTTTCCCAAATTATTGCTTATATCACTACTTGATCGTTAATAGTAAACCGTTATTGTTTATTATTATATTACTGTATCATATTTCAATTGAGTATTTATCAACAAATTCAAAGCTATGTTGTTTGATACTAGGTATTGTTTACGACATCAAAATAGTAAACACCCATAGCTGAATGTAAATGTTTTTTTATGTGGAATAACATAATAAAACTATCGTCCATCCGTCGTTACTATATGAATCAAATTCAAGGACGAACAATGAATGTTATCTAATTTTTTTTTAATAATTTTTACAATAAATAATCGAAACATCCACTCTTTTGTTAAAAAATACAGTCCAATCTATTATTAAAATCCAAGTTGAATTTGTAAATATCTCCTGAGTTTTTATTTTTAATGCAGTTTATTTTCCAAGTCATTAATTCAATATTCATGTAAACATTACTTTAATGGTGCGTCATTAGAACATATCACAGGGAGTAAAATCTGCTAATCAATGAGGCCATTAACACCCTTTATTCCATCGTTTAATGAAACTAGACTAGTAGAACAAAATTAAGAGTACATCCTCTCAAACTTTGTTTGAGTCCCTCTCTCAGTAAATTATATTCCTGAAAGCCCAATGAAACAATCAACACCTTTTCTGAAATGTTGAAAGTATTTAGGTTAGTTTAGGCTTAGATTGCAACTAAAATGGATTATTAAAACAGACAAAACTTTCATATGACAAATATTCAAAAAACGGGAACAAAAATATGCTTCTGATAATTATTTTAGGTGCTTAAAAATGCTTAGGAAACGTGCTACAGAACTGAAGTGTACACTGACCAGACAAAACGTCTAGTTGTCATAGTACTATATTTTTACATTTGAATGTTGGTTTGGGAGAAAATACTATTTGTTTTTATTTTTGATAATCGTTTCTTCAGCTTTTTCTGGGTCATCTTTCTTAGATTTCTCCAGTTGTGTAATGACAATATGTGGCTATTTGCTTATTACTATTCAAGACCTATTAAAATAGTTTCATATGAAATTACCTCACTAAAATATTCACCCAGGTAAACGTCAGTTAACTTACCCCCTCCTGAATTTATAGGTACTCAGAAATGAGTTAACAGCAACTCCAAATCATATACTCTTCTGTAGAACTTCTTTTTGCAAGAAACATAAACGATAACATTCAACAATTCGCAAAAACAAACTCACCTGTCCGATAAACGGACAACCGACGTCGTCGAAGGTACCAACAAAACTGCTCTGTTTTAACAACTGCGATATAACATTTTATGATATCGTTGGAATTCAGCAAGAGCGAATTCAAAAAAAGGCGGCGATAGCTAACTTTAACCAAGCTTACCCTCAACCGCTGTATATTAGATTATATTAATAGTAAAATATTTATAATACTAATTTTTTTAATGTTCTCTGTTTCGTTACCATTATAGTATTATAGTATTTTGCAAAAAAATTATACAATCTGGAAATTGTGGTCCGATAAGATCTTATTCACAATTTTACAGTAGATGCACCTTCAGGGGCAAGAGAAAGAAAAATGAAATGGCAAAAATCCACGGTCTATTTTAGTTTTCTTTGGTATTGTAAGATTTTTTTAGTAAGTTTTCCTGCCACCCTCGGACAATCTTGAGGCAATAAATGACAATCTGTCGATATCTCACGTTTTAGTGAAAATGAAGTATGACGCTGAGGAGGCTAAAACCTAAATTAACCGCTGGGCCGGATGATCCCGTCTTTCTTGAGAGGATATTGTACTGCCATTTTTTCGTATTCACTCTCAATACTTTTTTTCAACTTATATATTCCAGATATATGAAATATTTAAAAGTGTGAAAGCCAATAAAAACAATATTGCCAACTTCAGGCCCACATCGATAATATGCATCTTTCCCAGGGTTTAGAAATTTTATCGCACGATACCATATATCCTAAAGCTGCTAACGGTTAATGAGTATAGACCAAAAGGTGTGAGGAAAAGACTTTTTTAAATGGTCGACGTTTCGTCAAAATTTATTGACATCCTCAGGACTCACCTAAATAGTCCTGAGGATGTCAATAAATTTTGACGAAACATCGACCATTTAAAAAGTCTTTTCCTAATACCTCTTGGTCTATACCCGTTAACCGTTACCAGCATATATCTTAAAATTAAACATATTTGCAATCTAATACGTATAATTCAATTTCTTCTCTTAGTCAATGGATCAACGTAAACAGATGGATGTAATATACATAGGTTTTTCTAAGGCGTTCGTCATCCTCGATCGCAATATATTGCTTCAACATATGTCTTGTTCACGTTTCTCTTATTTTCTGTTGGATTTTTTAGTCTTATCTTCTAGGCAGAAAACAATATGTAGCTTATAGTGGATTTAAGTATGTCGAATACTTGGGAAAATCTGGAGTTCCGCAAGGAACAATTCTTGTGCCTTTGTTTCTTAACCTATTTGTAAATGATACTGTGGAAGTTATTCAAGTTGACAGTTTACTCGACGCCGATGACCTTAAATCCTTTATGACTATTAGCTCCTACTTAAAAGAATTTAAGACTTCGGGATTTCTACTCAGATAAAACAGAGTGTTTGCTGATACTGATGCCTTAAAAATACTTTACTTTGCTTTTGTCCTTTGCTTGAATACGTATCGCTCCAAGAGTGATGGAGTATACCCAACAGTTGCTTTACCACAACCAGACTTTTTAAGTAATTTTCCATGACTATACTGGAAAATAGGCGGGATTGCTACTCTCAAATATTTTTATATGACCTAATACATAACAAGGACTAGCAAGAATTTTTAAACAAAATAACAGTTTTATATCCCAGGCTTAAATATTCGAACCATGCGAACTTTTCTATGCCTACACTGGAAAATAGGCGGGATTGCTGCTCTCAAATATTTTTATATGACCTAATACATAACAAGGACTAGCAGGAATTTTTAAACAAAATAACAGTTCTATATCCCAGGCTTAAATATTCGAACCATGCGAACTTTTTATCTTTTCATTCCACGCACCAACAGACTTAAATCTGCTCCTTTATTTTCATTGTGTCAAAACTACGACAAAAAAAAATCGCTGCCTAAAGAATCACCACTACCACACCGAAATTTCCGCTGAGGGTGTCAAAAAAAAAAATTTAGGCCTTTGATCCTTGTGCACATACTGAACCACAATTTTATTTTTTCACCCCCTTTAATGATGGGGTGTGGATGGCTAATTCCAAAGAAAAAAAAATTGAGGCCTTTATTTTTCTATACACACTAAATTTTCAAAATAATATATTGGGAACACCGAATAAAACATTCCCAAGCAATATAAAAACGACGAAATGATGGAATATTACTAATATTTCTTCGCCTTGTGTGATTTTGACCTTCTTTCCTTGTACAATGCGTAAAGAGGTATTTGTAATAGGGCTACCGAAATGTAATATTTTGTGGAAATCTTGATCAGCTATACGAGACTGTGCTAATTTTGAACAACTTTCATTAATACAGTTTTTCGATAAAAAAAATGGCTAATATGATTTCTTTATTTTTTCCGTTTATTTTGGTACCGCAGGTGGCTTTGCATTTGTGAGAGGCGAATGTTTTTTTGGCCATAAGTAGATCCTAATTTGTTCTATATTTTGGTAAAATTTGGTTCAAGTCGGACAAAAAATAAAAGAGTTTTAAAGGTGTTTCCATTTTAAATGGGTCAGACAGTAGATTGAATTATAAATAAAATTGGTTTATTTAATAATTTATTTAGCAGTATTCGAAAATCTCCATAATGCAGTAGTACTGTAACCTGTCCGTTCAAAGGCTTTATCACTAGTAGAATATAGTCGGAGCACTGGATCTTCGAACTGACGTCATCATCCTATTTTGCCTAAACTAATTTGTCAAAGGATGAAATGATTTCGTACCATAGGCGGAGCAAATTCATTATTAGAGTAATATTTAATAATATTATTAACAGATAGAGAGATATTGGCCAAATAAATAGATACATAATTATGTACATGTGGCAAGTCAAGGATAAATATATAGAATACTAGCTGACCCAGCAAACGTTGTTTTGCCATATAAATTATAAATTTTTGTCCAAAAAATAAACAGAAAATTCCTGGATAGAGCCACCCTTATCACCTAGGGGTATAAAAAATAGCCTATTCTCAGACCTACCAAATATACACCAAAAATTTCATAAAAATCGGTCAAACCGTTTCGGAGGAGTTCGATAACAAACACTGTGACACGAAATTTGTATATATTAGATATACCTAATCACGATATAAAACATAAATTATAGTATGGAACATACAAGACAATATACATATAAAATGATACAAAAGTAAGAAATACAAAAATTTCCTATTTCATAATTTAAAAAAGGATTAAAATAAATATATAATCAAAATGTACAAAAATTGTACAAATAATATCAACTAGTAAAATTACAACCGTAAAGCTAAAAACTCATTGATGTTATAAAAGGCACTTTCTCTGAGTGATTTTTCTAATTTTTTTCGGCTTCCCATGTCTCGACAACCAATAAGAAGACGACAGCATGCCAGTTGAGGAAGCAGGGAAACAACAGATGTAGCAGATATAATTTTGAGTTGTCAGGTGAGTGATGGGTGTTTGAAGGATAATACATACCTCGGGACGTGCGATTGACGATTTTGTGAGTAGTGATTGGTTTCGTACATAATCCAGAACTAGATACAGTGTTTTTGGTGCAATGCAATAGAACAAGTCAAAGAGAGAAGGCAATGGAAGGGACGAGAAGTATAACAGACAAGGGTTGTTGATCCTTGACTTTTGCTGGTGTCTGGTTTAATAGGAGTGTGTTTTGTGGTATTATATGTTTTTGCGTTATGGGTGTTATAACATAGTGTTGAAAATCTGATTTCATAATACTTTCTTAGATAAATTATCAAGTGAGGTTATTCAGGTCAAAATTGTGCTCGTTGCTAAGTGAAAAATTCTACACAAAATTCTACACTAAAAACAGGGAGACCAGGTTACATGTGGAAAACAACAATCTAGAGGATAATGAACAAACTACCAAACATACTGGGAAAGAAAAGCAAGCAGAAAAAATGAATTCCACAAATAAATCGCAGTGATATATATACTCTACCAGAACCAGAAACCGAGGAATCAGAAGACTTAGAAGAAGAAGATTCACAAATACCTACAAACATATACTTTATCAGAACCAGAAACGAAAGAATCAGAAGACTCAGAAGAAGAAAAGGAAAATCTGTAGAAGCAGAAACACCAAAAAGAGGAGCATAAACATTAAATATCACAACCACAATGCGGCAACGCATTTCAAAAACAACTACACTGCCCACCCCCCACTCCTGTACCATGCGTCATGTGACTCTCGCTGCTGACAACAAGCATGACCCAACTCCAACCCAGCATCGGAAACCGAGAAATCAGCAGACTCAGAAAAAGAAGGCGAACCAAAAACACAAACAGGGAGATTAAACGCTCCCTCACGACACAATGCGGTAACGCATCTCACAAATACCTACACCTTCCATCCCACATTCCTTTACCATGCGCCATGTGGCACTCGCTGCAGGCAACAAGCATGACCCTAGTCCAACCCAGCGTGGACGTAGCAGGCCAGCTGTATAATCCTTGGGAGTGGCAGAAATGCCTACGCACGCTGGTAAATCAATCAATCAATCAATTAATAAATTAAGCATTTATAATTGTAAATACAGGGCGCAGTTAGCATTTTCTTTGTAATAAATGGACTTTTGCAACCTTCTCTATAATTTAAATTAAATATCAGCCTTATAATTCTTTTTTGTAGTACAAAGATTCTATATAATTGGCTAGACCTTCCCCAGACACAAACATTCAGAGATAGATGAGAGTAAGCTAGCGCATAGTAAACATCCACGAGTCCCTCCTCACCTAGAGAGTCTTTTAGTTGCAATATGGCAATATGCAATAATGATTAATAATAATAAATTGGACTAGACTAGACATAAAGAATCATACTGACGTTGGCAGTAGACTCAATTAGAACAAAGAACCAGATTTCTAGCTTACGAATTAAGGTAAAGTAGTATTATTATGAGAAGATGACAGGGGCGGAGCCAACATACGCAAATACTTTTACCAGTGGCATAGCGTCACCTGAAATATAGGGGTGTGTAATTGCAATAAAAGTTTCGCGGTCAAGGAGCCGTGTAATAGAGTAGATTAAAACTTACCAACTGTTATGAGTAACCTTTGTTACATAATGAATTAATTGCATTACGGAAAACAAAGCGTGAGACCGACGCGCTTCTATGTAGTCTAGACGTACGCGTTACCATTACTCTCAAATCTAACGAGCAGGACTAACATGCATAGTAGGGTGGAGTGAAAAGGGCATTTTTAAAAAATTTTTAAAATCCCATTTTGGAATAGTTGCAGAAAGTTGCCTACTAGTATCCCAAAGAGAAAATCTAAATGATGTTTTGAAATATTAAAATATCTTCTGCCCTCTACCACCCATTAAAGGGGGTGTGAAATAATATTTTTTTCATTTTCAAAATTTCATTTTGGAATAGTTGCAGAAAGTTGCCTATTAGTATCCCAAAGAGAAAACCTAAATGATGTTTTGAAATATTAAAATATCTTCTGCCCTCTACCACCCATTAAAGGAGGTGTGAAATAATATTTTTTTTCATTTTCAAAATTTCATTTTGGAATAGTTGCAGAAAGTTGCCTATTAGTATCCCAAAGAGAAAACCTAAATGATGTTTTGAAATATTAAAATATCTTCTGCCCTCTACCATCCATTAAAAGGAGTGTAAAATAATATATTTTTTTTAATTTTCAAAATTTAATTTTGGAATACTTGCAAAAAGTTGCCTATTACAATCCCAAAGGGAAAACCTAAAAAATGTTTTGAAATATTACAATATCTTCTGCCCTCTCCACCCCTCAAAGGAGGTGTGAAATAGATTTGTCAATTATAATAACAAGGAAAAGTTTTTTGTGCTAATAATACAAATATAATGTTATAATAAGGTTACAAAAACACCAAAGTATCTTTTGTGTAGAATAAATATCACTTTTAAAGGGAGAATAGCAAATTTCATATATTATGGATACTGAAATTACATTATTTTCAAGTAACATTCTTATTTACGTTACGGTTCTGTCATATTCTCGAGCCGACTAACTAAATTTAGCCGGTTATGGTCTATATTTAGATTTTCATTTGTCAGTCAGTACAAGTGTTGACTGACAAACAATCAAGGTTATTGACAGAAGTAAGATAAGAAGGCTAGGACAAAAATTAGACAGAACCCAGAACTTCCGAGCCATTAAAAGCCATGTACTTCGATGGTAGATAAGATAAAACTCTTGTGATGGAGAAAATTAAACAAGTCTCGTAGAAGAACAATACTACTAGAGCATATTTCATTGATACAGGAACCCGGCTCCCATTTCATGGGTCACACAACACCAATATCCGGCTCAGCAAAACACATTTTCGAATCTATTTTCACCTTCTTGGAAAGTAACAATTAAGGCGAACTGAGATTAAGCCAGTAGACAGGCCAGTTGAACTCTCCAGCAGCTGGCTGCCAGTAACTATCTCTTTGTAAACACTTTATTCCAGTAACTGGACAGGCCAGCAGGCCAGCTACTGTCCTTCTAGCGAATTCAAATATTTTTGTTTTTACTGGCCACTGGCATTGCCCCACCACAGCACAGGCCAGCAGCTGGAGTCGTGTAAACACGAAACGCACTTCCAGTGTCAATTGGTAGTTCACGCCGCGTGTGCAAGTGAAAACGAAAAATACAAAATGGCTAGGTGGAGTGAGGATGAAACATTTAAATTTGTAAACTTGTACAGACAATGAAAATTTATGAGATGTATTTAGTAATGAATACAAAAATCGGGATGCCCGAAGAACTTCGTTAGAGAATATAGCACGGGAAATGAATATGCATGATGTAAAAGAAGTAGGTAAAAAGATTAAAAGTCTACGTTCTCCGTATCATCTCGAGATTTCAAAAATTAAAAAAATAACCTTGTAGCTATAGGATGTGATGGGACGGTAGTCAATACAGGATCCAAAAGCGGGATGATAGTTCACCTTGAGTTACAGATAAAACGACCTTTACAAAGATCCATATGTCAACTTCATATGAATGAACTACCTCTGAGGCATCTATTGGAATATATCGATGGTGGCACAAGTAGTCCTCGTGGATATTATAGTTCTCTAGGAAAACAAATAGAACATTGTGAAAATCTGCCACCTATTAAATTTAAACCTATCACTTGTGATTTACCAAACATTGATTTCAATGAATTGAGTACCGATCAAAAGTATCACTTTAAAATTTGTCGTGCAATATCTAGTGGAAATTGTTCAAATGATTTATCAAACCGCAAATGCTTCTTTATCAGTTATTGGTTCAGACAAACGAGATGGATTTAATAAAACCACTTTTGATTCACGCAGAATGATGTCAAAATTTGAGACAAAAAGGCAATTCAAACAGTAGAGCTTCTGTTACAGTTGGAGGGTGGGAGAGATGGAACTCGTCGAGCAGTCACCTCCCCATGGTGAGTTCTGGGTTGTTTGACATTAAACAAGTGAAAAACTGCTCTAAACAGAAATCTGACAGCAGATGGAAATAATACAGAAAAGCCGCATTATTACTTCAAAATTATTCCTCTTGAGGGTTGATATCGGGGTGATTAAAAATCGAAAACGGTATTTAGCGTGATAATTGACAAGAATTAAGCTAATTAGTATAAATGATTAATTTATATATAGTCAATATTGATTTTCAAGTTATAGTTTTGATATACGATATATTTCTAGATTTCCATAAATATAAGGGTCTGTAGAGGGCGGAAGACGTAATTCAAATGTAATAAAATTTTATATAGGTACTAATGGGCCCTAAAGACAAATTTTTTTCACTATTCCAAATTCGTCTTGGAAAGTTAAATTTTTCGCTCCACCCTAGCATAGATCGTAGACTGTGGAAGACATACGTCTTTAAATCCATTCCAGGTAGTTCGATTGTAAAATGTGAGACGCCAATATACAAATGATAGTCTTTGATTGCATTAGTGACGTCAGTCCAAAGATCCATGCTCCGATTATACGTGTATGGCATGATAAGCACTAGGCTGAGTACTTATTCACGATAAATTTAAATTATGTTCGCATCAGGTCCATGCACCAATAACTGGACATTGTTCGTCGCATATCTGGCATACCTGAGACGAGGATGTGTTTTTGACTGCGTTTTTTTATCACTAAACACGACTTACAATACAAAGTGGTACCTGAATTATTTCATGACTGATTACGCATGTACATGATAATAATAAATGTTATAGTTGGCATTCAGTAAAGTTTCCCCAACATTATGAGTAATGATTGTTATTTGCCATTATTATACCTATTTGATTTAATTAAATAGGTATATTATAACCGGACAAATTTTTTAAACAATAATCGTAGAAAAAAAATATTTGTACAGAAATCCGTTCCGTAAGTTACGAAACAGACTGAACTCAAATATCGAATAAAAAATGTCTGTGTGTCTGTATGTGTGTATGTAGCTGTGTGCGTAAACGCGTGTGCGTAAACACGGTAATTTCTGTTAGATTTATTATTTTTAATTCTTTGGAACATGTGTAAAACAAAATAATTGAAATAGAGCCATATATGTCATACAGGGAGGGCGATTGTCAGAGGCGTGCAAACTGTCATTCTTATAAAAAAAAGGTTTTATTTTAATTTCAGAGCAAAATATTACTAGAGTTTTCTATTAAGCACACATGAATATGATTTCTAAACCGAAATATACAGGGTGTCTCTCATGTTCGAACCAACTTTATGTAGACTAGATGATGTATAGTCGAAGCAATGGATCTTTGAACTGACGTCACTAATGCATGTAGCCAGTGGCGGCTCGTGATATTGTCTGCAGAGGAGGCTTGATATTTTGAAAGACAATTAGAGAAATTTCTACAAGTAAAAGATATTAATTTGGAAGATTGGAAGATATGCTGCTTCTTCCAAAGGGAGGCTCAGCCTCTCCTGCCTCCCCTGACGAGCCGCCACTGCATGTAGCAATCAAAGACTATCGTTTGCATATTGGCGTCTCACTCCTTACAATAGAACTTCCTGGAATGGATGTAAGGATGTATGTCTTCTACAGTCTACGACCTACGCATGCTAGTCCTGCGCGTAAGATTTGAGAGTACCTAATGGTAACGCGTACTTCTAGATTACATAGAAGCGCATCGGTCTCGAGATTCAATCGCCAATGGCGCACGTATTGCTTGTTCTTCGTAAAGCAATTAATTCATTAAACCTGAATTCGCAAGCTAGAAATCTAATTTTTTGTTCTAATTGAGTCTACTACCAATGCCAATCTGATTCTTTATGTCTAGTCTAATCCAATGTATTATTACCAATCATTGTTAATAATATTATTATTTATTATTTTGATAATAAATTTGCTCCACCATGGTACGAAATCATTGCCATCCTTTAACAAATTAGTTCAGGCCAAATAGAATGGTGACGTCAGTTCAAAGATCCATTGCTCCAACTATACCAATTTTACCTTAAAACTTCATTGTGGTATTTTTATTAAGATTATTATGAAATGAATAAAAGTTGCAGTCGGGCATTGCCAATTGCAATTATCTGTTAAATACGATAAGCACTGTTGGACTTATTATTTAGACTTCGAAATATATATAAAATATTTACTAGTGAAATATTTTTGTCGAACTCCTCTATACGTTTCCTTAAATATATAAGGAATAAAAACCAGACTGCAACCAACAGCTATTCTCCGGACTAATGCCCCGTATAGCGTTGAATTACGAATTACAAGCCTGGCCGCGTTATGTGCAATAACTGTGTATTGCCAGTATTGCCACAAAACGCTAAAGTTTCGACTTTAATGGACACCAGCCGAAAGACTTATTCCTACTTAAAGGAGCTCTCGTGCCAGCCACCCCGTACCACTTGCAGACTGCAGTTTCGAACTATTGGCTCTCGTCAGTGCAAGGTAGGTCTGAGATGGCTGGAACGAGGCATTTGTTCACTCTTGGTACATGACGAGATTTATAAAACCACGACATGCAACAAAAATGGCAGGCTCCATCTAGCGGCTAATGTCCATTACAATCGAAACAGCAGTAGCCCTGACATGGGCATAGTTAGTAGGTATGCTTTTAGAGGGCAGAATATTTACTAGTGAAATATTTTTGTCGAACTCTTCTATACGTTTCCTTAAATATATAAGGAATAAAGTCTACAAGTGTTACGGGGCGGCTGGCACGAGAGCTCCTTTAAGTAGGAATAAGTCTTTCGGCTGGTGTCCATTAAAATCGAAACTTTAGCGTTTTGTGGCAATACACAATTATTGCACTTAAAGCGGCCAGGCTTGTAATACGTAATTCAGCGCTCGGTGGGGCATTAGTCCGGAGATTAGCTGTTGGTTGCAGTCTGGTTTTTATTCCTTATATATTTAAGGAAACGTATAGAGGAGTTCGACAAAAATATTTCACTAGTAAATATTCTGCCCTCTAAAAGCATACCTACTATATATAAAATAACATGGCAGAATACTTCCTATTGAAATTGAATCATATCCGCCATACAGGGCGACCGTTAGAGGCTCGTAAACTGTGTTTTATTATAATTTTAGAGCTAAATGTTACTGAGGTTTTTGATTAAGCACACAAAAATACGAAGACACTTAAAATATCTAGTTCTCAATATACAGGACGTCTTTCAGGTTCGAACATAATTTATGTAGGTTACATAGTATAACAATTTTACCTTAAAATATTATTACGGTATTTTTAATAAGACTATTATGATATAAATAATAGTTGCAGTCGGGCGTTGCCGATTTCGAATATTTATTAAATACAATAATTTCTGGTAACGGTTAATGGGTATAGAACAAAAGGTGTTACAAAAAGACTTCTTTAAATAGTCGACGTTTCTTCAAAATTTATTGACATCCTCAGGACTATTTAGGTGAGTTTTCCTTTGTTATATTACATTTAAAATATAAAACAAAACACATTGATATTAACAAATACAACAACTCCTCAATGTATGAGTAACCCAGAATAGAGTAGGTTACTCATAGGGCCACTAAATCAGAATTTTATTTTTTTAATCCCGTCAATAACGGGGTGGGGGTGGCTAAAGTCAAAACAAATTCTTTGGTTTTTATACATACACTAAATCACAATTTATTTTTTTTGCCACCTTTAATAAATAGATGGGGGTAGTAATGGGGGTGGCTAATGCCAAAGAAATTTTGAGACCTTGGCTTGTTGTACACACACAATATTCCAATTTTATGGACTCTTACTTGATTGTTTTACCTATTCACCTGCTATTTACCCCCAGCCCTTCAATGGAATAAGATGAAAATATAATTTTGTTCCAGATCTCACTATAATACATAAGTGTACCAAAGAACTTTGTTAAGAAAGGGACTTACTAAAAACATAGGGAAGACAGTAAAAAACAACCCTTATTTGGGGGTGGCATTGAAATTGATATTAGAACTTGCAACAAAATTTATTCTTTAGTGCAGAAAATTCTATCAAAATACTCAGTTTCGTTAGGTAAATAGAAAAAGAAGCAAAAATTCTAAATCCCCCCCCCTCCCTCTCGTTTCCCTCAGCCTTCACCACCCATAAGAGTGGTTACAATATCTAATATACGTTTATTTATTTATTTAAAAAAAAAACAAAACTCCTCGTTAAATGGCTATTATCAGGTTATAATGTGATTATTTCTGAATACTCTTAGACCCATCCTCACCAATTAAGGTGGTGGATTTTATCTTTTTAGAGTTTTTATTGGTTTTAATTGCAAAAGAAATCCCCAATCACCCAGTTTGATGTTTTTTTTATCATAATAAGGTGATTTAGTCAATTCAGATGAATATTTCTCACCCCTGAATATTTCTGACACTTTTGGTGTTGGGGTGTATGGTGTGCATCACTATCCAGAAAATATTACTTGTTTTTTATATTAAAAAATTCTTTAATTATTTAAATGACTTTTGGTTGGAAAATGAGAATTTTTTACTTTATGGCACCCAAATAGGGGTTGTTTTGTAATGTGTTTCCGAGATTTTTCGCCAAATCGGGTGACGGATTCGTTTTAAGCACCCCAAAATTAGTAAAAAAAGATGGCTTCCACGAATGGGCCAAAAAAGCCCTCTTTTTAACATTGTTCTTTCAAGTCAATATCAGAAATGGTTCTAGAGTAATTGTGCGCACAAAAAATACTTACAGACAAACCGACAAATAGAATGACAGACAGATTTTTTTTTGCTCAAACTTCAATTTTTTTTGTGATTACTATTCTTCCATGACGAGTTCCATGATGTGGAAGGAAAAAAAAATGGCTGTGTACTTAAACTCAGGGGCACTCTTTAAAAGTGGATAGCAAAATAAATATTAATCAAATAGGTATTCGCAGTCGAGTTTTTACACGATCACAATACTTTCCCCACATTACTCCCTAATAATATGTTAGTTTCACTCCTATTTTAAGAGCGTGTATTTTATTTTACTGAGGGGGCGAAGACGGAACCCTCTGATTTTCCATGGAACTGATAGAAAGGAACTTTGGTGAAGTAGTCCACCTAAGACGTAATGCTATCAGATGTACCATACAGCAATGGGAGGCTAATGAGAATAGTTCATGGATCACAAAACGCCTGTCAAAACGATTTATTCCACTGTATTTAAATTGATTAAGGCCCGGTATTCTCATCTCTCATTAATTCTACTCTATAGATAGATCCCATGGAACAATTATTGACAATTGTATCCAAGGGAATTATCTGGAGAATAAATTTAACGGGAGGTGAAAGTACCGGGCCTTAAAGGTTTAAAATTATCCCATTTGTTTTTTCTCCGTCGTGTATCTTGCAGCCGTAGGTAGGTACTCGTGGAAATTTTACGAAATTAGTAATTAAAATACCACTTACCTTTTTTACGGCACATGAAGTGTTGTAAAAATCCATGAGATTCTGGTTTACGTAAATCCTCCATATACCTATTTATAGTAGAGTAGGCACAGAGCACATTCTGCACCTACATTATATTATTGAACAACGATTTTACTCTACCGCACACAAGGCACATTATTCGCAAATTCACTTTTATACTTATTTTTTTTTTCAATTAACTATTATTTTCATAAACACAACCTCAAGTTTGTTCAGATATTCTCACATTCAGTTGCAATGACGCGACTTTTTGTTAGTATGGCTATCTACATAAGAAACAATGTCGCGGCGACCCGAAAACGCAACTCAGGGCGTTTTTAAAATCGGTCGCTATCGCAGGTCCCAACTATGGCTACCTATATAAGAATCCATTAACACATCTTTGCGACTTGGTCGATGCGTTCCTGTCGCAGCTACAGATCGCAAGCTTGGCCGTAGACTTAGTTTCAAATACTGAATGAATGAATGCCATGCTCGAAGGTCAAGGCACCCGTTGATGCAGACTTAAACAGTAGACGCACATAGCTCGTTTGTTGAATTTCGTGGAAAATGTTAAGTAGGCTAGCGGAATGTAACTAGTCTAGTAGTGCATGCGTTGTAAACGACATAGGAACCATAAAATCAAGTTGCCGAAGACGTGCTCTGAAGCCGACAGTTGATTAGAAATTCAGGCAAATAAATGATAATCTTTGGTATACCAAATGTTGGTGAATTATTACTTTGATTTAACAGTGTTGCATATCGCACAATTTGACAGCTGCGCGGCGCGTGTTAGTCAGGCCCTGCGCACTCCCACTATATTTCAAAACAGCGTGTTTAGTTTGAACTTCCGTCGATCTGTCGCTACTTGTACTTGTCACTCGGCGGCTGCGCAAATCTGAGGCATGTTTTTGCGCATAAGACGCTACAAACCGCGATAAGCGGAGCCATCCGAGCGAATAAACTGTGACGTCACGCTTAAAGTGGTATCGCGCGATCTCACTAGGGCGCTAGAAAATGTGTAAGCGGAAAATTGTGGGGATATGACATAAGAACGTTAGAGATGGTTAGAACTGTTAAAAAAAGCTAAAAAGACATTCATTTTTGCGGAGAAATATATGATGACGTAGCGCTTCAAGGCGCTTAAAGCATTGGGGTAAGACGCGAGATCGCAAAAATATGCCTTTGTCGCGCCATTATTGTTTACATGTCTGTGCTTTGTGTTTTGGACATTAAACTAATAATTATTAAATCCATAGAGCAGGAGTCCATTTGCTTATTTGTAAATAATGTGAGTTTCCAATGAAACTGATTAGAAAGGGCGCTGTTCTGTTAAATATTAAAAACTGTAATGGGTTATAAGTGTTGTTTGTGTTCACGTCGTGTTGCGACTTCGAAAAATTCCAACATGCATAGGTATTATTGATTTGCAAAGAACGTGACTCCCAAGAAATTGACTAAAAACGAAAGACTGACGGGTTGTACACTTCTGTGCAATGAAATCCCGTACACCTATTTTTCGCCTTATTAAATCATTATTTATTTGTCAGTGTCATATTTTCGCAATGCCAAAATTAACTGAACATGAAAAAATTTTAATTCTCTTTAAAATTAAAGAGCAGTTGCTAACCATTATCAATTGAATAAAAGTACTGTTATGAGTGTGAAGAAAAGTGGGAAGAGGAAGGTAGCGTAAAGAGAAAAGACGGTTCAGGCCTATCGAGAAGTTCAAATCTCGTTCAAGATGAAGCACTCCTTGGCTATTTGAGGCAAAATCCGTTTCAAACAACAGGAGACGCTGTGTTCATGACACATTTTCTAGTGTCGAGGTTAGCAGCTAGCCGAAGGATAGGAAAATCGAAAGTAAAAAACTGTACAAGTGCCAAGAAGACCATATTAACAGGAGAACAAGCAAGCCCGCATTATGTTTTGTTTAAATTGTGTCTATCGCCCGTTGGAGTTTTGGACCAATGTTGTGTTTACCGATGAAAAAGTTTTTCAGTCTTGTAATGAAGGACATGTACAAAATTTTAGGTTACATTATTTACATAATAAATACAATCGCAGCTATGTGCAGTTGCTGTGAATTTTTCAACGTCAGTTTTTACATTTATTATAAATCGAAATCATTCCCATCGAATGGTGTAAAAAGTAAAAAAAACAAAAATACGTATGTTTTTTTTCTGGATTAACATTATTCAAATACATTACTTATGACGTTTCACAATCAATGTCAGTTTTTTGTAACCTATATGATAATGAAAAATCTAAATTCCAAAAAGACTGATTCACACCACTTAATGTTAGTAAAGGACGTGAAAATTTATATTATAGCGGGTTTATACGTGCATGGATTTAGTGGCGCCAGTAGATATTGGCACGCTAGTAAAAAAATATTACACATATAAACAGTTACTGGCGAGCAAGCTTTTACCTTGCATGCATTGATGCATGCTCGCCAGTAACTGTTTATACGCGCAATATTTTTTTACTGGCGTGCCAATATCTACTGGCGCCACTAAATCCATGCACGTATAAACCCGCTATTATTTAATTGTATTACAGGTATTTTGGTACATTAGTTACTTTAACATTTTACTTATTTCAAGGCAGTTTCAACATCTTAATACTTTTGTAATAATTTTACTTACGTTAGTTACTTTTTAAATGTATTTTTAAATATTATTGTATTTATTGTAATGATTTTCCGTTAAATTAATAAATGATCAATTTCTAGTTTTGAAATGACTTATTTAATTTTAAGGCCACTGTTAGACTATAAAAGTTCTTTGACAAAGATCTTTTATTAAAAGATATTTTATGAGTAATTTGATAGATATTTCATCTCATAAAATATCTTTTATAAAAAATCTTTGTTAAAGAACTTTTGTAGTCTAATGATGGCCTAAGCAATTTGTTTGAAAATCATTTAAAATTCCCGCCTATGACAATCCCGCCTATATAAAAAAGGCGGGAATACAGCGCCACTCTCGACGTAAGTTTTGCTGTTCAAAAAATCCTTGAGAGTTGCCTATCTATAACATATAATATTCTTTAATCTATGGTGTTAGTCTTCGTAGTGTTATCAGTGTTGCGAGCACTATTACTTTTGTAACAGATCTATTACTATTAAACGCTCCCTATTACGCTATTACGCCGCAACGAATATCTATTACTTTTTTTTTTTCGTTAATGTCGTTATATATTTATACCGATAGATGCTACCAGCAGAACTGGTAGTCGGTGCTCAAAGTAAAACGAAATCGCTAGACTCTTAAAAGTTATGACTTGTTAACGGTAATTTTATTCAGGAAGAAGAAGACGCCTCTATTTGACATTGTAATGCAAATTTTCGCCATTCAATGACAGGTGGAGCCACTATAGAAACATTAAAATATATTCAATTTATTCATTTCGATGTAATGAGTATATGTTACATGCAAGGAGGTTGAATAAATAAGGAGTCGCCATAAGAAGCGGAATGTGGCAGCACATTCCTCATTTTAGTATGATCGAAACGTCAACAAAACGTGCCATGTATCTTAGAATAATATTATTATAAAATAAATATTTTTGATAGAAAATAGTGTTTTTCGCCATAACATATGATTTCGTGTCCGCCAAGTAGCTGTACAAATCAAAGTAGTATCGATAAGAAGAAATGTTTTGGAATCACTTTTCATAGGTTAAAACAGGTCTGTACTCAAAAAATATGTTGAACCTACTTTCTATTTATTTTAGATTGTATTTTAGATTATATTATATTTACTTGAAATGTGAAACCGTCATCTCATTCATTACTCTACTGGCTTAATATATGGTAGTGTCAATGTATAAAGTCAACTAACATGTTTCTCCTCAAGTTCTGTATAAACTTTTTTTTAATCAGGACCTGGCGAGCTGTTCATGACAGTATGATCACAAGCCACGCCTTCTGCGGCCGTTTCTCACTGTAGGATATAAGCTTTATGGCTACTCCTTATTTATATTCTACCTCCATGGTTACATGAAGATACTCTAAAAAATCATGACCTTCAAAAAAAATTTCGCCCGTGGCGTTCTCCTACTCTTCTCTAGGTATGTCATTACAAAAAGTTGAAATCTGTTACGAATTTATAACGACATCTAGTACGAAAAAACGAGACCTGCTCGCAACACTGAGTGTTATTTGTGTACCTACTCTGCTTTATTATTAGGTATTAAGTAGGTAATTTATTTATCCAAACAATACAAATATGAGAATTAACCAAAGTGGAATTACTCATAAATGCTATATTGCCCATATTCGGACTTGAAGTGTGTATTAATTTTACCACTAGTGGTAGTGTTATAATATAAAGTTACCTATCAGTGAGGTGTGAAAAAACATCAATTTCGTAAAGAGTGATTAAATCGTAATGAACTATTATTCTGGGCAGCACATTATCTGCATTTGGGTGGTGAGTACTTAATAACTATTAATAAGATAACTGTCGATTTAGAAATTGTTTGAGTAGTTTTTAATGGCAAGGTTTAAAATATTGCTGAAATAGTAGGGTTATGATCGCCTAATAAGTATTTGAAATTGGCAGCTAAAAATAATAATTGGACACGGGGTAAGTGGTAGTGGAGATCAATATAATATGAATACATAGTAATCGTAAAAAAAAAATTAATTTTTATTCTTCAACTAGGCTTAGAATGTCATGAAACGTCAAGATTTTAAGTTTAAGACTAAAAAAATATGTCTATTAACTTGAAATTTGTTTTATAACGATATCTGGAACTAGATTACATCTTGATCTTATTCCGTTGAAACTTTTTGGGCAAATGGGGGTAAATAGGTAAGGCAAACAAGTGTATGTACGAGAAGCCATGAGTTCAATTTTTTTTGGAATCGGTCACCTCCGAGGTCAACTCCACTACCACCCACATATCGCGATTAAAGGGTGAAAAAATAAAACTGTGATAGTGTGTGTACAAAAACCAAAGGCCTAAAAATTTGTTTGGTATTAATTAACCACCCCACATCGTTATTGAAAGGGGTTAAAAATAAAATTGTGATTTAGTGTATACACAACGACCAAGGGCCTCAAATTTTGAATTCAGCCACCCCCTCAACCACCTCCATTACCACCCTCACCTCATTATTAAAGAGAGTAAAAAGCAAAATTGTGATTTAGTGTGTATAGGTAGGCTTATGCCACCGAATGAATTTGATTTTGTACACGTATTTCTCGAAATATAGATGTCAACAAAAAACATTTCTATGTCTCTCAACAAAATTAATGACTAGCTATTTTTCTAGCTAATAAAACATACTACTGCACTCTACACAGTATGCACTTACTTTTTTATTGCTCTAAATTATAAAATAACATATATGAGAAGGTACAACATCAATCGTCTGTATAATCGAACTTACCGCGCCTGACAAGTATTAGACGAGTCTAGCAAGGCCTTGGTGATCTCGCATTATAGCCAGATTGTATTTTAAGCTATTGTCATAATGCAAACTGTCATCTGCCAAATTTTTGGGACTACCAAAATAAGGACAATTATTTTTTAAATATTTCAATTTTTCACGTGCCAGGCATATTTGCCATGCCTACAGATTAGTCAGACTATTTTTTTACTTGATTCTAGTGTACGATTTATTAGTAGAACCATTTTCATTAGTGTAAAAAAGTGGAACGCATTTGTATTTTCCAAGGCATTTTCTGACTCAACCCATCGGAAAACCCCTTTATATAATATACGATTTTCCACTTAGAATCACTAATTGAACCATCCTATCAATGTTCACTGACTGGAAAAATTAGTACCAACAAAATTCACTAGCTCTTAGACTATAAACACAGGCGTGCCAACTTTCTTGGGGGGTTATTTTTCAAATGTGTCAACTTCATAAACTTAAGAAGCCAACTCTGTAAATAAATAAATAATAATTCCTCCAAAAAATTGATAGTTTTTATCCACCGAAATCAAAATTGATGAGCGGAGGCGAGAAAATCCAAAAAAGATTTTTTACACCGATATAAAAATTGATGAGCGGGGGGAGAAAATCCAAAAAAAAATTTTTCATTGAAATAAAAATTTCTAACTTTTGTCCAACTTTTGCCAAGTCTGACAAGGTAACGTATCCCCCATACTCCCTTTCGTTACGCCCCTATAAACAGTCTGTAGAAATTACCGGCCTTATTATAACAATGATTACAAAGTACTAACTATATGAAACTGCACCCTTAAAACATACTTTTTAATTATAATAATTGGTACTTAGAGAAACTATCTAGATTTTGTCTCAGTGAGTCTATTACTCTTTATATTTTTATAACGACATATACAAACATTTCTCATGTAATATGATATTTTAGTCTGTTATCTCCCGAAACACGTACACCTACCTGTTCTAAAAACAAAGGAATAAGTATACCTTGCTTGCTATTTTACATAGCACTCTAACGAATGAGCTTCCAAAATCATAAACAATGTCTATCTAAACGCAGCATGCCATGAACTCGAAGAGTCAGTGGTGGATTTGAGAGGGTTTATGAGAAATATTTATCGTTTTCTCTTTTGTGTGGTGTTAAACAAACGTCAGGATTCAAGCTAACAATGTTGCTTCATCAAATGGGAAAACCATGATGCCTTATTCAATCAAATCTGCATATTATAATCGGACAAAATTTTTTACGATTCATCGTAGAAACATTTTTTTTATATATAGAAATCCATTTCGTAATATACTAAACCCACGTATCTAATAAAGAAAGTTTATAAGTCTGCATAGTAGTATGTATGTGTATGCAGGACGTATGGCCCGGGGGGGAAAATGTTTTTTGAAAATTGATGAACGGGGGGGCAGAAATCAAAAAAGTTTTTTGATGAGCGAGGGGAAAGAAATCCGAAAAAAAATTGTTAAACGGGGGGAGAGGGGAGAAATCCGAAATAACAATTGTTTGATGAATGGAACAGAGAAACCGGAAAAAAGATTTTTAAATTACAATACAAAACCGCCCCTCCTCAAAAACCCGGGCCTCTCAAAACGAGTTCGGGCACGTGGGGAATCACCCCCTCCCCCCTCCACGACGGAATTGTGTGTATGTGTATTTATGCGTGTTTGTAGACACATGTGCACTCAGTGTTATTCAATGAAAAGGTCATTAGGTTTTGTTTTTTTTTTTTGACAATTTAATAGAAAAAGCACTAAAGGAAAGTTTCTATATTAAGCAGGAGCATGCTAATTTATAAAGGGCGGTACCTAAAAAAGAACATTGAAGCTGAAAAAGAATTAAATTTTGAGAAGAAAAGGCTTTTTGAAACTTTTCATATAAATTGATAGTCTTTACGTTATAACGACTGCGATTTTAGTTTGAAAAGAGAGGTATTATCTAAAAAATGTTGAAAGTAACTAAACTAAGAATGAGTTTCGTTTTTTTTTTTTAATTTCTGTAGAATTGATAGTTTCGGAAAATTGGAATTTAATTGTAAATATGGCTTCCGAACGTTTAAAAGACGAAGTATTTGGTTTAAACGTTAAACATTTCAGAAACTATGGCACTTACATCAAAAATGCTAACAATCAAAATAAACGATTATTAATTAGGCTCTTAAACGATTTTTGGACTGTTTATAGCATAAAAAACAATGTATACAGTTATGACAGAAAAACGTTGCCATTTTATTACTGTAAGTAGTCAGTAATAAAAAAAATATGATTCTCAAATACTATTACTTATACTATATACGTCCAGTGGAAGCATAGTGATGCAAAAAAAAATAGAAAATCTTTTTGTTCAAATAGGCTTAGAATATCATGAAACCTCGATATTTTAAATTTGAGCAAAAAAAATTCTGTCTGTCGTTCTGTCGGTCGATCTGTCTGTAACTTTTCTTGGGCGCGCGATTACTCTGGAACCGTTTAAGATATTGACTTGAAATTTGGTACACATGTATTTTAACGAGATCTGGAACTAGATTATATTTTGATTTTAATCTGTTGAAAGGTCTAGGGGTAAATTGGGATAAATTGGTAAATCAAGCAAGTAAGAGTCCATAAAATTGGTATTTAATACATTTAAGAGAAGCAAAAGTCTCAAAAAATTTGAACAGTCCCACCTCGTTATTAAAGGGGGTGAAAAAAAATAAAATTTTGATTTAGTGTGTGTACAAGAACCAAAGGCCTCAAAAATTGTTTTTACTTCATCCACCCCCTGTGGCATATCGTTATAAGGGTTTTTGGGGTGGACAATTTAAAACATTATATTAGCAGTTATTTCCACATACAATTTTTTTTTCGTTGTGAGAGACTTTGATAGAAAATCTGGATGTGGAAGTAGTGATTCCTTGGGCAGCGGTCTTTTTTATTAACATGTGTCATGACCTCAAATTTTTTCATTCGTTTGCAGCACTTACTTTAGAAAAAAATTGTGCTTTGAGCTATTTTCAAAAAAAATGTATTATTATTTCCACATCCAGTGGAAGTATACCTAGTAACGACAAAAAAATTTTTGAAAATTTTTATTTTTCAAATAGGCTTAGAATATCATGAAACCTCAAGATTTTAAGTTTTTCAATTAATTAGATATTGATTAAGGGTATCTATGTCAAAAATGTTTTTAGGTCTTAGGCTTAACTATCTCGGAGTTTTCTTAGGATTGCGGACTCTTAATTAATAGCTCAAGAAATGGAGTTATCCCATTTGAAAAAATGTTCCAGAATTGTTCTGTAATTAAAAAAAATCTCAAATACTGTTTTTCGTTAATATGTGTAGCATCATCTAGATGCTACAATGTTTTCCCCATTTAAAGCACTTGCTTTAGAAAACATTTCCATCCTCCGTATTTGAACCGTCATTTTGAATTTTTTGGTTTTGACTTTAGATTCCAAAAACATAAATATCCTATGTTTCAAAAATACACCAGCAATACTAATTAAAATATTAAATATTTAAATTTAGAGGTGGTTTTCACCACCCTTTGAGGATAAGTGAAAGTGTAGGGATCATATAGAAACTAAAGATGATACCGTTTATTATTAAAACTACCCAGGCGCGTGCTGGCCCACCGGGATACCGGGAGTTTCCCGGTGGGTCCTCGATAAAGGGACCCTTCATGAAGGGCCTTCCCTGTTGAATAATTTTTATTTTGTAGGGTAGAAGTTTTTTTTGAGATCTTTTCCCCCCCGCTCATCAATTTTCATTTTCGAGATAAAAAAATTTCAGATTTCTGCCTGGTATTTTCTAGGGTATTTTCCCGGGGCCCAAAATCGCCCCAGCACGCGCCTGTAACTACCCATAAAAAAAAATTATCATCTGGATACTGAACTATAGCTACTATGTTGAAAATTTATTATTTTCCATTTAATTCTTTGGGACTTTTGTAAGTAATTAATGCCTTTCGCATTAAAAGTGACACGTCAGTCCTTGAAAAAGGAATTAAATTAATAATTTTACTCCCGGAAGTGCAAAAAACTATTCATTCATCATGCTAAAATAATTTCGCTCTGTAAAATTATATTCATTTTAAATGATAATGTATTTTACGAAGTAAAAAAAAATTACGTAATATAATTAGTATCATATCAGAGACATCGTGTTCTAATTTCATACTAGTTAATAATAATTTTTAGTTTTCAAAGTATAATCAGTTACAAATCTCGTGATTATAATTTCATATAATTACAATTAAAATTACATATAGTTATATACAGGGTGTCCCAGGAATTCATGTTAATGATTTAAGAGCGTGGAGGCGTGGAAAGGTGTAAACATTTACTTTAAGTAAAGAAGAAGACTTTTGAAGGGGCCCACTTCTCTAAAATCATTATGGTGTTCTTTAACGCTTCAGAACTTGGTAAAACTAATGTTATTCTTGGGGATGAAGGGGATGTTGTTTTGGATGAGATGCTACTGTACAAAAATTTTTCACTGATGTCAGAAATTCATTAAGCGAAAATTATTTCTTTCCACAAGCTCCCCGCGCATCAGTTAGATATTGATCACTCAATTGATCTTGAATTAGTTAAAGAAAACTTCAGCGAACTCATCGCTATAAAGAATTGCATTCAAAAATTTCAAATCTGAATCCGAAAGGTTCCAGATTTCCTATCCAAGTCTTTAATAACGAAAAAAAAAATTGCATTCCAGTATGTGGAAAAAATTATTCATAGAACTTTAATAATGTATTTGAAATCGTCCAACCCAAAAACCCATAAGACGATATGCCACATCGGTAGTGGGGGGTGGTGGTGGTGGGGGTAGTAGTGGGATGGCTAAGGCTAAAAAAAATTGAGGCCTTTTATCCTTGCACACACACTACATCAGAATTTTGTTTTTTTACTCCCTTTAATAATGTGGTGAGAGTGGTAATGTGGGCGATGGTGGCGATGGCTGTTGCCAAAAAAAATTTGATACCTTGGTTTCTCGTATAGTCGGATCAATGAATCTTTGAACTGATTTTGCCTGAACTAATTCGTTAAAATATGGCAATGATTTGGTACCATAGATGGAGCAAATCGATTATTAACGTAATAATAATATTATTAATAATGATAATAATAATAAATTTGACTCGATTGGACATAAAGAATCAGATAAGCAGTAGACTTAATTAGAACAAAAAACCAGATTTCTAGCTTGCGAATTCGGGTATAATGAATTAATTGCGTTGCGAAGAACAAACAATTCGTGCGCCACTGACGATCGAATCACAAAATCGATGTGCTTTCATGTAGTCAAGACGAACACGTTACGATTACTCTCAAATCTAATGCGCAGACCGAGCGTGCGTCAGGCGTGGATTTATGGGGGGGGTAACGGGGTAATTACCCCCCCAAAATTCTGTAAATCATCAACTTTTGTTTTAAAATGGTATAATCTTTGATAATTTTGGGAAGAATTTTTTTTTTAACAGCGTAATTACCCCCCCCCCAAGAAATTTTTATTTTGAATTTTTTTTGGATTTCCCCCCCGCTCATCAAAAAATTTTGGGTTCAGTGTTACCCCCCCAAGCTCAAGGTCCAGATCCGCCCTTGGCGTGCGTAGGTCGTAGACTGTGGAAGACATACATCCTTATATGGGTTCCATTGTAAGGAGTGAGACGCCAATATACAAACGATAGTCTTTGATTGCTACCTACATTAGTGACGTCAGTTCAAAGATCCATTGCTCACACTATACATAAACTAAATCTCAGTTTTACTTGCTTGTTTTACCTATTTGCTTCACATTTATCCACAACCCTTCAAGCGGAATAAGATCAAAATAGAATCTAGTTCCAGATCTCGTTATAATACATAGAGTAGTGCCAAACAAGTCTATATCATAAACCGCTCCAGAGTAATCGTGCGCACAAAAAAAAGTTACAGACAGTCGGACAGACCCACAGACAGACAAACACAGAGAGAATTTTTTTGCTCAAACGGCGTTTCATGGCGTTCTAAGCTTATTTGACAAAAAAATTTCAATTTCTTTTTCACGGTTACTATACTTTCACTCAACTCCGTGGATGTGGAAATAAAGATATGAGGAACTTAAAAATGAAATTGTAATATGTTGGGGGCAGTTGAACATTTAGATTTTAAATTAACTCATTTGAACAATGAAAAAAATGTTACTAAAATGTATTGAGAATGAAGGGCATTTTTAATTTAAAATGTTAACTATACCTACTATTTATTTCATTATTATTTGTTACATGGTTATCTTGTGTTGGAAATTGAAGTTGTTTATGAGCAATTGTTGTTTCGTTTTAATGACGATTTGAATAATAAAACTAGTACTTATATTTAGCACATAAATAACACAGGTTTACAAAAAAAAATCTGTTCCAAGGACTAAACCTATCATACGTTAAGCATTTTTGTGTGCTGAATTCGAATTTTCAATTTAAAAAATTTTCTACCGCGTAGATTTTATGGTCAAAATACGGTTTTTTGACGATAAAAATCGGGATTTACTCGAAATCGACGCGTTAAATTAAAAATTCGGATTCAGCACACAAAAATACTTAAGGCATGATAATCCTTGGAGCAGAATTTTTTTTGTTTTTACTTCCACAAAGTGGAATGGAAGTATAGTAAGAATAAAAAATTAATTTAAAAATAAATATTTTCCTTTATTCCAATAGGCTTGGAATGTCATGAAACGTCAAAATTTTAAGTTTTAGCTGTCGGTCCTCGGTCTGTCAGTCTGTCCGCCTGTAATTTTTTTTTTGCGCACGATTACTCTGAAAGAGTTTATGAAAATTATGAGTATTAAAACGAGATCTGAAACTAGATTATATTCTCATCCAATTTACCCCCCAGGGGGGGTAAATTTGACCCCATTTAACCCCATTTACCCCCCATGGGGGGGGGGGGTAAATGTGTAAAGTTAGTAAGTAAGACGTCATAAGATTGGGATTTAGTGTACATACGAGAAGCCAAGGTCTCAAATCTTTTTTTGACGCCAGCCACCCTCACGATCATTCTTATTACCACCACCGCGCCATTATTAAACAGAGTAAAAAATAAAATTGTGATTTAGTGTGTATATAAGAGACCTAACTAGCCTTGTATACTCTGGAACAAGTAATAAAATACATAACCTCTGGCAGAGGTTACTCCCACATCTAGTGGAAGTAAAGTAACGACAAAATTTTAAAAAAAAAATTATTACTTAAATAGGCTTAGAATGTCACGAAACACCGAGATTTTAAGTTTGAGCAAAAAAAAAATCTGTCTGTTTGTAACATTTTTTTATGCGCACGATTGTGCGATTTATGCGAATTCGATTATATTTTCATCTTATTCTGTTAAAGAGTTTGGGGGTAAATGGGTAAATCAAGCAGGTAAAAGTCCATAAAATTGGTATTTAGTATATACAACAGAAACTAATATTTCAAAATAATTTTTGGCATTAGCCACCCCCTTTTCTACCCCCATTCCATTATAGGGGGTGAAAAAAAGTATGATTTAGTGTGTGTAGAAGAACCAAAGGCCTCAAAATATTTTTTTACGTCATCCATCCCCATTACCACCCCCTTATCACTACCCCCACCCTATTACCGATGTGGAATATTGTTTTATTTGTTTTTGAGGTAGAGGATTTCAAATATTGTATTAAAGTTCCATAAACAATTATTTCCACAGTCAAAATTTTTTAGTTGTGAGAGACTTGGATAGCAAATCTGGATGTGGAAGTAGTTCGAACTTGAAATGTACAACATATTAAAAATTTAGCCAATTTGACCAGAATTCAATTTATATAAGAAAAACAGCGGGGTGAAAGTCAGTTCTAACGACACTATCTTGTTCGCATACAAATATTTACACATACAGACATCTTTTAAAAGTAAATTTTTAGTGTTCCTGAGACCTCATGTCAATTTTCGATTTTGAACCAATCGCAGTAACCTTCTCGTTGTGGGAGGGGATGTAAAAAATTCGAACTTGTTAAAAAAACACACAGTAAAAGGAATAGGATATATCATACTTCTGTAAAATTCAATAATTAAGTATTATTATCAAATTTTCCTTGGAAATAAATTTAAAAACAAAACGCTGTGATAATATTATTAAAAATCACACAAAGTTTTCTATTTACCAATCCCCAATGAGCTTCCTCGGGCTCGCTTCTGCCAACGCAGTCAACCGAGATAAGGCCGTACACATATTAACAAATGAAAAATGCACAATATGCTAAACGCAGAATGGCAGACTTTGGCAATTCCCTCTGCAAAAAGCAAATATTTACTTGGTCGGTAATTTGGCTTTTCGCACACACCCTAAAGGCCGATATCGCCGACGTGCAGCCTGTTTGCAGTGTGATGTCCCTAAATGACTGCTGCAGCAAATAGAACCCCATATTAATATAAACAGGCATACAAATTAATCAAAGTCTTAATAAAACACACGTCACGCGGTTTTAAACCATCAAACAAGATCGGTATCACGGGCATTATTTTACTAAGTATTTGGACACCATATGTAGAATAAATTTAATATAATCTAACGCTCTCCGGGCAGCGAAGGGGAGGCCATATCAGATTGATGGTAAAAATGGTGAAATAGTAGATCTCATACAAATTTTTAATTCCCTTATTTTGTATTATAACTATAGATAATAAATAAAGAGTTATGGTGCGGGAGCTACGTGGTTTTTTTGGAAACTCATCGTTACAAGCATTTCTATGCGTTGATTAATTCTATCGAACTTAAATAACGACAAAATAGACTTCTGACATATGTCAGCCCGTCGAGTTGGCCATGGTTCAAGATATAAAAATCAGTGAAATTATATCATCATTACATTAATTTTTTTTGTGCGTGCACATTTTATGTTAGAATGAATAAAATAAGATCGCCAGAAAGTGTGGGCCGTCAAGGGCGCAGTCAGAAAGGTCAAAGGTGTAAAAAACGGAGTTATATAACATGATCGTTACAAGCTTTTTTTAGGCTGAGCATGTTTATTTAAATGTTTTGAACACAGAAAAACATTCCCAGACAGAAATTCCCGTCAGTAAGGTTAGCCAGAAAGAAAATGTTTAGAATTTTTACTGGATTTCATCTCAAAACTCTAAACTCATCGTTACAAGTTCTAGCTCCTTTTTAAAACGTAAATATAAGCTCCATCAACAATAGAATAGCCTCCCCAGAAAGTTCTTAGGTCAACAAAAGTACCATGGGCTCTTAAATATTTTGGAATTTGACACTTTCTGCTAACTTTGACTTCCTACCATGCCTCAGATGTATTGTATCATTATTACCTTTCTGGCTGCGCCTCCTGACAGCCCACACTTTCTGGCTATCTTATTTTATTCATTCTAAACATAAAATGTGTACACACTAAAAAAAATGAGCCTTGTAACGATGATATAATTTCACTGATTTTTAGACAGTGTTCGTGACGCATCTGACAGGAGGTGCCCCGCCAGAAGTCGATTTTATGAATCTTTATCATCCATAAAAATATTTCAAAGTTCATAAAACGATGATGTGCCGAAAAAGCCACCTAGCTCCCGCTCTATTAGAAGAGGCCTAAATACACAAAAATACTTACATTTTTTTTAAACATTCCAATAAATAACAAACATAAGAACTAAGTACTTTTAAATTTCTAAGTAAAACCATTGAAGTGTTAAGGTCCAAATCCTTGAAAAGTCGACATCCGTCGACAAATTTATGATAGCAATAAATTATTAGTGTGGTCATAATACCCCAGTGTAAACCTCTAAGTAAATTATTCTAATCATTATATTCAGATGAATGTAATTTAAACTCTACCCGAAATAATCAATAACGTATTGTTTGTAAAACATGGTCACATAAATTTCTTCTCAAATAATTATTTTTTGATAATTAATAAGAATACTCAAACGAATTTAATATAAATTAAACCCGTAATAATCAAATGCATTACTCCTAAAGTATGGTCATAACACTTTCTTAAAAATTTTCAAGCGAGGTTTTTCGTAATTATGAAAAGTATTCGAATGAATTTAATTTAAATTAAACCTGATATAATCAATGAGGCATTGTTGCTGAATTCTTACAGCACTTCGAGAGGTATGCGTGGTGTAAGCTTCTTTCAGAAAATGGTATTTTCTAAGAAAACAAACACACACATACGCCGATGATCTCCTAATCGCCGCAGGACACACAATCTGTACTGAAAACAAACTTTAAGAAAAGCCTAATAATGGGTCGAGACCCGTCAACAAAAGAGAGTTGGACCAGCAGAGAGGAACACAAAATAGATGAATACTCCCTAAGAACAACATACCGATTGAAGTACCTAGGAACAGACGTGACGAACCAACTGGAACGGCGAGGAACGATAGAAGAGAGAATCAAAATTTCATACAGAGTCACAAATCATACCGTTCACTGAGAAAAATAAACTATCATGGGACCTTACCAAATGTATGTACATAGCCGTCAAAGGCCAACGATGACATATGGAGTCAAAAAACGCGGCAACAACAAAAGCCAAAAGAAAAAGTTTTTGAGAAGAGCAGAAAGGGACATCGTCCAACTATTCGCAAAAACAACAAGACGAAAACAGCGACATAAAACATCCACACTATTAGGAGGAAAGACAATTAATAAAAGAATAGAAATGTACGCAATGAGGTACTGGGGACATTCCCAAGGAAGAGACCCAACACATCTAGTGAAGCAAGCGCTAGCACCGAACTTCAACAAACTAAAAATAGGGAGACAATGCTACAGCGAAGAAGAACAACTGAGAGGATCAGGATCAAAAAATGAACACCACAAACAATCGCAACGATATATCGCCACAATCGGAAATCGAGGAATTAGGAGACTCAGAAAAAGAAGATACGAAGAAGCAGAAACACAAAAAGAGGACCATAAACACTCCATATTACTACACCTCCCATCCCACATTCCTTTACCAAGCACCATGTGGCTCTCGCTGTTGGCAACAAGCATGACCTTAGTCCGACCCAGGATGGACGTAGCGGGCCCAGCTGTATAACCCTGGAAGTGGCAGCAATGCCTACCGCAGACTGGTAAATTAATCAATCGAACATTCCTATGTGAAAAAAATTGTTGCCTGTAGAGCAAGATCAAAATATTAAATTAATAAAAAATATTTTTTATTATTTTTACCTGTCACAACATTGTATCACAAAATATGTCATTAAGCTATTAAATAAGGTATTATTTTCAGATTTCCAAATAAACTGGTGGTCAGTTGAAATGGACAATGCGAATTTTTAGGTTGAATATTTTTTGAGACATAATTTATTCGTGAAAAAGCGAGTTTCTCCCATTTTTTTTGTGTAAAGCACATTGCTGTGTACAGGGTGTAAAATAAAGCATGTCTTTTTTACCAAACTTTATAGCTTCCGAAATTAAACAAAGTTTATATTTTTTTTTGTTGCGCATTTTTTTAGTAACTGGTTTATTTTTAGATACCGATATTTTTCTGAAAATTTGTAATTTCTCAATATTTTTGCCGGTAGGCTTTAGTGTGTTATGTAAGGGATTATCGTTGTAGGTTATTATAATACCTTTAAAATAATAATAATAATAATATGTGCATTTTTTGTTTGGTTTTTGATTGGTGAACCATCATAGAGTTCCTAGATCAAAATGTAGGGTGAGATTTCGTTGTCTCTATGTCTGCATGCCTGTATGTCTCTCGTCTGTCCGTTTCAGTCCATTATCTCCGGAACGGAAGTTGTAAAGTTGAAATTTGACAATACGTAACGGGCTTTACCTATGGATACTAGAAACATTTTTTTAAAATTAATTTTGTTGTATTTTTCACACAAAAAATACAAAAATATAAGAAAAATTGTATGTATATTTTTTTAATGGAACTTCGTTCTGTCAACTGAAAAAAAAATGAACTACATTTTATCATTCAAAAGAAAATGTTTTCGTTTATTTTCAGTTACTACGATAAAATACATTGGGAACAAATTACCTAATAATTTTTTACTATAAATAATACAATTCTTGCAATTTATTCGGATGAGGCAACGTTTACTCGAAGGGGAATTTTTAACACAAAAAACAGTCTTTTGTGAGCCGAAGAGAACCCAAGAACCCCAAGAGTGAGACATTTTCTGTAAGAGTTCAATATTAATATGTGTCGTGGAATAGTTGGAGATTATCTCGTAGGTCCGTTTGAACTTCCAATGCTACTAAATGGACAAAACTTTCTAAACTTCCTTCAAAATAATTTGAATAATATGTTCGATGAAGTGCCCTTAGATATCCGAGATAATATGTGACTTTTACTCGACGCAGCACCTGTTATCTGATTGTAAGAAATTATTTAGTAATATATTTCCTAGGGATTGGATTGGACACGGAACTGAACATCCATGGCCACCGGGGAGTCCAGACTTGACTGCAATGGATCTTTTCCTTTTGGGATACCATAAAAAGCCTTGTATACTCTGAAACAAGTAATACAAGACACGAACTCTGGCAGAGAATAATGGCACCTGAAAACCAAATTCGTAATTTTTTCGATTTTTATTTTAATAGTATTAGGCACATTTTTATTAAAAGATGCCGAAAGTGTATTGAGTTAAATGGAAGACATTTTGAAAATGAATTGTAGTAACTATTTTCATGAATATTTTCTTATTATACTCTTCGCAAATACGATAACGAAGAGTATATTGTATTTGATCGGCACATTTCTAAAACCGTAAATATCGCTCGCAGACAAAAAATTTTCATATCATTGTGTTAGTGAACGAATTCTGAACAACTTTCAAAATGTACGTCTGTCCGTCTGTCCGTCTGTCCGTCTGTCCGTCCGTCCGTCACGTTTCTTGTAAGCACGATAACTCAAGAAAGAAAAATTCGATTGTATTGAAATTTGGACAGTAAGTTAGTGTTAGCTAGAGGAAGAACACTATTATTTTTAAATAGAATCGATTGGTAAATAAAAATGTTATTAATGATTTAAATTTGAAAAAAAAATTTTTGATTAAAAATTAAAAAACTTTGTAATTGAACAGAAATCTGGTGGAATGATATTTCATTTTAATATCTAAATATTTATATATTTTACAAATATACGTTTCATAATGTAATATACAACCGTGAAAATATGATTTTAGCTCGTGTCTTACAATGTAAAAATTTACATTTTTTTACGTGTAAGGTGGTGGTATAGTTCTTATGCTTTTAATTGAAATTGACCATTTAACCAACCAACCGAACTACGCGGTACACTTTGAAGTTTGCCATGCGAACTCGTAAAACTGCTGGACCCAACATTGTCGGTACATTTTGAAGACGCTGTAATTCCAGCAGACCAGCTTACTTTTACGAGTTGTCATGGCAATTTTCAAAGTGTATCGAGAAGGTTGGTTGGTTCGGTCGTCTTTAGCATTCCAAAAAAAATCTATATTCCAAATTTGAATCAGATCTCATAAATAGTCATAGAGATATAACAATTTTTTTTTTAAAAATGCCTTTGACTTTTTAAGGCGACATGGTACTAAGATATGTTTAGCTAAAGCCACTTATTTTTAGTCGAGGAACCTGCTGTTGAGGTATGGCCCATTTCTTAATAGACACCCTATATATTCTAGTAGAAAAAACAATTAGCTTAATACTTCTTCTTATTTGGTGTACTCGTCTGACTGTAGTGCCGCCAGTCAGGATTGTAGATCTCAAGGGACTAAAATTGACTACTATCTGGGTTATCATAATTTAATTTATTTTCAATGACACATTTTAAGCCTCATCCATACTAAATTAGATACTTAGGCTTATGATAAAAATTTTTAATCTTGAAGAAGCTTGTTTCTAATCTTTCTAGTCTGAGAAAAAGAATTATTTAAAAATTAATTATAAACCAAATATTTAGCAAAATGAGTGTACAGGAAAATTCTCCCATTGTTTTAATCTCACATCGTAATGATTCATTATATTTATTAGCAACGAATACACCTGATTTGATAGTTTCATTATTTGGATTAACTCTGCTTTATAAGTTTAATATTCTGATGTGTAATAGGAGGTACTAGTAACTAACGTTTTAGTTATAATAGTTCTAGTTATAGTTATAATTAGTTCTGAAATACCCCACCGTTGAAAATAAAACGAAATAACAGCAAAAATAAATCAAACGGTGAATACATTTCAAGCTAAGAGACTACCTAATTATCTCGTCTTATTGAGAATCCAGAGATTGACGTTAGTAATTACATTGTGGGTGAATAAATTTAAAATGTTCATCAAGGTTTGCGGTGAGGCACCCCCGCGATGTTGTTTTGTTTTTATTAAATCGAAGATCGGAGAAAACAAATTAAAAGACCAGAAAACTAAACCGTAAACAATTTAATTATGGCGTAGGTACCAACTCAAATACTGGTTTACTTCAATCTCTGTTTGTAATATTGTTTAAAAAAATTGTAAAGATATTTAAACAAAACTTCCCCTTTTATTTGTTAACTTTAATTAACCAATTATTTTTTTGCTGGACGACCACCCTATGTATTTTTAATAAGTGAAAGTATACTAGGTTTCATCCCTGGCAATAATGACAACATTTTAAATATTATTTTCCTCCTTTATTAAGTATTTTTCTAGAGTGACCAACCTGTATCACTAAAACCATAGCAAATTTCTTTCCTCACAGCTGTATTGAGTACATGCCAAATATTATTACCCTCCATCACGTTTTTTTTTCATTAATTTTCATTTACATACATACAGAGTGAGCACCTTCTCCTTTGTGCTTTACACTAAAACTATATCCCGATTCTTTGCTGACAATAGCACCAACTGCTTACCAAATATTATTTTTCTCCGTTAAATAGTTTGTAGATTTAGTGCCAAGAGGCAGAAAAACTGTAGACCGACAAATAGAAAGACTGACAAAATTGAAAGACATTAGTTTTCAAAATCTACATAGACTGAAACGTAAAAACCGCTGCCCAAGGAATCACTACTTCCACATCCAGATTCTCTATCCAAGTCACTCGCAACGAAAAAACTTTGTATGTGAAAATAATTGTTTATGGAACTTTAATAATATAATATTTGAAATCCTCTAACCCAAAAACCCATAAAACGATACCCCACATCGGTAGTGGGGTGGGGGTGGTGATAGGGGGGTGGTAGTGGGGGTGGATGAAGTAAAAAAATATTTTGAGGTTTCTGGTTCCTGTACATGCACTAAATCACATTTTTTTTCATCCCCTTTAATAAGGAGGTGGGGGTGGTAATGGGGGTGGCTAATGCCAAAAATTTTTTTGAGACCTCAGCTTCTCTTGTATATACTAAATACCAATTTCATGGACTCTTACCTGCTTGATTTACCCATTTACCCCAAATTTACCTCAATTTACCCCCCAACCCTTCGACGGAACAAGATGAAAATATAATCTAGTTCTAGATCTCGTTAAAGTACATATGTGTACCAAATTTCAAGTCAATATCTCAAACGGTTCCAGAGTAAACGTGCGCACAAAAAAAAGTTACAGACAGACAGACAGACCGACAGACAGAAATTTTTTTTTTCGCTCAAACTTAAAATCTCGACGTTTCATGACATGTTAAGCCTATTTGAACAATAACAATTTTTTAAAATTTTTTGGTCGTTACTATACTTCCACTGGACGTGGAAGTAAAATACGAAAAAATCTCGGATTTCAGGCTTACAGTACTTGAAGGGCACCGGATCAAATTATAGTGACAAAAACTAATTCTTACAGAACACAGACAACAAAGTGTACAGATATATCTTTTCTAACATGGTATACTAAATTCTAAGCGAAAATACAACCTGACTCCACATTTAAATTTACAAAATTGATCACAGTCCAGGATTCTGATCATTCTTCAATGTTTCAAACTAACGTAGTAAGTAACAACTAAGTATAGGAACCCTCTTCAACATTCATACAGGGTTGGTAAAAAACAACTATAGATTGGTGGAATTGGTGGACTTTGATCGTTTTTGTAGCATTTCTATTTAATTTCATAAATTAAAAGATAATAATGCTTCTACCTAATTACTTCCACATCCAGTAGAAATATAGTAACGGTAAAAAAAAATTGAAAATTTTTATTGTTCAAATAGGCTTAGAATGTCATGAAGCGTCGAGACTTTAAGTTTGAGCAAAAAAAATGTGTGTTTGTCGGTAACTTTTTTTGTGCGCACGATTTCACTGGAACCGTTTAAGATATTGGCTTTAAAATTATTGTTACACGTATGTATGTTAACGAGATCTGGAACTAGATTATATTTTCATCTTATTTCGTTGAAGGGTTGGGGAGTAAATTGGGGTAAATAGGTAAATCAAGCAGGTAGGAGTCCATAAAATTGGTAAAGAGAAGCTAAAAGGTCTTATGGCCCATTACCATTAATCTAGTTCCAGATATCTTTAAAATACATACGTGCACCTTTCAAGTCAATATCTTAAACGGTTCCAGAGTAATCGTGAGCAAAAAAAAAAAAGTTACAGAGAGACCGACAGACAGAAATTTTTTTTGCTCAAACTTAAAATCTCGACGTTTCACGACATTCTAAGCCTATTTGAACAATAGATATTTTTTTTTAAATTTGTCGTTGCTATACTTCCACTGGATGTGGAAGTAAAGTTACTTCTTAAGGGCGAAAAGAGTAAAAATGATTTCGTAATTCGACAATTTCTCCTAAATCCCTGAACTGACTGAAAATGTATTTTGAGAAAACTTGATAGAATGATACTGGATTATTGAAGGCAACAAAAAAATATTCTTTCTTTAGTTTTTGATAGCCTGATACCATTTTATAAAGTTCCGCTCACCTTCAGGTCCCACTGCGTTTTTCTTGAAAACTGTTCAATAGTAAGAAAGACAGAATAAAATTGATTTGTAAAAGATTATTTGTAATTTTAAGCGAATGTTTCAGATCGCTATTCAGTCCTTCCCCTAGCTCTAAAATTGTGACCTGGGAAACCAAAAATTTGCCGTATACATCACATAAAGTATCATTTGTAAAATATTGTGTAAAATTTGGGGTGTGAAGACCGCCATCTTGGATTATATGTCAAACTAACAGAGCCATGTATCTCCATAGCCCGATCTTAACCGTCACCAATTTTTTTTGTTGAGGTATGTTACCAAAAGTAATATAACTTGAGTAAATTAGACAGTTTATTATGAAAAGTTAAATCTCTCA
Organism: Rutpela maculata; assembly: GCA_936432065.2. NCBI lineage: Eukaryota > Metazoa > Arthropoda > Insecta > Coleoptera > Cerambycidae > Rutpela > Rutpela maculata. The sequence continues at coordinate 15,588,197 of OW386286.2, forward strand.
TACTGAAACTGTCTCATAAACTGTCAATTTACACTCCCTACATTACTATTGATAGGACATATGAAAAGTACTGTACTTTTATTTACCAATAGTAAGTGTACTAAAAACTGTTACTATCACGGTACTTCAACAGTCATGTAACAGTTACATTTTGATTCCCCTGTATAATAAAAATTTACAACCCATATTATTCACATTTGGTGGAATAATATTCTTATATCCTCTTAGGTATGCAACCAGTAATACCTATATTAAGATTAAGTATTTTGTCTAAGAGTGTAGAGCTTCGATTTACTTATTATTGTTCTTAATATGAAAACTATTTCCCTAAATCATGTCAGGGGCTCAAAGAAAGGTTGTAGGAATTTTCTTGCCAAATTTAATTTTCTTTTGGTACCTGAAAAGGAACAATTTGTAGGCTAAAATGTATTTTGTTATTAAGGTATTATTTACAGCTAAGGCAGACAATTTTATTATCACATACAGATAGTTACTATTATTTTATTATCTTTCTTTTAAATTCAAATTTCAAACATAGTGGATTCTCTTAGTAATTAATTTAAGTTGGCAAACAGAATTTTTTGCTGAAAAGTAAAAAGCTAACAAAAAAGGGCCTTTTTGTCCAAGAAAGAGCAGCCATGCTGGCAATTTAAAAATTGTGAAGAACATCTTCTTTAATTTTAACAATTTTTGGGAAAAACGCCTAATAACAAACTAAGGTATGTCTTATTTAATTTTCCCTATCAATTTTGATATAAATTTCATATAATTCGATACCTAAACGGAATTATATTTTTAGGCTCGTTCCGAGATACCTATTTCAAGAGGCTCGTACTTTTGTTTATTACCTCAATGAAACTTGTCGTAATCTCCTTGTTAAACATAGTACGCTGATCTGCGTAGAAACATATATATATTAGATTTTGTTTGTCTGTGGTAAATTAATTTTGGAACTGCTTTGGCTGGAGTCAAGAGAATATTAGAGAAATCGCCTACACATTGTTTTGTTTCGGGGCACCCTGGAGATCATCAGTCTTACGCCTGTTAATCATGGTCTCATGGTAAAACCGAGAAGTAAGCAAGTACCGTAATTTTTCTTGGATTGTCCTCAAGTATCACCAACGTATTGTAAGTAATTTTGGCATTTATTTTGTTGTCCACCAGAAGTTGCAGAGAACCAGCGTACAGCATATCTACAAGTAACGATAGTGCTACGTTATTACTATAAAAGCTCACGGTGTAGTAAAAAAGCAAGTTAACTAAGCAATTTATTATTCATATCTTGTTTACGAGAATAGTGGATTTGTTACCTTTCAATAATATTAATATTTAGTTTAGTCGATGGTAATTTTGTGTCTCGTCCTAATAGTATACCGCTGGATAATGATTGATTAAATCCATATGTGTTATAATAATTAAAAGTTTCATGTGAACTCGATAAACGGCCGTTCAACGAGTATTAATATACCACACCTTTTGACTTGTAGCTAAAATAGAATTTTCATCATGTCATATGTCTTTACACATCACATTATTATTAGACGTGTATAATTAAATACTTACTTTATACATTGTACATAATCGTTGCTGGTTTAGTGTGCTTAATTTATTTTGTAAAAAGCTTACACGAAATTCCAAAGCGTGCATTTTATATTTATATCAGCTGTATTTGAATATTTGAGGTTATATTAACTTGCGTCTTATATCACATTGGTTGTTTTCTGCTTCTGCTTACCCTTATGGACACTTGGCACACGGGGCAAGTGATAAGTAGGTCGTTTGACATAATACATAACTGAAGTAAGGATTAGTGGCTGACAGTTGTTGATCTCTATTGTTTGTCAGTTTAATTTTAATGTTGTATTATATTTATTGTCCCAATTATTTATCCATTTCATACATATACACGAATTAGTTTTAAGCTTGTTTTATACATTCCTATATATACTTTGTCATATACTTACTCACTAAATTTTTTTAGTAAATTTTTCACTATTATCTTGAGGTTTAATTTAGTTTTGCCTATACACCTCTGTCAATTTTAACAATTGGCTGGCGCCCAGGGTAGTTTAACCGGTGCACCCCAAAATTCTAAGATTCAGAATAAGAAAACGAATTCACACCCGCTCTTCACTTTGGGCTTTCGGGCATACTTGGGGTGTTCTTAATTTTGCCATTAGGGACACGTCACAGTCATTTGAAGGTCAACATTGTTTTTTAAACGGGAACCGCTACTTTCTATTACAGGTTTGTATTCTGCGTGAAAAGATCTTTTGTTTCAGCCATTTTTGTTGTGTCCCCTTGAACGTGAAAAAGTGGAAGCAGCACATCTCTGTAATTAGAAGACAAGGAAGATGGAAAATTGTACAAATCTTTGCGAATCTTTTCTTTAAGATATCCCCACAAAAATAATTTCGCGAAGTCAAGTCAGGTGATCGTACAAACCAGTGGACCAATGTACCGATCAAAGCACGATGGTTGTTCAGCACATTATGCAGAAATTTTCCATAAGATTTCTTGTTTTCTAGTTACAGACGTCTAACTACTATATATTATGCTTAATTACTCGTAAACAATGTAGTGGATTTTGTGAGTCGGACGAAAACCCGACTATTGTCTGATGCTACCAAACTAGTTCTCTCCCCCGTTTTCGTGGATGCTGAACACCATGGCAGAATTTCTCGTTAACCCGCAAACGGCCAAAAATCATCCCCAAACGGGGGTTACGCGTATTATAATTGTTTGAGGGACTCTTACTTGGTGACCCTTTGTTTTCGAGGATGCTGTGCTTATGGTGGAATTCCTCCCCGGGGTGACCCACCCCCGTAAATGGCCAATAACAACCCTCCAAAAGGGTGAGAGTGCGTTCTCAGTATACCCCTGGGAAAATCCCCCCCCCCGTTTTTGTGGATGCTACACAGGAAAAAATCATTAAGATTTCACCTCGATGTCGTCAACAAATAGTCATCTTCATTACCGTGGAGCTGAAAAAAGATGAATGTATATTTTTTGTACATATTTTTTGGGAAAAATAGGTTTATATAATAATTGAAACATCTGATTTATTTTATTACAATATATTACATAAAATATTTTTATTGACGCAAACAATTATTGCATGTATTGTTACACTGGCTTTTCTTACATTATAAAATACTATAACTATAAAAAAAAATTAAAACAATAGGTACTTAGGTACATTTATTTATTTATTTTTATTTGAAATTTATTTTTTACGTTCTTTGAACCCGTGCAGTTACACTCATTATGAAAATGCAAAGGGGTATTTTTTGCCATCAATTCGTGGTCCTCTCCGAGTTTGGCATGCTTGAAAATGGGAGGGAAACCTTTTGTCCAGTGGTATGATGAGAGCGCTCTCTTGGAGGGTGGTTATTGGCCATTGAGGCACGCGTCCCAAGGTCATCCCCATAATTGGCATGCTCGAGATGAGGGATCAATAAGTTAGATTCCGTGAAACATGATCAATACGCGTTTGACCCCGTTTGGGGGTGGTTTTTGGCCGTTTGCGGGAGTGGGTCACCCCAAAGAGAAATTCTGCCACTACCACGGTGTTCAGCATTCTCGAAAACGTGGGAGAACTGCTTTGTTTGCATCAGACAATAGTCGGGTTTTTCGGGTCTTTTTCCGACTCACACAATCCACTAATGGGGCTAAACAAAAATATGAATGTAACAAAAGTAGATTATTTTTACACGTAAAATATGAATACATAAAAAAAAAGTAGGAGTTTTCATTTAAAAGAAACAAAGTTGACCTTCAAATAACAGTGAAGTCCACCATCAAACTAGATGTATAAGCATTAGTTCGATCCCGCCTTTGAAATTATGAAACTTTTCTCTGAAATATTTTTCTCAAAAATGCTTTATGTTATTCGCGTTTGCCAACTTAAATGTCCCACCCGGTACATGTGTCAAGTGATACTTTCATCTGTAAATGCAAATCATAATGCAAGTCTTATATTTGATTCGAATGTCTGTCACTTTAAAGATGTCCAGTCCAAATTAAAACAACCATTTATCAAACGAAATAGATTTCCACAATGGAAAACCATATAAGAAATAGGCTATATATGTCCCTGACAGATCTTATAAATGACCAATGAGATTAATGCTATTGTTCAATTTTCCAGATATAAGTTTCGGGTTTTATTGTACGTTCCAAGTTGTCTACCAATATTAGAAGTCAAATTGAAATCAACGAGTTATAAATGTTTGGACATTCGGGAAGGACTATTGTGTGCTTGAAAAATGGATTTTAAAATTATTGCCATTGTATCTAAACAAGAGTAATATATATGTAGGTATTGTATTGAAAGAAGTCTCGTTGGAGCGAAGCCATCTTTCTTTGAGTAGAACGCAAAAACCGGCAAGTTTACAAATTACAAGAAGTAAATAAAGTTCTGATTAATCATATATTTTACTTGTCTAGCAAGCACGAGATGTATTTTAAATCCTGCTGTCCACCTTACTTATAGGCATGCAGATCACCCCCAATAAATGCTCTAGAAACTGAGTAACCGATTTGTGCGAGGTAACCACTTCTAACTTGGTTTTTCTTCAAGTTGACATCGAAGAGTACCTACAGTAAAAAATTAGCCAAAGTTAAATAATAAATAATTGCAAAAAACTATAATTTTTTTATATCACGAATTTTGCCGAATTTCATCTTCAACTCGCGATATCTCGGAAAATAATGAATATTTTTAGATGAAATTTCAGCACGACATTGTTCAAGTTATTCGTTAAGATATTGAATTGGTCCGAACCCTTATTTATTTCACAAATGAAAATAGTGATTTTTCAAAAAATTTCTTTTGTCAAACCTAATTTTTTTTTCAAACACAAAAATTGTGTGACGAACTTTTAATACGATAATTTTTGATAAACTTATATTAAAGTACAATATTCAAAGAAGTTTTCTGTTAAGTTTCACGTATTCATATTGTATATATAAAAAGTTATCGCACTTTGAAGTAGCGCCTCCGCGCGCAGCAGACGTGTCGTTTACGCGCGGTATGTTTCATTGTGGTGGTTGCCGTAGTTCAGGCGTTTACTATCATATCAATGCTATGTTTTGTTACATATTCCCTTTTTACAGGTTACTGTAAAGTTGAAGTAAGTAATACTAAATTAATTGTTGATAAATTAAAAAATACGTAATACATTGGGTTGTTTATAATATTTTCAATCTGAATCAACATCTATGGGCTGCAATGAGCAATTTGATGTAGAGTTACAAATGAGACATCATTTTATACCAGCAGCGTAGCACGAACAAAATTCTTTATCACAAGATGTTTTTTTAATCTGCAATTACAAATATACTTTTGAAGCAGCTCCAAACTTGTTGGTCCTTCAAAATATATTGGTAAAAGTTTTTCATTTTCAAATTTCCAGCCAAAATCAGTCAGATTGAGTGCTTCAAAAACGGGCACTATACCATACGTGCACTTGCCAAAAACAGCGTTTCATGTGTTGAAGAAGAGGTAATTTTTTAACGGAGGAGTTTTTTTTTTTCGAGCTAAGATTACTCTCACGTCGTTAATGTTGTCTTATTTACTGTTGAAGTCATAAATTCCAATCACAAATTTTGTCCAAGCATTAACAATTCAGGTGTTAATTTATTCTCAATTTGAGACATCTGGACTAAATGTACTGTGCTCATTTTTTATGCTACGTTGAGAGCTTTTTTCTTACCAATTCCATAGAAAGCGGAAGTCGTATCGCATCCGGTTAATGCATGAATTATTGGTAATGCTAAACCAATACTACTTCCTAGTTCTTGGCATATAATATGTATTGGTATAAAGCGCCGCAAATCCGTTTTGATGCTATTTTTTCGAGTTTGAAACCATACTTGAATCTTTGTATTTATTTTAAAACAATGTGCGATTAAAAGAATAAACACATCTGTATCTGGGGACTTAACGATCACTATCATATCCAGAGTGTCTAAGTACTGTTTATAAATGTAGATCAGATGAGAAATTATTCTAAAGTCAGCTTCAGCATGATTCGAAAATAAATCTGTAACCTCACGTTTAAATGAATTAGTGATTTCTTTAGTTACAAGATGATTTTTGTATCCACCAGCCAAATAGAATTTTTTATTAATAATTTTATCAGAAGTCTGAGGGATTTCAATATATTTTTCGATATAGTCGCATAAAAATAGGTTCAAAATTTTACTTGCATCTGTAGATATAACTTTATCCCAATCTGGTATAGGTCGACTAGCATTAATATCGTAAGTATTAGAATTTAGTTTATACCTTTTTGACCTCTCTTGCGATTTAGGATTCATACTAACGTCATAGCGATCGAAAATGACGTGAATCTCAGAAAAAGTTTCAAATAGTTTCCGAAAATACTTCAAAAAATATTGTCCAATATCTTCGAAACATTTCATATATTTCGTATTTAAACACTGCAAATCTGCCATCATATCTATTATTCTATCATGTAGTTCTGTCCAGCAAGTTTCTGTAATCACAGATGTCACAATATTTTTTTCGATCGCATGTAACAAATCAGATTTTGACGATATTCGCCTATTACCATCCTCCTTAAATAGAGCAGAAGGTATTTCGTTCAGTGGGACACTAAGAACTTTTTCAAGGCTTACATCAGCTCTTTGCGTGGATAGAATCAGAGCTCTTTGGTACACTTTTTCTGGAGAAATATATTCTTTACTTGTGCTATTATCTGCTCTTTTTACAGAACTTTTTTTTATCATATCTGTAAAAATTTTCAATTTCGAGCGTTTTAATGTATCATACAAATTTGCGGGTTTATTAGTTTTTACTAATCGTTTGCAAACAAAATCTTGCTACTTCAAAGTGCGATAACTTTTTGTATATACAATATGAATACGTGAAACTTTACAGAAAACTTCTTTAAATATTGTACTTTAATATAAGTTTGTCAAAAATTATCGTGTTAAAAATTTGTCACAAAACTTTTGTGCTTGAAAAAAAAATTAGGCTTGACAAAAGAAATTTTTTGAAAAATCACTATATTCATCTGTATATCTATAATATCTTAAAGAATAACTTGAACAATGTCGTGCTGAAATTTCATCTAAAAATATTCATTATTTGCCGAGATATCGCGAATTGAAGATGAAATTCGACAAAATTCGTGATATAAAAAAATTATAGTTTTTTGCAATTATTTATATGTTCCGATCAACTAACTTTGGCTAATTTTTTACTGTAAGTACTCTTCGATGTCAACTTGAAGAAAAACCAGGTTAGAAGTGGTTACCTCAACCTAACCGGTTAGTTGGTTAAAACGGGGGTGATCTTGCACGCCTATTATACGGTCGCGTTAGTTCAAAATATTAATAATAATATTAAGGTTTTATCGGAAAAATATAAATGTACAAATAAATACATTTCATACTGGCGATTGAAATTAATTTTCCCTCTTTGGTAACACGAGCTGCGTGATGCCACAACAGAGGACAAGTTATTTTAATCAGTTTTTTCTTCTTATTGAGGCAATCAAACCATCGGAACTTCAGAATTTAAGATTTCTGTGCTTAAATTATTTTTTATTGTGTATGTCGCATCTAATATGATTGAAGTATAATAATACCTAATAAAATTTAAAAGCGTTATTAAACTATTTAACCTAGGACTACTTCAAAAATCTACCAACAAAAAAATATTAGTTAATTTCCTGAATAAACATGCACATTCTAGATTCATATTAGATGAGATGTTACTTAAACATGTAGGCGTCTTAGAGGTGAACCAGAAGAATGCTGCGAGATTTAAGAAAGACGGTCTGTTTAACTTTGAGTACAGTAGCAATTTAAATTCTTGAATAGTTAATAACTGATTATGGTCAATTATTTTTATAGTACTGCAATAGTGCGGTTGATCAATTGAACGGTTACTGAACTTCAGTTCCTTGAAATGAACATAAATAAATAATAGAATTAATATGAACGTGATTCATATGGTTTGCATAGTACTCGAGGTAAACAAACTTAAGTCAATTGAGTTTGTAGGTAATAAATTAAATAGTTAATCATAAGGAATGTTGACTATTTATGTGCTAATACAATTAATACTGATGTGAATATAACAAAGTATTTCGGTAAAATTGAGTGAATACGCGTCTTCATTTTAATGTAGGTATCACCTTCTATATATATATTTTGACATGCAAGATATACACTAGTGGCACATAAAAATCTATAATAAGATAGAGTAAAATATAAATAGCAAAATGATGTTCGTGAAAGAAAGTGGTATATTAACATTATCTTCAGCATGTTAAGAGTTCCTAAAAGTAGCTAAAGAGAAAAGTGGCAACAGCGTAGGTTAAATCTGTTCCTTTTCAGCATATCTTATCCAAGATAACCGAAAATGAAAGTGAAAGTTCAGCAAGAGCTAAAAAAATGTGCAAATATTGTAAAAAAAAAGGAGATTATTGGTCTAGTCCGTAAAATATGTGGTGCAGCCTACCATAACAGTTGAGCCTCACGAGCAAAAATGTGTTGTGAACAAGTTATGCAAAAATCACCTGCAGCAGACATTTTTAACCTGCATATCACAGAAGAACTGCATCAAAGCGAAGAGATCTTATTATTAAAACAAATAATTAAAGACAAGGACACTGTCATAAAGGACAAAGAATCAATTATATTCCTGTTACATCATAAAATATCATATTTGGAAGAAAACCTAAAAACAATAATAGACAATAAAACACAAAACATGAACAAAAACACACAACAAACTCAACCAAAAAACATGAGTGATAAGATAAACAACATTAAACCAGTGACCACCAACCAAAAACTGAATGAATGATAAGACCTTACCTAAAACACAAACAAACTTGGAAGTGCTCCAAAATAAACAAGCAAATATCATGAATCAGCTAATACACCTAAATGACTTAAATCATGACAGTCACACTAAATCACCTGAAGAGAAATCTCAAAATGACAAGGAAGAATTTTTTCAACCAGTTATGTCTAGAAGAAAAAGAAACAGAGAACCAAAAGTATGTGGAGAAGCTGAAATCTCAAAAGACGAAGAAGCATGTGGCTTTGTTGGAAGGGAAATCCAACAAAAAAAATATGGCTATTTGTCGCAAGGGCAAAAGATCACGTCACAGAAGAAATGGTACAAAAATATATACAAAGAAAAACAAACGCCGAAAATACCTCCAATATTTATGTCAAAGAAATAGATACTTTCAAAAAAACAAATGATAGCAGGTGTTTTAAAGTGGACCTTAATTATGACCTACTGGAATTAGCCTATACAAGCTCCTTCTGGTCAAGAGGGGTCGCAGTCTATAGATTTGATTTCAGAAAAGAAGAAAAATATCTAAATCGACTGAAAAATAAAAATCAAGTAGAAAATTTTCCCAAAGAGCCGCAGGATCAGGACTTCACATAAATGTGAACAAAAACATAAATGTGAACAAAAACATAAATGTAAACAAAAATAAAAGTAATACTCCACTTTCCAAAATACTTGTCTACCATCAAAATATACAGTGCTTAAAAAATAAAACATTAGAATGTGAAATTTTCTTAAAGTCACTAAATGAACTACCAACAATAGTATGCTTCACAGAACACTGGTTTAAGAGGGAAGAAAGAAGAACAATACATCTGGAAGGATATGAGTTAGTGTCCTCTTTCTGCCGAGAAATTAAACTTCATGGAGGCTCCTGTATATTTGCTCTAAAAGAAATAGAAGCTAAGGAAATTGAAGAACTGAAACAACAATCAAAGGAAGAACACATAGAATGTTCGGCTATTATTAGTAGGTCTAATAAATTAGTAGTCATCTGCATTTATAGACCCCCATTAGGGGATGTAAATACTTTCTTTGAAACCCTTACTGATATTCTTCACTATTGTTTCACAAACTACACAAAATATAATATTATACTTTGTGGGGACAATATAAATCTATTACAAAAAAATAAGATTTCAAATAATTTTCAAACTTTACTATTAAGCTTAAACATGTTCCAAACAATATTTACACCTACACGAATAACTGAGAAATCTGAAACGCTGATTGACAATATTTTTGTAAATTCTGACCATATCAATGAAGGCAAAGTTGTGACATCTGCTCTATCTGATCACGTAGGACAGATGTTATAAATTGATCAAGTAACCACATCAAAAAATAAACAAAACAGTTCATATTAAGTAAGGGTATTTTCTGAGCAAAAACTGCAACAATTCAAAGCCGAGATCAAAAATTTAACTTGGTCAAACATCCTAAATGAAACTGATCCAAACATAGCATACCAAAAATTTGAAAATATATTCGATAATACACTAAAATTGCTATTTCCTGTTAAAAATGTCAAGTCGAAGCACAACATATCAAAGAACTGGTTAACTATTGGTATTAAAAATTCCTGCAAAAGAAAATATGTCTTATACAGACAGATGCGAAAAGGCTCAATCTCTAAGGATTACTATAAAAAATATACAAAAATCTTAAAAAATATAATTTCAATGGCAAAAAAATTGTCAAACAAGCGTCACATTGAACTTGCTCACAATAAAGGGCAAGCTGTCTGGAATATTGTTAAGAGCTATACGGGCAAAACAACAACAAACTCTGAAACAATTTTAAAAAACATGCAACTAAATAAAAATCCAAAGGAAATCTTAAATTATGTAAATGATAAACTCGTTAACCAATGTACAGATATTTTGACAGCAAATAACACAACAGAGAAAAATTATCTCCCCCTCACACTCAAATCTTTGTACTTAGAACCCACTAATCCACAGGAAGTATTAAACGTAATAATTAATTTAAAAAATAAAAAATCTGTTGGCGAGGATGAAATACCAATAAAGCTTCTAAAATATGTTGCAGATATCATTTGTGAACCTTTGGCACACATTATAAATTTAACATTGCATACAGGGATCTTTCCAGATAAACTCAAAACTGCAGAAGTTAAAGCCATTTATAAAAAGGGTGATAAATCGGACTGGCAGAACTACCGTCCAATTGCATTATTATCAAACATTAGCAAAATATTTGAAAAAATAATATATATAAGAATAATAAATTTCATAGAAAAAAACAAATTAATTCACGATTCACAAAATGGTTTTAGAAAAGGAAAATCAACTGTACTTGCAATATACAAAGCATTAACACTCATTTTAGAATCTCTAAATAACGATAAGCAGACAATTGCAATCTGTCTTGATTTATCCAAGGCTTTTGATAGTGTTGAACATAGTTTATTACTAGAAAAATTACCCCAGTACGGAATTCGAGGGGTGCCTCTGCAACTAATACAATCCTATTTAACAAATAGAAAACAATGTGTAACAGAACAGGATCACAACGGAATTAGTATAAAATCCGATAAGCAAATTATAAAAAGAGGATCCATTCTAGGGCCTCTACTCTACATATTATATACAAACAACTTGCCTTCCACTGTAGAACAACAGATTGTTCAAGTTGCTGATGATACCACCATAATTTTTAGTGAATTTTCTGAAACAAATATCAGCAATGAAATAGCAGCTGCCTTAAATGTACTTACCCAATGGTTTGCAGATAATAACCTACAACTAAATTTAAACAAAACCCAAATGATAAAATTCTCTTATTTGACACAAAAAGATGAAACCATGCTCATGTTTAACAACAATATAAAAAATAGTAATACCATAAAATTCCTAGGAATAAATTTGGATTACAGGTTAGACTGGAAATTCCACATTGACAACCTAGTACAAAATATGGCTCAATACTGTTATGCCCTGAAAGTAGTGGCCCATTTTGTAAATGTTGAAGCAGCTTTCACTGCATATCATGCGTATATTCAGTCTCGTGTCAGATATGGAATAATTTTTTGGGCAGGCTCAAGTGATGCGCATAAAATTCTCAAAATGCAGAAGAAATGCTTGAGGTATATACTGAACAAGGGATAGTTGTAGAAACATATTTCGCGAGAGAAAAGTCCTTACACTAATATCTATGTATATTTATGAAGCCGTAATCTTTGTTAAAGAAAATAACTCACTTTTCAAGTCTCTGGAACATAACTATGACACAAGACAAAAATAATATAACATTGAAAAAATCAATTATACCTACATTCAAAAAAATGTTGTATTTTCAATAACAAAGATCTATAATCATTTATGTCCCCATCTAAAAAGTCTTCCATTAAATAAACTAAAACCTAAATTAAAACAAATACTCATTCAAAAGGCCTACTATACCATAGACGAATATATCTGTGACAATTCCCTTTTATAAATGCTATGTTATAATTATGGTTGTTTCCATATACCATTGTGCTTATAAATTAATAAATTGTCTTTATACACTATAAATAATTTTAGCTGAAAGAATTTGTTAGAATGTATTACTTTCACGTAGTATCTGTGCCTTGTTTATATTTATTTATTTATTTTTTTAACTTAGTGTTCTGACATATTTTTCTCCTATTTGTTTATGTACATATATCTGTTCTTATTTTATATTTTATGCTAAGCATCTTGACATGTTCTACACCCACTAGGGTTTCTGTTGTCTTTGTACACAAAGGAACAAATAAAGATTTATCTATCTATCTATCTATTATTTGTCCATTTCTCTTCTCTTCTACATTACATTGGCATCGACTCAATATTTTAAAATTCCACTACTGTGTATCTTGCATAGCACAATCCTGTAATGTGACAGAAGAAACTCTTTGTGGTCTGAGTTTGCCAGTCTAATAATTGATAGAACCGCTCTTATCCACATGTCACCTCACCAAAGTAGAACATTTCAACAATAACTGCGTTGTTCAACCATAATTCAAGTGAAGCTGCGATCTGCGGATAGGGTGGACATCATGTTCGAGTACACGTAAATGCACAGGATAACAAGTTTAGAGCCAGGTATAGACGTGAAGCCTAATGTGGTAATACCAAAATGTTTCGGCAAGTTCTTGGCATCTGACAAGAATAATCGGGATATTTTTTTTTTCTAGCCAAACACATTGCTAAAATGACATTGCCTAGTGGAAAGCAAATAAAGGGGCTTACATTTACGAGAACACCCTGATTTTCTTTGATAGTAACACATCATCTGGTGCTATATCATCAGCTTTTTGGTATGCTAGTAGTACTGGAGACTTCAAGAGTAACATTAAAACGGTGGACAGTGACATCGTTATTATTTCAATGTAAGCCTTTCCTCAACTGAAAGATATTAAAGAGCTCTGGATAGAATGCGGAATGGCAAAAACATTCAGCAGCTACCAATCTACAAAATGAACGAAAATGTTTCTCCTAGTGTTTTCAACTTACAGAACTCATTTTTACAGTGTGCAAAATCAGTGCATGGAGTTGACGAAGCTTTCAAAGATTATTCTAATATGTCAGTTGATACGTCGCAAGACTCAAATTCTTTTACAATTCTTCAGTGTTTTGTGATATTATTGTGTCATGCTTCAAGCACTGCAGTGCCCATCAACTTGTCGAGACAGATTCTCTTCGGTCAACTCGATAGGAAGAATGCATAAGAACATACCACCCACATGTCTCTCTCGCCACCTTAAAAGGCCAATGCTACAAAAATTTGTTTGAAGGAGCTGTCGACAACGTGAAGTAGAGCGTCTAGATTCTTGCTACTCGGGATAGGAGAAAGTTGCAGAGATTTATGAGTCTACAACATTTGACATGAAGGTGGAAAAACGCCTAGGATGAATAGCATATAAATGTAAAAATAAATGTAGCAGATGTCTATGCTTCAACGTTGGACTAAGGTTTACCTTACTTTGTATTTGTGAGGGCCAGTGTTCAAGAGAATGAAGGTTTCAGGTACATGTTTCTTGTATGTTCTTCAGGACCATGATATATATTTTTAATTCTTATGAAAATGTCACTTCAACAGACCCAAGAGAAGAGGTAGTTATATGTAAAATGGAAGACATTGTTTTACCTTGAAAAAAAAGAATTTTTTTATGATGTATTTTACAAATAATGTTATTTCTATGTTTAATAAAGTCTTAACTTGTAACTGTTTCCACAAAAAATATATTTGGGGCATTTTGCCAAGTTCAATTTTCTGAAAGAAAAAAAAAATGTTTTCCGTCTTTTCTTAATAGTGTGAAAATCGCCATACTTACGTTAAAGAAGCATAATTTCTTTCAGAAAGTACGTTTCGTTAGCTTCAAAATGTGGCTAAAAAAAATTAAAATCCGACCACTAGTTATACTACAACTTACAAAAATCAAAATTTTGAAGACATCATCAGCGGCTCCCAGAATGCCTAAGATAATGTTTACCAGTAAATTTCGCAGCTTAGCAGCTTCATAATAAGGTATGTGTAAAACTGCCTTTACAAATTTCTTGTACGATATTGAAACTAAATCTCAATATTATACACTTCCTTAGAAAAAGACGACCCACTGGGCATTTAGGTGGGTTTTTGTTGGGTTTTTCTAATTGTAAAATTCAAATTTCCCGCCTAATTTCCCACCTTTCAGTCGGCGTTGCTTTGACAATATAGCATGTGACAGCATCTGGACTGGGTTGGAAATGTTCTCAGTTATTCAGTTGCAGTTGCACTCTTAGGGCTGACTGACGCGATGTTATGTAAAACTTGAAGAGTGATTTTGATTTATTATAATCTAATCTAATTGTATTAGTAGTGTATTTCTTATCATAAGTAAGTAAGAAATTACGTAAATATTTACTGGCATTCGTTATGTAGGTATTATTATTCCAGTCTAATAAAATAAAATTTGAAATTTGTTTTTAGATATGGATAAGGATAAGACAATATACAAAAAAGAAAAAGGTGCCCAAAAGGTACCAATAGAGGTGAAGGTCGAAGATCTACTGTTTGGAATAATTTTTATAAAATTGGCGATTCCTATAGATGCAAATATTGCAAGTGACAAGTTAGTGCTAAAGTAGAAAGGCTTGAAAACCACCTCAGAAAGTGTAATAAGTATGTATCTGAATCCGATAGTGATGAAAATGAAAAAGAACTCGATGCTAATTCCAACATTTCTAAACTGAGGGAAGTAAAAGTAAATGCCATCAAACCATCTGATAATAGTGATATTGATACTCATAGACCAGATCATGATGTGTTCCTAAAACTATGTTTCAGAACCATATTTTAACTAGCTTCAATGGGCATAAGTGGTGGATACTCATCAACGCTATGGAGATTTTGTAAATACGTGCGATTTTTTTTTCAAAATTGCATAGTTGTCCCGCTTCTAGTGCCGCAGGAGAGAGAATTTGTTCTACATTCGACCATATTTGGAGCAAACTAAGGAATAAGCTTGGAGCTGAAAAGGTGTCAAAACTAGTTAAGATTTATAGACATTTAAATAAAACATAAATATTTTTTCAAAAGATATTTATCGTTTGCCTTTCATATTCCAGTTTGAGGAAAATTTGTTAAGTTTTTATTTGTTTCATGTTTTTATTTACTTGTTTTATTGTTTACTAATATATTGACACGTTACATTTTTGTTATTGTTTTGTTCAAGTATTTGCGAGGCAAACATAATTTTTTACAACAATTACTTTTTTTCCAAAAAAAAAAAAACGAAAATCAAACAAATACCCAGATGGATTTTTCTAAAATAAAAAACCCACCCATTTTACCCACCGGTTTTTTCTAATGGTGGGTTTTTGTGCCAACCCTGATTATACACATATGTCAAACACTTTTCAAACAAACATTTCCAAACATTTTTGTGTTCCCTGTATCCCACTGGATAACCAAACAAGCTGCAATACAGCATATGAATCGATCGCTACTTTTGATAGATGCGAGCCACTCACATGGACTTGTCAGTTACACTCCTGATTTACTAATACTATATCCAATACACCATCAAGTATGGCTTGCGAAAACGAATTAAAGTGCCAACACGGAGGACATCGATAAATCATGTTCGGTGGCTGGATGTAGATTTCAGATAAACGCTGAATAAATTATCAATTTTATCCCCCTAATATATCTTCGATCGAGCATATTTTTGAATATGTTGCATAATTTATAGATGTACTTAGTGGATAAATTATTGCCGGTTGTTGTGTGGCGTAGAGGTTTTCAATAAAACGCTTGATTTAGCAATGACCGGCAGACGATAATTTTTCTATGCAAATACGTAGAGCCAAAAATAGATAAAAACTCGTTGCACC
Source organism: Rutpela maculata (assembly GCA_936432065.2). Taxonomy (NCBI): domain Eukaryota; kingdom Metazoa; phylum Arthropoda; class Insecta; order Coleoptera; family Cerambycidae; genus Rutpela; species Rutpela maculata. Next base: position 15,604,406 of record OW386286.2, read on the forward strand.
AAAAGTGCACACCTCGCAAGTTGTTTTATTCAATAAATGTTATGCGTATAACAATAACATTAGTTTATGGGTCAAATTATTACTATAGTGTTTAGTACAGTAAGTGAAGCTTTTAAATCCCAGCCCGAAAACGATGTAATGAATTTCCAATTTTTTTTCCTTCACATGCTTCATTAAGTATGTACATAAGAATCTATATTGTCATTTTTCCTGCTTTTTGGTTAGAGGTTGTCGCAAAAAAAACAAAAAATACACATAATCTGATAGATAATCAAATTATAAGAGAGAAAGGTCTTATACACTTTTTTGCTAAAATACATATTTTTCGAGATATTGCGAACTGTCAATTGTAATTTTCACCCCCTAAAATCAGTATTCCTAGATGCCTTTTTTCTAAATTACTTGAAAAATGTGGACTTTAATAAAAAAATGCAAGAGTACAAAATTAAAGCTATTATGAAAACAAATCGAATGGTTTTTTCTTTTTTTTCACGGATGTTTAGTTTTGGAAATATTGCATTTTCAAAATGGCCCCAAAACGTTCAGAAAAATATACGACGTTATAATCTAAAATGACTCAAAATCTGCAACTATGAGAAAAATTGTTATTCTTGTAAAAATTAAAGATATTAAAATTTTCTTTCAATTGAGACATATTACGACCATTTATAGTGAAAACTGAAAACTTAATTTTCCTACGACAATGTTCCAGAGATATAAAGGTTAAAGATGGCGCTTGAAAATTAAAATATCTCAAAAACTACAAAATTGATAAAAACATGATATAAGAATGAAATGAAGCTTATAAAAAAAACGAAGAGTTTGGGTTTTTATTTTTTTTTCCTTACGACAAACTATTACAGAGATATGACAGTTTGAAATAATGTTGAAACTTTTCAGTTTGTACGCGCATTTTAAATGTCTATGATAGGTAGAACAACGAGCAATAGCCGCCTATTTTTCCGAAGAATACGCAGAAAAAAAGCGGGTTGCAGTGTACTTTAGCATGTTTTGGAGTGCAGATTAAAAATGTTATTTAATTAGTTTACTTAATTTTATTAATTTGATTTATTTAAAACAATCTGTATTTTTAATAAAATTAGACATATTACTATATGCTTTTGTGGCCATTTTTAATTCACCATTCTTTTTTAATAATAATAATAATAATAATAATAATAATAATAATAATAATAATAATAATATATATTGGTGTATACAACAGAAATTGTTTTACACAAGTCAAAATTACAAAGTTATGTATACAGTCAAAAGAAAGTAAATATATATATATATATATATATATATATATATATATAAGGTTACTTTTTTCTAGTAATAATTTTTTCAATTTTTTCAATTTTTTCTTGAAAACATAGATATTTTTTGATGATTTAATGTCATCAGATAAAACATTAAAACATTTGCATTAAATATAAAAAAAGTTTTTTTGATAAAATGTTGTCCTGCAAGAGTTTGGCTGAAGTAGTCCCTTGTATCTTGTATTGTGTTCATGGTTGACTTGGTTAGCAAGATACTTATGCTTATTCTTGTAAACATATAGGCATACTTCCAAAATATACAAACTGGTTACTGTTAAAATCCTTAAATCTTTAAATATATTACGACAACTTTCCCGAAAACCTAGACCCGCTATAATTCTTACGGCATACTTCTGCAGAATGAATATGCGATTTATGTATGCACTGTTTCCCCAGTTTAAAATCTTATACCTCAAATGCCAGTGAAAATTTGCATAGTAGAGACTCAAGAGAATCTCACTGCTACAATGCATAGACATAAATCGTAACCCGTAGCAGCTACTACGCAATTTATTACACAGACTGTCCAGATGATTTCCCTATTGCATATGCTTATCAAAAGTTATTCCCAGAATTTTTACTGTGTCGCATATTTCTATATCGCTGTCAGAGAGATTGATATCTATGTCTCTTTGCAAAGTGAATAGTAATGTTTTTGTTTTATTTTTATTTAAATTGAGCTTGTTTTCTTCTGACCATTTAATTATATTTGAATACACTAGGTTAGCAGTATTCTCAATTTCATTTAATTCACTATCTATGATAAGAACGTTTGTGTCGTCAGCACAACATATAGTATAGATATTTGGTATTCCACTTAGGTATGTTATCAAATCATTTGCGTATATATTAAATAATAGAGGACCCAGAACAAATCCTTGTGGAACACCTTGTGTTATTTCACATATATCGCTAGACACCTCACGATTCAGTCTGACAATTTGGGTTCTATTATTGAGGTAGGAAGAGAGAAGGTTTAATGGAATCCCTCTGACTCCATATCTTTCCAGTTTATTTAGGAGTAGTTTATGATCAACCATATCAAAAGCACGGGAGAAATCAATAAATAATCCTAAGGCGTACTGCTTCTGATCAAGGGCATCCACAATTAGTTCATGGAAGTCATAAAGTGCCGATTGTGTACTTTTATTCTTAGAGAAACCATGTTGAGAGGCAGTTAGTAAATTATTTTCGTAAAAGAAAGACGACAATTGATCTTTTAGGACAAGTTCGAAGAGTTTTGAGAAGCTACAAAGTAAACTAATCGCCCTGTAGTTTTCATAGTCGTTGGGATCTCCTTTATTGAACACCGGTTGAACAATAGCTAATTTAAATATGTCAGGAAAAGTTCCTGAATTAAAACATAGATTTATTAAAAAGGCTAGTGGCTGACAGATACTTATTCTACAATGTTTTATTAAATTATTAGATATGCTGTCATATCCACTTGAATTAGAAGATTTTAACCTATTTATTAATGAGATTACATCAGATGGTGAAATTGGAGTTAAAAAAAGTGATCTTTCAAAAAATGTTATATTTGCACTTAGAAAGTCAGGATCGTATGCGCAATTATTAGCTACCATATTTGTAAAACGTTGATTAAAATTATTAGCTACAACAACATCTGGTATTTTTTGTCCATTTTCAGTTATAGATATAACAGGAGCTTTATTCTCTTTACCTTTTAGTTTATTTATTGTATTTCACATTGCTTTTGATTTATTACTGGATTGTTGAATTTGTCTATCATGATATTGTTTTTTGGCTGTTTTAAAAATATTTAGAACTTTGTTGCTACCTGTTCCTACGGGAGTAACTCCAGTTGTGATAGGCGGGGGTATAAAAAATCTGTATGTGGTACGATATTACCTGGGCTACTTCCTCCCATTGCTGTGCCATCCTTGGTATTTTCGACCAAATTTAAACCTAATAAAAAACATAAGTCAGTATTTAAGGATGGTTTCAACCCTTAATATTTTCGTCTTTCCAATGTTTTGACCTCATAAAAATATTCAGCGACCTCAAAAACATAAGTATGTGGATTTTCGTGATTTTATTCGTAAAATAAGAACACATTAACTTTTCAGTATTTAAGTATTTAAGGGTGATTTCAACCCTTAATATTTTCGTCTCATAAGTTTTGACCTCACAGTCATATTCAGCGACCTCAAAAATATAAATATATGGATTTCCATTAAGTTATTCGTAAAATTAGAAGAGTTATTAATTTTTCAGATTTCCTTAAAAATAAAAAGCAGGTAATGCGACAATATAGATTTTGATGTACGCATATTGCAAAAAAATTAAGGAAATTCCTTTCATCGTTTTCGGGTCGGGAATTTTACCATTTTTACTGCTTCGTTTACTGTACTAGTTAGCAACATAATAGAATAACAAATCACTTAAACCGTAATCTTATACCGTAATCTTGTACAGTCAAACTTCCATAACTCGAACTTCCCTTTCTCGAAATCTTCTATATCTCGAAGCAATTCAAAGCAATAAATATCTATTATTTTTACTAAAAAGTTCCCATAACTCAAAGTTTCTCTAACTCGAGCTTATTTTAAATTCCATTAGGGATTCGAGTTATGGAGGTTCGACTGTAGTATCAAAACTAAACTGTGCAATTCAACGCAGCCAATTTAGCTTCGCAATGAAGATGCGCATCATCCAACTTTGCACGTAGAGATATCCTTAAAAACTAATAAATTAACACAACTGTCTTCTCCATTAGTATCTGCTTATAACTATAAAAAAGCAAACTTTAATCTAGTATATGAATTACACAGCCGCACAAAAAAAAATCCACCACCCTTTAAGGGTAGTCTCTAGTCATGTATCGGTGGTTGGAACGAATTTAATCCATATTTGGTCACTCTGCCTAAAACTAAAAAAGCCTGAATTTTTTTCCCGTTTTGAAACCTATGAGGAGTGAGGGTTGAGTTTCTACCCTTTGAGAGTAATGGCTAGTTGTCGCACCAGAGTCAAATATTTTACACTAAGAGATACAAACATTTGGCCTTTGTACATGTTATTCACACTCACCTGCATCTTTTGAGTTTTAGCGGTAGTTTTCACCCCCCATAAGGGCGGACTTCGGTTTAATTTATAGAAATAGCTTACTGTGGCTCACATATGATTTTACACCATTTTAAGGGATGTTTTTAACTAAAAAACAAAACTGACACGATAGATCCTTTTTTGGGCTACGTATTCGGATTCAGCGTCGAAAAATATACCAAATCCATATAATTTGGTCCGCTGCACAGAACTTTTTTTTTGTGTATGTGGCTGTGTTATTTATGAATACCGACTGGACTGATATTAAAAGGTTTTCTAATGTCTTTGAGGCTGTTGAACATTTCTAAACTGTTATACATACAATATAGACACTTGTATTCCAAAAACAAAAAAAAATGTATGTAGAAATATCCAGTCTGGTTTAATTATCAAATTATAAAAGATCTTAGAAAAAAGAACAAAATACGTCAAAAGCATTTAACTTGAGGAATTAATATAGTAATCTAAGAGCAAAACTAAAAAATGATATTGACCAAACATACAAACAGTAATACCTAAAGTGTATTTCACGTCTCGTGAAGACACCCCCTGTATCTTTTTTATTTGTGTCCGAATTCATTTCAAATTCTTATCAGCCATACAACTCCATAAGACACATAAATGCCGCCTAGATCTAAAACGCCGGCCTACTGCGATAAAAAGAAAATCGCAATTTTTCAGAAATCGTAGTAGGCTTAGAGATAGACAAAAATTTTATTAATGAAAGTTGTTCGGAATCACTTGATATGATTTTCTTTTCACACTTCGTGAAGACATCCCTGTATCTTTTTGATTTGTCGCCAAATTCATTTCAAATTTTTATCAGCTATAGAACTCCATGAGACGGTTCTATCTAACACATAAAGAAAACTTTTTACAGCAAATAAAAGTGATGAAGAATTATTATTGAAATTATTTATTATTTAAGACAAAAAATTTATTTCAAATTTTTATCAGCTACACAACTCCATAAGGCGATTTTATCTAACACTCAATGAGAACTTTTTCCTACAAATGAAAGTTGTGAACAAAAATCGGCATTCAATAAAACGCTAAAAGGGCCACTTTTTATTATTACACATCAACTTAAATGTAATATCGTTTTCTTTCTTTCAATGGTTTTATAATACTTGGAAATCATACATATATACATGTATGTATCAAATTTACCCACTTCCCGTTATCCAATCGAGCTGAAATTTTGCATACACGTGTAATTAAATAATAAATAATTTCAATAATAATTGTGCATGACTTTCATTGCTGTAAAAAGTTCTCTTTATGTGTTAGATAGAATCGTCTCATGGAGTTCTATAGCTGATAAAAATTTGAAATGAATTCGGTGACAAATAAAAAATATACAGGGGTGTCTTCACGAGGATTGAAACAAAAACTGTTTTTTGAAAATATTCCTATTTTCCCAAAATTTTACAGGGGGCATATCAAGTGATTCCGAACAACCTTCATTAACAAAATTTTTGTCTATCTCTAAGCCTACTATGATTTCTCGAGAATTGCGATTTTCTCTTTATCGCAGTAGGCCGGCGTTGTAGATCTAGGCGGTATTTATGTGTTGAATAAAGTCGTCTTATGGAGTTGTATAGCTGATAAAAATGAAATCAATTGGGCCACAAATAAAAAAGATATAGGGGTGTCTTCACGAGAAGTGAAACACACTGCAAATAAAATTCAACAAGATATCAGTGGCCATTCAAGGTCAGTAAATAGGAAAATGCACATATGTAACCTCAGAAAACGTCTCTAAAACCAGAATACAAATTAAGTCAATTTATGTTTTTTTATGATATAAATACGTATATGGGAACAAGAATATCACATTACTACTACATATATAGTGCGTGTAATTGCCGATTAGGCATGTACATTCACGTAGCGCGAGAGATATGACAACACAGCAACAACAAACTCGCCCGTCGGCGAAGCATCCCAGCTCTCAGTTATTTCATTTCAGCCAGCTGGTGCACGCGATGTCGTAATTCTTACTCCCTATACCTAGCCCGCCACTACACACACTGTATCAATATATTTAGTTAAATATAAAAGAAAAAGAAAACCGAGACAACACTAAACATTTTTTTCAAATTTTATAATTTTCTTTTGAAACCGAAAATATATAACAATTGTTTGATTTCTTTAAAGTTATTAAACATACTGGTACCATTATGTACATACCAGAACGTTACTAAGTCTTCTAAAGTCTATTAATTCACTAAAAAGTCTAAAAACTTCCATTGAGAACCTACCCATTTTTATCTCCTTAGCCTCCCCCTAGCCGACAACTTGAGCTATAATAGTACTTGTTGATGGTTATAAGTGATAATCATAAAGGTATATTTTCAGAAAGGGTTCATGTTTTTTACAACAAATCATTTTATTCTGTTCATATAAATAATATACGTAAAGTGAAGTAAAAATAAATCTAAAAATCTAAATAAAAAATGTATCTAGGGGGATATTGTATATCTAAATCTGTTCGAAATTTAATTGAAAACAATCTCTGGTTTTTGTTTTTGCAATACGACCAATTGGACCAAAACTTAGTCATGTTTCTTTATATGTGTTCTTTAGATCCCAGAAAAAAAATCCGTCTCCTAATACTTCCTTAAAAAATTTATTTTTATTCCACTAGTAGTACGGTTAAGCTTTATCATTCACTCATCAGTAAATATTGTAACTATAATTAGTCTCTACCTGGTACAATATCGTTTCATTGCATGACTGATTGAAGCAAATTCAGAGCCTTAGAGCTGCATTCTGACGTAAAGACAAAATATGCACCTAATTATTATCACCATGAGCACATCAATCACAAGCAATATGAGAGAAGATTTATTCTCTCGTCCGTAAAATTTAAGACATCTTTCAAAATTTCCTGTTCTAGCAGAGTGCATAGCTTTACTATTATCCATCTAGGAAAATTGGCGATCAGTTTTCCAGGATGCGGTATTGGTTTTCCATTTGAAGCAGTTTAATCACGAGCTTGCACGTGGCACCCCATTTGACACATTTGCATAGTCGCCGTGATTAATGGCGCAGTTAATACATAATATTTAAATTTTCGTAATGATATCGCAATATTTTATTGTCACCGCAACTGGAAACATTGACAATATATATGTTGTTGTCCTATGGGGAGCTATAACTATTATGGTAATTAATTAAAATGGCGACCCCCGCGTATGTTGAAATTAATTATATGCACTTTTACTGCGGGCTGCGATGACTGATATGTTCCAACTCGTTCTCCCAAAACGATCATGAATAATTTAATAATTTATTGTATATTAAATTTTCATAAACTATTAAAACTACCAAATAGAATAGGTGTCAGTTATAGCCCAGACGACAGAGAACATTTTATAGTGAAACCCACAAAAATTTGCAAATTGAATAATTCTTTTTTTAATGAGTTCGTGAAAGTGTATAGAATGATATCCTGAAAAGTTTATATTTCGCTCGGATGCAGAACAAAAAAAAAAGTGAAAAAAAATATAAAATTTTTATCCATTTTTTCAAAATTTTGAAATTAAGTCAGGGTAGGAAATAATAAAAAATACAGGTGGATAGACCATGTGTTTCTGAACAAAAAATATGCTAATAAAATTTATCGCTAAAGCCACGGTATTCCTGGAAAAAAATAGTGAAGTAACTTTTCAAACATTTAAACACGTTTTAAACATTTTTATTAGTGAATAGGAGGATAAATGGTGAGTATGGAGGGAAAATATATAATTATGGATGCATACACAGACACCACACATAGCCGCTGAATCGCTCGCATGAATTTTTACGTGCCTTTACTGTATTGTATTTATTACAGGCACACCTATCCACATTTCAGCTATATCCAATGGATTCCTTATATATTTGTTAATGTATTAGAAAAGTTCCAGAATTTATATTCAAAACAATAAAAGACATTTTCGTAGTTGTAAGGGTAAGATCGTGAAAATCGCAATTTCTTATCTTGATCTGATTGATCATATTTTCGAAAAAACGCATACAAATAAACGATTTTGAACATTCGAACAGTATACATTTTTTTCAGAAATAGTGATATTTTATTTTTTCCAATGGGTCAATTTCTCGACAAGTTACCGCCTCCAAAATACATGTTTATCAAAAAAATCGTCAAGCAAGGAAATTAAAATTATTTGAGATGTATTTCTTTTATCCTCGTTACTACAACTTAATAAACCATAATAATCATGAAGTGTACATACTATTTAACAGTTCTCAGTGAAGAAAGAATTTTTTTGAAGGGCTTTTATTTTTTCTATATTGTTTAATGCGACGATTGAGTTTGGGCGTCATAATATGTACAAGTATATTTTTCCCATCCATCCTTTGCTTGTATTGTTTAAAACAAAAATGCATCAGAAAGCTACAATTTCCATCTTTTAAATGAGCCAACACTCATATACATTGAACAAATTCTGATTTAGTGGCATGTCATTCAGTGCGTCGGTATCACAGTCATGCGTATTCAAGCACGTGCACGCATGGATCTCACTCCGAGTTATAACGTTACACTCGACTATTTTTTCCGGGAAAACCGTGGCTATAACGATAATTTTTTTTCATTTTTTTTATGTTCTGCATCCAAGCGAAATGTAAACTTTTCAGGATATTATTCTATACACTTTCACGAACTCATTAAAAAAAAGTTTACTCAGTTTGCAAAATTTTGTGAGTAAATACCTTCATCGACTGGGCTTTTCTCGGATATTAATATACCTATAATGCCATGCCAGCCTTGATAACACATTTTACATCTCCATTTGAAATTAATGTATATTCCCAATAAAAACTACAAAGTAGTAGTAGTATACGGTGTGATGGTTTGTGGAAGGACAGAGGAGAACTATTAGGTCACACAGGGGCCCTATCCGGTGCGATATGGTGCTTCCCTTTTCATTCTCAAAACCCTTTGAGGTTATCACCTCCAAAAGGTATGACTGGAATCTACTCAAAGACATCATCTAGTTCACAGAAGGATCGAGGTATGAGGAAACTGCTGGAGCGGGATTTACGGTGAAAAATCCAGGGTTAAATTTTCCTATTCCGTTGGTAAATTCGACACAGTATTTCAGACAGAAATTTTTGCCACTTTGGTCTGTGCACAGGAGAATATTCGCAGGAAATATTCTAATAAACACAAATATATGTAGCTATGCATCAGTTAGGACCAAATCAGTACTGGTTCAAAACTCTCAACAGGCTCTCTTTGAACTTGGCTCTTCCAAGTAGGTCAAACTTCTCTAGGAGCCTGGTTTCGCAGTAATATTGAGAGTAACGAACGGATAAATGCTCTGAACAGCGGCCTCTACTGGGTCTGAAGCAGGCTGTCGGCTACCGTAGATCAAATGTCAAGGCGATAAGAAAACTAGACTCGTGCCTCGTGACATTTGGGCGTCTCACTCACGACTCCGACAAGCGAACCTTCTGATCTCAGGGCCCTTGCCGAGGCCATCAGAACAAATCCTGCAACTCAGCAAGAAACATGTCAAAATCGTAGTAGGTCTTTTGGCTGGACACTGCTTGAGGAACTTCAGCATTAGTTTTCCTGTGCTGAAGGAGGTTATGGCCATAGAGGCTTTGGGATAATTCCCTAAATTTGTAACGAAGGCACAATGAGCAACAAAACCTGACCTCTCCTGATCCCACTAGAAGGAGTAAGAAGGTTTATTTAAATCGACTTGAAATGGTGACTGTTGCACAAAAATATTTGAAGTTTAATTATGGAGTAAAATTATTGTCAGCAACTAAGTTTAAGGTATACCTCTCCACACGGGCGACGCAACAATGGAATTATTTACTGTAAACTCAACCAAATATCTTAGTAGCGGGGTCTAATATTATGACGCTCAGTCACACTACTAGAATCATCTTTTGCTGTAATTAATTTAAATTGTTAGTTATAGAAAATGTAAGGAAATGCATCAGATTCCATCCATTCAGATTTGTAAAGAAGACCTTGGTAATCCTACTTCCAGGTAAGGTCTCAAAAAAAATTTTGGCATTAGCCACCCCCATTACCACCCCCATCCCATTATTGAAGGGGATGAAAAAAAAATTGTGATTTAGTGTGTGTACAAGGATCATAACCTCAAAATATTTTTTACTTGATCCACCACGTTTACTTCCACATCCAATGGAAGTATAGTAACGACAAGAAAAATTTTAAAAAATTTTATTGTTCAAATAGGCTTAGAATGTCATGAAACGTCGAGATTTTAAGTTTGAGGGAAAACAATTTTCTGTCTGTCTGTCTGTCTGTCTGTCTGTCTGTCTGTCTGTCTGTAACTTGTTTTGTGCGCACGTTTACTCTGGAACCATTTGAGATATTGACTTGAAATTTGGTACACATTTGTACTTTAACGAGATCTAGAACTAGATTATATTTTCATCTCGTTCCGTCGAAAGGTTGGGGGGTAAATTGTGATAAAATTGGAGTAAATAGGTAAATCAAGCAGGTAAGAGTCCATAAAATTGGTATTTAGTATATGCAAGAGAAGCTAAGGTCTCAAAAAAATGTTTGGCATTAGCCACCCTCATTACCACCCCCACCCTATTATTAAAGGGGATGAAAACAAATTGTGATTTAGTGTGTGTACAAGAACCAGAAACCTCAAAATATTTTTTTACTTCATCCACCCCCACTAGCACCCCCTATCACCACCCCCACCCCACTACCGATATGGAGTATCGTTTTATGGGGTTTTGGGTTTCAAATATTATATTATTAAAGTTCCATAAACAATTATTTCCACATACAAAATTTTTTCGTTGTGAGTGACTTGGATAGAAAATCTGGATGTGGAACTAGTGATTCCTTGGGCAGCGGTTTTTTATTTAATATGAAATTATCTACTTTCTGTATATTGGTACCTTAATCTGGTCACGCTAATATATTACTTAGGAAAACACTTTAAAACGCTCATTGTAAAATCATATCAATAATAGGCTTATCAATAATGAATTTCAATAGATGATGTATTTTCAATATATTTTTACCTATAATGCTAGGAATCCTATCATGTAATTCAATACTTCATCAGTATTAGCTAGAATAGTAGTTGTTTTGATTGGTTTATCCAATGATTAGTGTTTTAAAGTGTTTTCCTAAGTAGTATTTTAGCGTGACCAGATTAAGGTTAATATACAGAAAGTAGATAATTTCATATTAAATAAAAAAGTGTGAATGACTGAATTTAAATAAATGATTTAAGTATTTTTATTTTTTCTGCTTTAAAATGCTAAGAATCCTCTCAATTGATTCAATGCTTCATGAGTGTTAGCTAGAAGAGTAGTTGTTTTGATTGGTTCTCCAATAATGAGTGTTTTAAAGTATTTACCTAATATATTAGCGTGCCCAGATTAGGGCAACAGTATACAGAAAGTAGGGAATTTCATAATAAATAAAAAAGTGTGTAAGTTGTGACTTGCTTAATACCTAAATAATATTCTCTAAACATTAATTTCCATAGCATAAAAATAATTCAATGATAATTTACCCCATATAATGACAAATTATATTATTATTTAAATTCCTGGTCTATTTGAATTATTATTGATAAATATTGCAGACGCTGAGCAATAGCATGTTAAAATTATTCATTATAAATACATGATAGGTATACATCGACTGTCACCGCACCGGCATATAAAAATACTCACGCTATGCTCAGGAAAATAGTCCTGAATTATTATGATTCGGGACTCATTATCTAAAATAGCAACAAAGGACAGTCATTAAACCCGGCAATAACATACGGTTACTTTAATGCATAAGTAAATGCATGCTCGGTATTATCTAATTATGTTGTTAAGTAAACATGATTTCTGACAACCTCTATAATTCATTCTGATATGCGAAGTAACTTATGCACATGAAGAAATTATCAGTTGTAGATAATAATACATTTGTGTATAAAAGTGAGAATAAAGAAAGCCAGCTGTAGTGATAATAATCATATTTGTATATTAAAAGAGTATCAACAAAATCATGAACATGCACGGACTGCTCTCACCTTTATTACTATAGTCTCTTCAGGAACAGGATAAAGACAGCCTTTTCATCTCCTTAATCGACTGCTAGTTTTTATAAGGGTTTTAATAAGGTTGTACGTTTATATCGGTAGTTTATAAGAATACTGATTGGTTGCATGAGTTTTATAGCGTGTATGTAAAACTACTAAAAGGCCGAAGAGCTTCTAATACAGAGCTCAGTTTCTCAAAATGTCCATCCTGAAGGGCTTTAAATACTAAAAGCTGACACAATTGGCTAAATCGGTAAACTTCCAAAAAAAGTTGTCCAAAGATTGTCCTGTGGAAAAGGGCGTTATTAAAAATTTTCGAGTTATGCATTGCATCAGATAGATGAGGTTCAGATATTTCTTTGGAAAAAATTCTATAATATTCTCTGTAGCCGTTTGGCTGTAAAAAAATAATCTATTTTTAAAAAAGCATTGTGCCTTATCGGAAATGCAGACTTTAAAAGCCTGCATCGATGCTCGCTAAAAATGAATTAATTTTGCCGTATTTTTTTTACATTTCTCACTCTATTACTCGGAGGGCGAGCGTAGAGGCGGCTTGACTGTGCTGTATTTCGATATTCCAGTGAGGCAACGTTCCGCGCGGTTAGTACTTGGATGGGTGAAATCCATCTCGGGAAACACAGCGATCTCGTCCCACTTTCTAGCGGTTTGTATATCACCGTATACGCGGAAGCTATGTAATTTCAAGACAAGGATTATGTAGTGGATATACCATGCTTCGGACGGGATGTAAAGCAGGCGGTCCCTTGTCTATTAAATGTTAGGCAAGTAAAAGATCCCTACTCTTCTCAAGAGAAGAGGTTCGGCAAAATTTCCAGGTTGTCCAGCTCGGATCCTGGCGTTGGCAATAGGCCCTGGTAGCAGAAATAGGCCGACGTTAAATAAATAGTTTAAAAAACTCTATTACTCGGAAACTAAGCCTATAACAAAAAAAATGTATTCTTTAAAAACTGAAGACCGCTGCTTTCTGACTATGAAGGTAACTTTAAAAATGTTTCTACTAAAATAATAACCAAGATTTAAAAACCAATGCAACTACAAAATCTACGAGCGATTAGAACTGCAAACCTCGATCTCCCTCCCACACCGTACTTATTCCCCATGATCTAACGTTGCCTAAGATCTGTAAATGTCTTGTATTGTTTTTCGAGACTAATGACTGCTTGTGTATTAACATTGTTATTAATATTATAGCTAGTGTGAATTATTTTTCTATTGTCTATTAGCTGCATTAGTTCTTAAGTGTATTATATTTACTAATTATTTCATACATGTCTACATTACATACATAATGTCTAAATAATCTATATACCAGGTGTAAACGAATAGTGGGCCACCCCTGTAACTTCCTTGTTTTTAGAGATATCGGGATGAAATTTTGTATGGTAAAATTAGGTAAAATTTCCAACTTTTTAAGACCTACCGCCATATTTATCTCTCCCGGTTTCACCGGAAATGGCCCCAATAGCCTTTTCTAAATGGACCACCCTGTAGGTTTTTACATTTTTGAAATAAAGATCACATTTTGGATACATTTATACTATTTTGAACAATTTATACAGTGTTGCACGAAAAATAATTCGAATTTTAGTTGTCAATCTAGATGGCTGCGAATATGATAAATTATTTTTGTTCCAATGTAATTCATATAAAAAATACGAAAACGTCAATATGTCCAATAATACATCGTACAGGGTGCTCATTAAAATCACATTTTTCAAAATGACTCATTTGTTTTAAATATTATGATATGGGCCACCCGGATATTCAGAAAGCTCTATTTAGTAGGAGTTAAACGGTACCAAAAGTTCCGTAATGTGTAATCGTACCGGCAGGAATGACAATTTTTCTTAAGAAATGTATGATTTATATCTAACTTCAATTAAATTTTGATCAACCCTGTATATTTGTGTTAATATTTTATGATATGCCACCCTCCGCAAGAGACAGAATGGGCTTCTGGCTCATTCTTGTTGCATATCATAAAATATTACCACAAATACAGGGTTGATCAAAATTTAATTGAAGTTAGATATAAATCATAAATTTCTTAAGAAAAATTGTCATTCCTGCCGGTACGATTACACATTACGGAACTTTTGGTACCGTTTAACCCCTACTAAATAGAGCTTTCTGAATATCCGGGTGGCCCATATCATAATATTTAAAACAAATGAGTCATTTTGAAAAATGTGATTTTTATGAGTTTTTTATATGAATTACATTGGACCAAAAATAATTTTAACATATTCGCAGCCATCTAGATTGACAACTAAAATTCGAATTATTTTTCGTGCAACACTGTATAAATTGTTCATAATAGTATAAATGTATCCAAAATGTGATCTTCATTTCAAAAATGTAAAAACATACAGGGTGGTCCATTTAGAAAAGACTATTGGGGCCATTTCCAGTGAAACCGGAAGTGATAAATATGGCGGATGGTCTCAAAAAGTTAGAAATCTTACCTAATTTCACCATACCAAATTTCATCCCGATATCTTTAAAAACAAGGAAGTTACAGGGGTGGCCCACTATTCGTTAACACCCGGTATATAGAAAAGAATACTCTGACCGACTGACTCACTGACTGACTGACCTATCAACGCACAACTCAAAAGCTGGGTCTAGAAACTTAAAATTTTGCATAGAGGTTCCTCAAATAACGTAGGCAAACTAAGAAGGTATTTTTCGAAGTTCGACCCTTAAGAGGGTGAAAAAGGGGGTTGAAATTTTAGGCTTATTCGGAAACGGCTAGATCTAGATGCCTGAAATTTGGCAGAAATATTTTTTGTTGAAATCTATTAGATACGTGTAAGGCGAAATTTTGATTTTCACTTTTTGAAGGGGTGAAAACGTGGGCGGTAGATGGTTTAAAGCGCACCCATGTTTTTCGCGTAAGCTTTTCGGAAAAGATTAGACCTAGAAGTGTGAAGTTTGGCAGAAACACTCTTTATTGCAATCTATTACACACGGGTAAGACGAAATTTCGATTTTCACTTTTCGAATGGGTGAAAACGTAGTAGATGGTCTAAAGGGTACCCGTATCTCTGAAATCTTCTGAGAAAATGAGGAGACACGTATTCGAGGGTTTTCAAAAGGAGACACCCCCCCTCCCCGAGCGGGTGACAGAGAAATAGAAAGAGATGTTTTTAAGCATGAAATTTGACATATACCCGCCCATGCGCTTTACTGTCAATTAAAATAATCATTTTTTCATTTAAGTCACTCTAACACTAAAATAGAATAACGAATTGTTATCAAATTGCGATGCGCGGTGGGTTTTCTCCGAGTACTAGGGATGCGCAGTAGGCCTCCCCGAGTGTTATGGATGTGCAGTGGGTTTCCTCGAGTACAATGGATGCGCAGTGGGTTTCCCTGAGTGCTATGGATGCGCAGTAGGTTTCTTCGAGTACAATGGATATGCAGGGGGTTTCTCCTGTTACCTTGGTTTGCGCAGTGGGTTCCCTCGAGTGTACTTCCTGAGTACTATAGAAGTACTCAGTGAGTATGTAGTACTTCTTTAAGTATTCCACGCGAACGAAGTCGCCGACATCAGCTAGTCATTCATATAAAACTAATTCGGGAATACAGGCTTAAATTTGAAGAAATCAAGCGGGGAAATTCAAATTAATTATTGTATTGTTTTTTCAACTTTCCGACAAAATATTCGTGAGCCTTTCATGAGGCATGCAATTAAATTAATTTATATCTATATCCGTAGTATAATAATTTGAATCAAGTTTTATAGTTACAGAGATATTCACCACAAAGTTTTACATGACCAAGTCCAAGGCATTTAAAATTGTCTCTAAATGTGAATTATGGTATAACGCGCAATTAAAATCCAATTCAACTATATAGCTACTGCTGTAAATATTTGCAGTTGACACAGAAATTTATCATTTACGGTGTTAAAGCAATTGAATTAGTTTCTTTCGATAGTGCTTCTGAAGTAGTTTCCATAAACAACAAAACACTTGATTACTATTACTCGACGCGCATTTCGTCAACCAAGTTGGCATCATTTGGAGGCGATTAAAGCGTTTTAATCGTCTTTTATTGTTCTGCCATCACTACATGCTCCAAGTTAGTAATTCAGTCAACCGTATCATTAGGCCTATGAGAATATTTTCTAACGTACTAAAAGTTCGGTTTTTTGTGCCTTGGTCTGGGTGAATTTTGAATGCTTTAAGTTTGGGTTGGAAACTTTTATTTTAATCACCTAATGGGGTTGTCTTTCTTCTCCTCTACGTATTTTGGAGATGGAATGTATATATTAGACTAGGACTACCTTTTGCGGAGACCGAGACTGTAATATGGTAGGATAGATGTAAAGTGTCGTTATGGAATTTCTGGAGGTGTCGAATATGGTACTGGGAACTCCCTGACTTAATATTGGGATCATCTAGAAATCAGCGATAGCATCACAGTGGGTTGGATTTCACCATCATCATCCCTCACATGGATTCACTACTTTAATCCACTGAGAATACCAGATAAGTGTCGCAAATAAAATGTTTATCTAATGTTTTTTTTTATATATATCT
Organism: Rutpela maculata; assembly: GCA_936432065.2. Taxonomy (NCBI): domain Eukaryota; kingdom Metazoa; phylum Arthropoda; class Insecta; order Coleoptera; family Cerambycidae; genus Rutpela; species Rutpela maculata. The sequence goes on from OW386286.2 coordinate 15,621,425, forward strand.
CATATTTGTATGCTTTAACACTCTTAGAGTTCTTTAAAGAATCAAATTGCAAATTTTTTTTTGAAATTGTTTCAATTTTCAACTTCATCTTTAATATGTTTTCACGAACAATTAGTACTTTCAATTATTATTTAGGTGTAGATTATCTGCGTAACGTCTAATTAAAAACAAATATATGAAACGATCTGTAAAGACTTTGTGATCACAATTTCTACGAAACGTTTACATTTAAATAATTAATTATGACCTTTAAAACACTATATTGTCGGTTCATGTTTAAGACAGTATTTTAAATAATATCTACGTAACATATTATCGTCCATTCATTTTCCCTATTGTACATAAATTTGTTTCATTTTAAGGCCTCAGTTTAGTCGTTTTCTAACAAAAACACATCCAGTTTTATTGGTTTATAATAAAATCAATTTTATAATTACTTTGTCCATTTATTTCAGGTATTTTGATACAAACTATACAAACCATTTAGATAATACCTACTGAATTAATTATTAATTAACCTTTTTGTAAAAAAAAGAAGTTGAATATTTTTAGTATTAATCTAATCTTGATTTTTGCTAAATTCGAATTATTAATTTACACTTTTTTATAGTCAACAATTTATACTTTCTTTATAATTCGATTAGTTTATCTTTCTTGTAATCAAACTCCACTCTTAGTGTAAATTTCAAATATAGAAAGATTGGCGCCCTGCCTCTCTAGGAAAATTATCAGTACTTAAGTCAAATTAACATTTCTTTAAAATAGATTATAAAAACATGTGTCATTTATTAACTACAATCTACCAAACACGTAAGACCATTTGGAAAGTGTTTTCTGATCCATGACTCGTCTGCCGAGTCTCTGAACTGCTGGTGTAGTAACTTGTTTCCTCTAAATAATATAAAGTTCGGTCTGAATCTTGAACACATTACAAAAAATTAATGATTTATTGAACAGCGAAGGAGCAATGTTACATGTTGACGCCGCCATTTTGAATTTTTAAGTTTTGATCACATATTTGTTTTCTACTGATCTTTCTTTTGATACCTATATCAAGGGGGTTGTAAAGAGGATTATAATTCACCATCTTGGGGCGGCGGCCATTTTGAACATATTATAATGTTGAGTATATGATATTGTATTGTCATCAAAGCTACACACAATTGCCTTTCATGATGATACAACAATTAGAAGTGGGTGAAATTCAGTTCCTTAAACCTTATTATTTACATACATACATGCATAGATATAGGTCAACCTAATAAAAGCATGTTAAAAAGAAGTGTTCATAACAGAACATAACCTCCCATTGCCGCGTTGAATATTATGAAACTTAAACGATTATACATTATTGGCATACTTAAATATAATTAAATAATATATGAAAATAAATGTAATACGATATAACAAGAATACTCACCAGTTGCCTGATTTGTTGCCAAACAACTAAAACTTATATAAGAGAAAACAATAGAACAAATAAGTTATCCATACACGGGGCACAAACATTAGTTTTTGGGTGAAGCAAAATAACGATGCGTTGTCTGAGGAAATGGGGGCATTAGAGCCGGAAAATTCAGATACGTGTACTGCTATTTTACAGTACTGGTGTTTGAATTTTCATTGTTGTAATCTTCTGGCGTAAAATAAGTTTTACCAGGGAAAAGTACATAAAGCATTAAAATTTCAAAGCAAAACTACAGTTTTAGTGCAATACACAACGACATGTTAAAGTTACACCTGAACATTACTTACGCCAGAAAAAAATATATTTTTACAGTCACGTCATGGGGAATTTACTTAGTAAAGTGCTCAATTATTCGATAATTTTACTAGTACTTTTATAAGTGCAGTATATTTTTCTCGTTGGAAGAAAAAATATGTTATATTATTTATCATATCATATCATTTAATAATTACCACTGACACCGAAAGAGAAACAGAGGATAGTGCTAAGAGCAAAAGAACAAGCACAGTATACAATAAAGTGATACGGGTAGGTTAAAACTTTTGACGACACAAGACAACTTTCGGCATATATTTCGAAATGATTCAATGCATTTGAGAATTTTGGAAAACAAACAACTGAATTTGCCTATACCAAATTATAGGGTCGATATGGAAGTTGGGTTTCAAAATGTGTCTATTTTTTTCTTGTGTGCGGGAAGAATTCTCGAAAAGTTAACATTAAATCCTTCGAAATCGCGTTTCTCAGCTTTAAACTGGGATTTTTTTAGCTGAGTGACTGTATTCGAAATCTATTACAAAGGTGACCGAGACTCAAAATTTTATTAAAAAAAAAACGCATGACGGTTGGCCTAATTCGTTATTACTCTCCTTTATAGTGTAGTGATATTGCAAAAAAATGGCCAAACCCGGACATTCAAAACAACAAAGGTCTGATGGTCCTACGATGTTTGTTACCCTCCTCATTGCACGCCCTGAAAAGTCCAAGAGGTTAGAGCGTCGGGTTTGGGGTGTGGGGGAGGGGGAAGGGTCGGAATGTGTTTTTTTTTTCTTCTTTTCCCAAATATCTCAAAAGGTATGAGGTTTAGAAAATGTTCCTGTACAGAATCAAAGTACATTAAATTTCCTAGAAAAAAGGTCAGTTCATTTTTTTTGTGACCCTAACCATTTCTGAGATATGGGGAGCGGATAAAAGATCAATTTTGCAAAAATCGTGGGTAAATTTTTCTAAAATCGTTTTTAAGTCTTTTTTAAATTATTCTTGGCCGATTGGTTATTACGCATCCCCCATCCCCCCGAAGGGGGATGGGGGGGATTTATTTTACATGCGTTCGATGTAAAGAGATCAGAGGTTCCAGTTACGGCTTGCTTATTAAAACGAAAAGTGAATTGAATGAGCAGGTAGTGATGGGTTTTTTGAAGAATGTAGAGGCTCTGTGTATGGTGGAACTCATAAAGGGAAGGGGAGAGGAGCATTGTAGGGTGAGAAGGGGAATCCGTCTTTTTTGGTGCGTCTCTTTTCAGCCGTCACAATCAGTTGTTGCCGATCCCTTGGAAGAAACTGACGCTCATTTGTGTAATTTATATTGAAAATGACAGGGAGGGAAATAAAAACAATTATTGCGTGCAGTGAGATAAAGCAGGATAGTGTAAGATAACTCAGTTCGTGAAGTGCATTCCGAGTGTCGCAAATGGTACCCCCGCAACCCAAAACCTCCAGCTTGCGCATCCACTGAACCTCAGCAATGTCCTTCACATGGACCAGCATTTGACTTCAAATCACTGTGCTTGTTGTGTGGCCGACGATGTATCGAGGTTTCCAAATGTAGAAATCCATTCAAACAGGAATGGAGTGACTGTGGAAACCTTACAATCTATGATACGTTTTGGAAGTGTTAGAGAAGATGAGTGGGGGCGAGAAGTACTGACTCGCTTGAGTGGTATTATCGATCTGGTTGTTGGAGGTGGACGTTATCATAGGTACTACTACACAACATTTCAGCACCTAAACAGCAGTAAACCAGAGGAAGGTTTGGATAGGGGGGTCAAGAGAAAGTCAGGAAAGGTATGAGGTTTTTCAAAAGTTTTTCAACTATCTGTCAGATAATGATGAATGTCAGTACTCTATGGCCGAATATCAAGACATATGCAGCAATACAAACCCTGAAATTGAATGTTACAGTGAGAAACATTTAAAAAGAAAGCTAACTCAGCACTTTGGTGAAAGTGTACGTATTACAGAAATTCCTGGAAAAAGAGCAATAGTGTGCTTAAACGGAGCAAGTGATAGTCACCACTCTCAAGGCAGCTGCACCTGATGACCTCTTGAACCTAATAAGCTGCCGCTGCAGAGATGATTGCACCACCAAGTGTGAGTGTTTTAAGAATGCACTGAAGTGCTCAACCACATGTGCCAATTGTGCAGGCCATCTTTGTTGCGATAGACATAGCTGATGAAATAGTACCTGAAGATGGCTTTTTTGATACGGGGTTTGATTTTTAAATTCATAAAATACAATCAAGTTTTATATAAACATGCCCATTTTTTTGTTCCTGTTTAATCATTCACCCTCCTCTCCCCCCCCCCCCCTCATATATATATCGCAATTACACTAAAAATGTAACTGTACACTGATAACGTAATAACCAATCAACCAATAGGCCAAGAACAATAATTAAAAAAAGACGATTTTAAAAAATTTTACACACGATTTTCGCTAAAATTGATCTTTTATCTAGGGTTACAAAAAAAATGAAATGGACCTTTTTTTGTATGAAATTTAATGTACTTTGTTCTTGTATAGGGACATTTTGCCCTAAACCTCATACTTTTTGAGATATTTGAGAAAAAGAGAAAAAAACACATATCAACCCTTCCAAGCCCCCTCCCCCCCCCCCCCCAGACACGACGCTGTAACCTCATGGACTTTTCAGGGCGTACAGAGGGGAGGGTAACAAGCATTGTGGGACAATCAGACCTCTGTTGTTTTGAATGTCCGGGTAAAAGGCTAATGTTACTAGACAGACAAATGTAAATCGTATCTCAAAGGATCATTGAAATGATCTTTAAGGTAGTTAACAAACGAACACACTAACAAACATTTTACAGCCTTGTATATTCTAAGCTGCCTATACTCTATCCCTCTAATTAAATACTTAAGCGCGTCATATTTTTGTTAAAATATTCCACCCTTGCTCTTGCATATTTTTATCCGAATATTCCTCATTCATAATTAAGGGGGCTTTAGTTGGAATACTCTTTTCTTTATAATTCCCCGTTGAGAATTCTTCATTATTATACCAGAACAGTGACAGTGCATAAAGTAAACTAGTTATTTTTCGCTCTGCAGGTTGTCTGTATCTCTCGCAGATTTAATTAGTTTTTCAAGAATATATTTCTTTTATGAAAATTACTGACAAGGTCTGATAGAAATTAAAATTCCTATTTAATATTTATCGGGATGGCTCGTCATTAAGTAGCAATTCAGGTAATATTTTAAATTTTGATTGTTAATAGCTTTAACAAATCTGTGGTTTAAAGAATTATCAGTATTAATAGTTATTTCTTTTAATGCAGCATTACTTATTCTTAGTCATCGCTTTATCTAAATATATGAAAAAATTGTAGCTATTAGAATAATAAATTACTTTTGTAAAATTTTTACAAACAAGCAATTTGGTAAGATAAAAATAAGTCAGTGGCAGTGCTAGAACTAGTAAATTTTATTAGTGAGAGCTTTGAAAACGGGAACTTCACATTGGCCTTTTTCTAGATCTAAGTAGCATTTGATAGTGTTTCCAAGGAGATTATACTTAATAAGCTAGAATTTTACGGTGTAGCAATTAAACTTATGAATTCCTACTTATCAGATAGATATCAGTGTGTAATTTGTGAGGATAAACTTAGCAACATGCTGCCAGTACAACATGGTGTTTTACAATGTAGTGTATTGGGGCCGCTACTATTTTTAATATACGTAAATGACTTACCTGACGTTATGTCAACTTTTACTGTTCCTTTTTCAGATGATACTACTTTTGCAAGACAGGATGCTGGCAGTAATGCTGCTGGCATTGCAAATGACATTGTAATTAGAGCCTCTGACTGGTTTAATGCAAAGAAGTTATGCTTAGATACAAATAAAACAAACACATTACTTTCCTCTACGAAGAATAATATCTCGGAGATCGTAATCTAGGCCTGACCTTAGTTAATAAGTTGTCTTGGCATTCACATATCAACAACTTAACTACGAAACTGTCTAAGATCAACTAGATACATCCAACCTTAGTCAATGCCTACTATTATCTAACAGATTTTAATTATATGTAAATTTGTGTTATTGTTATTATATGTTATATATTATGTTGTTTGTTATGGTGTTGACTATATTCAGATCATAGCTTAATGTTTGTTATCTACTTGTGTTTTATGTATGTTATGTTTATATTTATATGTTACATGCCATCTTTGACTATATACTAAAATATAACATATAACATTAGTTGTATGTTATATTTTAGCCGTATGTGTTTTTATTTATAATCTTATATTCTTTTATTTGACTTGTCAAGACACTACAATGTAATTACTGTTTGACTAATAAAATTATTATTATTAGCTATAGCCAAAAACCATTCGTAAACCATGCAAAGTCACCTGCGATGCCAAGACATATAGAAAAAATCAAAAAATCATGTTAGGATTTTCTTTATTCGAAAAATTTTACTAATACAAGTTGTTCAGAGTTATCCAAAAAAATTTATATCTCGGAGAGAGTTGTCTTATCGTAGAAAGACGCATAATTTCCGTAGCTACAACTTTTATTGCAAACATTTTTCACAACATTAGTTATTTAAGAAGAACCGGTTTCTCCACTTCTCACCCTGCATAACGTTGGGTGGTAACTTTTTTTATATATTCTTTGATGGCTAATGCACAGTTCTGCCAAATTTCAAAGCGGGGAAATTTTTTCCCAAATTAAAGTGCTATTATTATTATTGTCCTATAGTTTTTGGATCCATTACGTATGACTTTTAATGTTCTCTCTTTTTTTTATTATATTTTTAGCTATAAATAAAGATTCTCTCTCTGTCTCTCTCGCAGCTGTTTTTTAAAAAAATATTATTATGAGAATGTTATCCCGCTTGGACGGCTTCAACTAATTAATTTAACGTTAATCATAGTTTGACTTGTATGAAATGAAAATTTTATTTAGTTTCCCGCACCCTCTTGTATGCCTCAAAAGAGAAATTAATTCTACTGGCTGCTGGCAAAGTCACTTCATTATACAAGCATAATTAATTTGGGTTACCTAATTATAATCTCAACTTTGTTAAAAATACGAACAGGGAAAGCAATGTTTCTTTTAAATTTCAATTTTAAAGTCAAACTTCCTAAATAATTTAATAAATTCACTCATATTTCCTGGATTAACTTTAACCTTATAAACAATTTTCCACAAACCGATCCAAATAAATTAGACCTTCCTGCTGGGGGGTTGCCAAACACATAAATTAAATTTATGCCGTTGTATAAGGTATATTTTATAGAAAAATTTCCCATTATAATCTGTATGAAAGTCAAATTAAATGGAATTTATATTCATACGAGCTACTTTGTCCACATCACTGGCTCGATGGGGCACAGAGCAGTAGCTTTCGTAGTTAGGCCGTAACGATTTATACCAGTCAATTTAATTTTTTCAAATAGAAAAAAATCAGGAACAGGAAATAAGCAAAGAACAAGAATAAATTGAAACATCCTACGTTATTATTAGATCATTGAAATTTAACAAACAGGCGCGGACTAGGTGAGGTGGCTAGGTGGCGAAATACATCGGGACCAAAAATAAAAATTTCTTGTAATGAGTTGAAGTTCGTGGGGCTGAAAAAAAATTCGTAGTCAAAATACGCTGACGATTGTTATTAGTTTTTCCTTAGATCATACATCGGTCCACTCCTCTCTAGTGGACTGATAATTCACTCTGTCTGGTAGTGTGCTGAAAACATGAATAGATTAGAGAAAGGACTCCATATATTTTCCGTCTTAGGATTACGGAAATTCGAAAAATTCGAATCTTTTGGAATCTACGAAATACACTCACAACTGAATACCACAGTTTGTGTAAGGTTGCTATGAATTGGTTGATTGGTACATTTAGTGATATAGGGAAAATGAATGAACAAACAAACACAATATGCAGTGTGTCTCAGGTCTCGGGATAGATGTAACAAGAAATGTTTTGGCCAGAGAATTTTCGAATTTTGGAATGACACTTAGGGACTCTGTCCTGATTGGTGTAAAAATAGGGAATATCAAGGATGAGGTCAATTTGTCTTCTACAGGATGCTTAATAAGCAATTTTTTAAAATAATTGTAACAAACTACCTTTATTTTTAAAGATATGAAAAAATTTCATTAAGAAAAGTTGTTCAAGTGTAATTTTATGCCTTATTATCAAATTTCAGGAATATAAATTTACTTTGTTGGAACTCCCCATTTTTTCAATAAATTAGTATTTTATTTTAAATGATGCGACGAGGTATTCATATGATTTGAGAGCACTCCCAAAATAACTTTTAAAAGATTTCGTCTCATCATTCAAAATAAAATACTAATTTGATAAAAAAGAAGCAGCTCCAACAAAGTAAATGTATATTCGTGAAATTTTGCAAGGAGGCAGAAAATTGCATTCTAAATAACTTTTATTGGTGGAATTTGTCATATTTTGAAAATAAAAGTAATAAACTACCTTTATTTTCAAGATATGATAAAATTCCACTGAATGAATTTAAAAAAATTTGCTTATACAATATTCTATATATCAGCGATTTAACCCATTTTTCACATACGTTAGTTATACAACAAGCAGGAGTGAATTCCCAAGTGCTATTCCAAAATTCGAATTTTTTTTGTCCATGGCACCTCTTGTTACTACATTTTGAAAAAAAATGTAGTATAGGTTTTGCATTTTTCCGGCGGACCATCGAAATCCGAAAAAAACGTCGGATCGAAACGAAAGTCATATCTATCGACTCGAGAGCGAATTTAGAAAATTCCGTCCGTCAGTATGTCGGTCTGTCTGTCGGTCTGTCTGTCGGTCTGTCTGTCGGTCTGTCTGTCGGTCTGTCTGTCGGTCTGTCTGTCGGTCTGTCTGTCGGTCTGTCTGTCGGTCTGTCTGTCGGTCTGTCTGTCGGTCTGTCTGTCGGTCTGTCTGTCTGTCACGTTCAGCCCCCCCTAATCCGTTTTCGGATTTCGATGAAACTTGGGTGATTGATAGGAGGCCTTTAGAAAACCTTAACGCTGAAAGCTCGGCTTCGTTCGGAAACCGGAAGTACCCGATATAGACGTTTCAAGTTTTTTGGAAAAAATTGAATAACTCGGTAACGGGCCGTCGGATCGAGATATTTCAAAAAAGAGATGATGCCGCTGGCAACGGTCTACAGATAAGTATACCGGAGACAATGTCGAGAAACAAATGGAAATTGATTTTTTTTGCAAAAAACTGGTTTTCTCGAAATCGGGCTAGGAAGCACGATAACTGTCCAGGATATTGATCGATTTCGATGAGACTTGGTGGGATCGAAGGTACACGGCCACAAATGAAGCCTATTGCTGGCGGCCCGAATCCGTTGACTGCAAGTATTTTTTCCAAGGCCGAGTATGATTTTCCATAGATATTGATAACTCCCGAACCCAAGGTCCGATTTTGATTTTCAAAAATGGCGATTTTAGGGCTCGATTAAGTCTATTAGGTGACGTTTGTGAGAAGTGTGACAAAACAAAAGCGAATCTACAAATCCTGGAAAACTTCATTTTTTTGATAGATTCTACAAATACCCAACAGCTTCCTAATAAAAATCGAAAATTAAGTATTCCGTCGATCAATCTCTATAACCGACATAAGGCACGGACGTTTTTGGACAAAAAATCTGAAATAGAGTTTTTCGAAAAATTAAAAATAAACGAGTTATTTACAAAGATGCATGACCACAATATAACCGATGCCCTTTCTGTATTTCAAAATGTAGTTAGCCCTTACTTTAGTCAATGCAAAAAGAAAAAAAAAGGTACTGAATCAGCCCAACAGGGATAAAAAGCATATCAAAATGTAGTTTTTAGCTTGTTATATCTATCCTGGGTTCCAAAATTCGAATATTTTTTGTCCATGGCACCTCTTGTTATATCCATCCTGGGATACACTGTATGCAGGCCCTTCAAGTCAAATCATAGGCCCCGGTACCAAATTCACTGGTGGACCCCCATCTCTTTTATTATATGTACACTTGTACTTGTAGTTTAATATTTTTGCATTGCGTTTCCTAGTCTAGCCGGGCCCAGGTACCACGGCACCTACTTGTTGGGGGCCCTGACTGTATGTTATTATCAATATACAACAGCACCAATATAGGACTCCAAATTTTACCAATTTATTTTAATAATAATTGTTTTGCTTTATACACTGTGAAACGTGGTCGTTCATTAGGCGAATTACTCAAAATACATTTTCTCTCTATAAGAGAAATTGCGAAATAATCACGTAAGTTACATAGTGATGATTTGTACACCACCTTGTATATCGCATACAAATTTATTTTAACTTTATCTTGTACACAAGTCTCATGTGATCGATTGTTTTCCCTATCTAATAATAATAATAATAAAAATCGATTAAGAGCAAGAGCTGTTAGAGTCTTTTGTAACGTGGAAAGGTACAAAATTTCTCTCCTCTCTTTTAAAATTTTGATATGTAGGATACCTACCTAAAAAATATATTATTATATTTATTTGTATTTTTCCTGTTTTTTAATTAAAAGTCCTGAAACTTGGATTTGTATCTGTGACCGAGGCCACCGAGATGCATAGCCATCGGGGCCAATCTACCTCCGTCCGCCCCTGTTAACAAATCAGAAATTTTGTTCGACTGATACAAAAATCGTAAATCTGCAATGTAATTTATCAAAAAGGAACTTTTCGAGAAATGATTAACTTAAAAATATTTAAAATTATAGTATACTAGAAGAGATATCGAACTCCTGAAACTTTGATTTGTATCTGTGACCGAGGCCACCGTGCTGCATAGCCATCTCGGCCAATCTACCTCTGTCCGCCCCTGTTAACAAATCAGAAATTTTGTTCGGCAGATACAAAAATCGTGAATCTGCAATATAATTTATCAAAAAGGAACTTTTCGAGAAATGATTAACTTAAAAATATTTAAAATTATAGTATACTAGAAGAGATATCGATGCATATTTTAACAAAATTAAATCCTTATCTCAATTATAATAATAATTAAAATGTACTTTATCAACCTCAGGAACTTTAATTTAGTGTTTTATCTCTCATATTAGTTATACATGGTGTAAGAAGTAAGATTTCCGTCACTTTACGGGTGGATACTATAATGGTGAAAAAGTTTCTTTCGGAATGTGGAATTCTGGGCGACACGGGCGCAGGGGCATTTTGGTCGGAACAACAAATAGCATCGAGTTATCAATAACAGAAAACATTACTTCAATATCCATGTATTGGAGTGGAAGTATACTGGGTAGCCCAGCCCATAAATATACTCTTGTAACTGTTGAATGGCCGAATGGATTTTGTTCTTTGGCGTAGTGACATGAAATAAAATTTCAAAATTATGTGATGTCAAGAACCAAAATGGCTTCCTTCCGGTTTCGATGCAATTGACATGAAAATCAAATTTCTAAATGGGACAACCTGTATATTTTTACATATTTGGGTCTTGCTGAAATACATAGTATTTTTGAAAAGGTTCGCATCATATAAAAAAAATTAAATAAAAAAATCGCATCAACAAGAAATAGTAAAGTTAGTCCGGTTTTTCTAATGGTTATAAAAATATTTACCATTTCTGACATACTAAAAGAGGGTCACTATTTGTTGTTCCGACCAAAATATCCCTGCGCTGGAATGTCCTAGTCCGTGTTAGAATTTGCATTAAATTATAAAGTTGTATATTTCTATATCTACCAGGTACCAGAGTGTCACCTATTTGTAAGATTGAGTTTTCATTACTCCAAAGTGTCAAGACAGGTTTGACTTATACTCCACGTGCTTCTTATTATTAAGTCAAACATGTGTGGTAGGTTTTTCAGCGCGTTTCCATTTTTGTTAGACCATGTGTGGAGTAAAATGTTTCGAACGATGCTTTTATCTTCCTTCGTGTGATCGTCTTTTTCTGTATGTGCGTTGAAGTCTCCTAATATTATAATGGGCATTTTTCCATTTTTCGTTTTACTAGTAAACTAATAGTACGCCACTGACCAGTTCGGCCTCAGTTCGGATTCAGTATTTACAGCCAGGTAGTAAATAATGTAAAGTAAAAATTAAAAATTATTAGGAAATTATTGGCCTGTGGGAAAATGTAAGTTTAATAATACAAGTTAAGGATATAAGCTGATCTCTATTCTTGCTCTAGTTTCTGCAGATGTACGATGTCATTTGTTTCGCTTCACTTTATATGACAGACTTCGGTATTGAGATTCACCATGTCTAGACCTGTTTTAGACTTACTATTACACAAAAATTTCTTGTATCTGAAATTTGTAACTTGCCACATGTTGGACTCACTTAAGTGCCGAGGGTTGAATTGCACTGGTCGATCCTATTTGTTGTTCATTTGCTGATAGCTCAGCGATGCTATTAAATAACTCTCTATTAGTTATTTTCAATTATTAATGCTATTTCAACTTTGTTCTTTTGTTATGACACGCCGATTTACGTAGAATTTTTTGGGCTACAATTCACTTACGCTTTACCAAATTTAATAGAGTTTTACCGGTTATTTCTCATTTTACATACATTTCGGCCGAAGATCCGTTCTCTCGACCGGCCCCTTCGAAACTCTAATATGCCAATTTGTTTTTTTTTATATTTTAAAAATTATGCAGATACTGGTTATATTGAAGCAGTTCCCAATATTTATACAGGATTCTATCGCCTATGAATTTTATTTAGCACATAAAATAAAATTATTCAACGGATTCGTCAAATGCACAGACACGTCTGATGATTGACGGTAACGTCAGACGTAGAATTAATTACAGAAATACTGGGTAATAGATTAATAGGTAAACACAGCATTTTATTTTATTCGCTTTATTTACGACTGATTAAAAAATATACAAGGTGGTCACCGAAAAGAAAATATGAATATAAATGTTGTCCAATATAATCTGTAATTAATTTTACAGATTTTGCCACCCTCGTTTGTCGATAGGAGGTATTTTATTACAATAAATCTAATAATGACTTCTCTATATATTAATCTTTTAATGAAATCGAAATAGAGCAGCGAAAAGAGGTAAAATTGTGTCGTTTTTTTTTATCAGCTTAGAACAAGATCAGACACAGTGGGTATTACCGACAACATCATTTTACACATAAAAACACGAAATACGACATTTTTTAGTGGTCACAGATATTCTTATTTAAAAAAAAAGTGTAAAATTTTTTTTTTTTAAATCATGTTTTTTTGTACATCTATTGCCATGTCTCAAAAATGAATTGAGCTATCGATGTGAACTTTTTTTTGTTATAAAACACACACTTAAGCGCTTCTTTCTATACATAGGATTGCTAATAAAAAAAAATGTGAACATGAACTGAAAGTTTAGAGAATACGCCATCAAATTTTCACTAAGCGAGGAACTTTTTTGTTTTTGAAAATTTTGTGTAACATGCTATGAAGAAAATGAAGTCAGTAGACTAAAAAGGTTTTTAGAAAAAAAATATTTTCATTATTAGCAATAGTTTGCTAGTTACGAATTTTTTAGTATGGAGGAATTGTCGAAGCGTACGCGCGCGGCACTTAAGAATAATAATGATTATGTACTATGTGTAATGGAACTTTTCATTATTATTTTTTTATGTTTAGAACTGTTTAATCATGTTTTAGGATCTGAAAGGATAACTTATTTTTTCCAGTGGCGCATTAAGGACTAAGGTTGAAGGCAAAAAGGAATTAAAAATCTTAAATAGAGTATCTGGGATAAAAATGCATTGCACTGGGATCTCGGTAAAAAAGAATATTATAGTAAATGGAAAAAAAGTTGCGCAACTAGGGGGCTAATAAAATTCCATAAACAGAAGTTTAGGAAAAGTAATAATTTTGGAGTGTTTTGATAAAAAGTAAACTATCGAGTTTTCCTTTTTTTGCGTTATTATTGGAGCCAAATAGAAAAGACAGTTTCTTAAAGCACTTTTTTTTGAACGTGGCAATCTTAATATTTGTATCCGACATTTTCTGTGTCAGAGTCCCTATCCGAAACTCCCATGCATTGCATTTTTACCCTAGATCCACACAATAATTGAGTAAACGTGTTATTTTCGCCACATAAAATCCACTCCATTTTACAATGAAACTTAGATTGCTTTTTTATCTTAAATATTTTTTTAGCAGATAATCCACGCACAATTCGCACAATGGCCATACGTTCTACAATATAATACAAGTGGTAATAAGGGAAAGAATATCGTTACACATTTTACTTCCACATCCAGTGTAAGTATAGTATCGACAAAAATATTTTTGAAAATTTTTATTGTCCAAATAGGCTTAGAATGTCATGAAACATCGAGATTTTAAGTTTGAGCAAAAAAGAAAATTCGTCGGTCTGTCTGTAATTTTTTTTGTGCGCACGATTACTCCGGAACCGTTTAAGATATTGACTTGAAATTTGGTACACGTACCTATGTATTTTAACGAGATCTGGAACTAGATGTTGGGGGGGTAAATGGGGGTAAATAGGCAAAGCAAGCAAGTAAGAGTCCATAAAATTGGTATTTAGTATATATAAGAGAAGCTAAGGTCTCAACATTTTTTTGGCATTAACCACCCCCAATACCATCTCCCACCCCATTATTCAAGGGGGCGAAAAAAATAAAATTGTCATTCAGTGTGTGTACAAGAACCAAAGGCCTCAATTTTTTTTTACTTTATCCACCACTACTACCACCCCCCTTCCACCACCCTTAGCCCCACTACCGATGTGGCATATCGTTTTGTGGGTTTTTGGGGTAGACGATTTCAAATATTTTATTCTTAAAGTTCCATAAACAATTATTTCCACATTCAATTTTTTTTCGTTGTGAGAGTCTTGGATAGAAGATCTGGATCTGGAAGTAGTGATTCCTTGGGCAGCGGTTTTATAATTTGACCTTCGACGAAAACGAATAACGTTGATCGTACATCGCCCTGAGACTAGTTAGTTTTAGTGGACGCGGGCGTATTAATACTCAATTTCTACAATTCGCGCGCTCCAAAAAAATCACTGTACCTAAACTATCAAAGACACAATAAGAATTATGCTATCAAAAACTGTTTTGGTCTTTTGGCTTTATTTTCTTCGCAGCATGTTATACAAAATTTCCAAAAACAAAAAAGTTTGTAGATTAGTGAAAATTTGACTGCGTATCTTCTGAACTTTCAAGGTTATCTAAGTTTTTAACATGCTTAAAAATGTTTTAATTAACAATACTATACACAGATAGAAGCGCTTAAGTGTGTGTTTTATAACAAAAAAAAGTTCATGTGGATATCTCCATTCGTTTTTGAGATATGGCATTAGAAGTTCAAAAAAACATGATTAAAAAAAAACAAAATTTCACACCTTTTTAAAAATAACAATGTCCGTGACTACTAAAAAAATGTCGTATTTCATGATTTCTAATGAACATCGACCTACTTAACGAAATGGTATATGTCTCAGTTTGTTCTAATATTTAAAAAAAAAACTCGAGAAGGAAGCGACTTTTCCCCTGTTTTTTACTCCACCAAAATTAAAAACTGACATTTTCATTGCTCGCAAAAAAGATTATAATATGTACAGAAAAAAAAAGTAAGAATGAACTCTCAATATTTCGATCCAATTCACCCAATATATGTAAAAGTAATACAGTATTAAATGATGGATAATGGTAATGCAGTCGTACAGAGCTTTGCAAAATTCTTGAATACCTCAGATGTTGATATTTGCAACGAAGTATCACTTAATGAAAATATAAACAGAGCTCTAAATATTAGCTCTCCCATAGATGATGATATCTCGAAATGCATAAAAAGACTGATATCAAACATGTCTATAGATTCAGATAAAATTCCACCGTTTTTAATTCGTGATTATACTCCTCTGTTGGTTGAACTTGTAAAAATAATGTTTAAAATGTAAAGAATACCTTTTGGAAAGCATCGCGTTTATGTCCTATCTTCAAAAAAGAAAATCTAAATGACATAGGTCTGATAGACTAGTTGATACTGATTTATCGTAATCCTTCCATGGGCTTAATCATAGTATATTATTAGATAAATACACATACAAATTGAATTTTTTTGAAGTTAAAGTGACAGTAGTAGGGAGTAGTAGTGAGTTGGTGTTTTTCTGGCGTTTTAATACAATCAAAGGGTGTGAGAGGCCTTCTAAAGCAGTTCCTAAGCCCTGTGGGTGAAGACAACCCCCTTGGAGCGAAAACTGCTTATATCTTTTAATGTCAAGTGATGACAGTTCTCCTCACAGAAATAATTTTCCATTAGAAAAGGCCAGAAATTGGCCCAAAACCAATAGTTCCCATGTTCTCAAGACCTTTGATGTTCCTTCCCAGGATCTTCGCGATGCAGGCACATCAAATAAAGAGGATATTTTTGACGGAATAAGTGACGTTTGGCTAAATCAAAATGTTGGATTTTCACAAAAGTGCCACATCTGTGAAACCTGTTTCAACTCTAGGAGGGGCCTCAACATTCATTTGGGGAGAAAACATAAAGATAAAACAAAGATTAATATTAATATCGCAGATAATTCTCATTGTTCCCAAAATGCAACGATCTCAGGCATAGTAAGAACTTCTGGCGATGGCTCTCGTAATAAAAATGACACAAAATGTCTGATCTGTAACAAATTATTCCGGGGTTGCAATGGGTTAAAACACCACACACGAATCATGCATCCAAATCAACTGGCTCCTTGTGCAGACGTTACTAATCCAACTACCATATCCGGTCTCCTATCTAATTTAAAATCTTCAGTACCAATTTTGAAGCGAATTCCAAAAAATGCGCGTGCCGCTATAGCGGAAGAATTTGCAAATATTTTGGATTCTTGCTCGCATGATAACTCTTTAGTCGCCTGGATTTGTCTACTAATCTTCCCCTACGCTGTTCTACGTGTTCCGGAAAAATCTAATAAAAAAATTAAGTCTTTATCATCTGCGGTGAAAACGAACCTCGAAAATTGGAAGAACAACAAAGAATCACCCCCTCACTCATTGTTCAATATTTATGTACCAGAACCAAAAACAAGAAAACGTAAAAACAATGTAGGAAATGATAATCTTCATAAGAAAATTGAGTCGAAATTATCAGATGGTGATGTGAGAGGAGCTATTCGCCTTTTATGTTCCCAGGACTCTCTAGCTCCAAACGACAATTCGACCTTTTCGAAGCTCCAGGAGAAACACCCAAAAGCCTCAAGCGACGCTACATTTCCTAATATAGATGATGTAAATTCTTTCAGCCATGTGTCTGTAGTAACCACAAATGAAGTTCACAGTGCAATAATGTCTTTTTCTCCGGGTTCAGCTGGTGGACTTGACTCCCTGAAACCACAACACTTAAAAGACCTAATTTCGGAAGGACTTGGACTAGTTTCTTCTAAACTCCTTTCTTCTTTGACTGGAATTATCGACTTATTGTTTCAAGGTTTAGTCCCACTTGAAATTAGTCAAATCATCTATGGAGCATCCCTCTGTGCTCTAAGTAAAAAAGATGGGGGGATACGCCCTATCGCTGTTGGCTGTTGCTTACGAAGATTATCCGCTAAAATTGATTGCAACCGGATATCAGGACTCGTCGGAAATTTCTTGCGACCTTTACAGCTAGGCTTTGGGACTAAATTTGGAGCAGAGGCAGGAGCGCATTCAGCCAGAAAATACTTATCATTTTGCCACAATGCAGATAAAGTCTTTTTGAAGATAGACTACTTCAACGCTTTTAATATGGTTTCAAGGGCCGCTGTTCTCAGTAGAGCAAAGGAAATAATGCCTGACTTTCTTCCCTTTCTGAAGCAGTGCTATGGTGGGCCTACAATATTATCATACGGGAATCAAACAATATCTTCGGAAATAGGTGTTCAACAGGGGGACCCACTGGGGCCTGTTCTTTTTTGTCTTGCACTTCAGCCTTTGATAACATCTCTAAAATCTGAACTTAATATTTGGTATCTGGACGATGGAACTTTGGCTGATAATCATCATATTGTTTTACAAGACTTTCAAAAAATTATGGAAGTGTCTTCAAAAATTGGCTTATCACTCAAAAATATGAACTTTTTTTTATTTCTTTCTGATGACCCAAACGTAAGATATGAAATTCTAAACGATTTTGAGAGTATAGCGCCCGGAATTTCAATCAAGAATTTTGAAGAAATTTCACTTTTAGGATGCCCTTTGTCTAATGGAGGTATCAGTGGAGCTATAAAGTCGAAAATTGAAACATTCAAAAGGTTTTGCAGTGGTTTAAAAGATTTAAACTCTCATTCATCTTATTTTCTTTTAAAAAATTCTTTGGCAATTCCACGCTTAACCTACTTATTACGCTGTTCCCCTTGTTGGAGATCCATTATGCTACTCCGCCTTTTTGGGTTCCATAAATGGGGTTTCACAATTACTACTTTCAATTCTCCTCTTCCACATCTCTCAATGTCCTGACAAAGCCTTTGATGAAGCTTTAGCTAATTGGTCTACTCTAAGTTGCATGGATTCAATTACCAGCATTTATCAGAGAGATTGGGATAAACAAGTATGTTTACGTACACTCAGCAACCTACTGACTGAAAATCAAGACCTAAAAGGAAAAGCGCGTTTGCTCGCAGGTCAACAAAAAGAATCTGGCGCCTGGCTGAATACATTACCATCGCCTTCAATAGGAATTCTCTTAGACGACTCATCTTTTCGTATCGCCGTTGCCTTACTAACTGGTCAACCCCTTTGTGTACCCCACAACTGCACTTGCGGTGAACCCGTAGACATTTTTGGTCATCATGGCCTATCATGCCGCAAAAGTACAGGGAGGTGGTCACGTCATGGAAATATAAACGACATCATCAAGAGAGCTCTGGTTTCGGCAGATATTCCTTCAGTACTTGAACCAGTAGGGTGTTGCAGAAGCGACGGAAAAAGAACGGATGGAATGTCCCTTGTACCATGGAAAGGGGGAAAGGCCCTTCTATGGGACGCTACATGTCGTGATACACTAGCACCATCTTATATTAAATATACATCCCAAAAACCTGGAGAAGCTGCCCGCATCGGAGAAGATAAGAGATGTAAATATAAAGAACTAGAATCGCGTTTCTTTTTTTTTTGCCTTTTTCTGTTGAAACATTGGGTCCATGGGGCGATGAGGCTAAAAAATGTATCAATTGAATAGGTAAGAAAATACGCGGCATCTCAAATGAAAAGAAGAGCACTTGCTACCTGATACAGAGAATCAGTTTGGCGATTCAAAGAGGGAATGCCGCATCAATCCTGGACACCATACCACCTTCTGCCAACTTGGGAGTAATTTAGTTACATTGCTATATATTGATAATTTTTTTAATTGTTGATTATCCTAAATACATTTAAAGTCAATATTATTAATAATAATATGCAACAGTAGACTTAAAAAAAAAAAAGATTCAAATGTCACATAAAATACTAATTGTTTTTAAATCATATCTGGTGCATCGACTATAGTACGAAATAAGCAAATAATAATGAGGGCTCGGAAATTTTATCTCGGCGCCAGAGATGGCTCTCATATAGACATAATATTATACTGCAAACACCTACTGAAATATTCAGAAAAACGGCGAAATGATGAAATATTCATCATTGTCATCTACAATGTATTTCTGGTAATAAATTTAACCTAAAAACGGTAAAGGTTCTTACAAAAACATGTATTGCATATCTAGCAAATAAAAAAAGTATTCTGTATCAAACACATCCTTTCCTGTTGTGTTTAATATGTGTGGCGTGTTTATTATGTTTATTTTCATAAGAATTAAATATAAAAACCAAATAAGCTGCTGGCAACATAAAACATTTTTTCCGAATAAAGTAAATCATTCTTATAAGATCTTAAATCATACATAATAAAGTTCAAGGATTAATGACAAAAAACTCCCATGTACCGTGTGCAACAGAAATGTATACAACGTGATAAAGTGAATTTTATTTCATTTTAAAATATTAATACGTACCTACTTTTATCGGAAATCTACTACATTTGTGAAACGTATTGACAATTACCTAAGGACGTAGTTGGTTTTTTTACAATTGCAGTGTTGAAGGCATTTGACCCTGACCGAATGTCAACATTAGATTCCAGTGTTCGGCGGTACTTTTATATGTTTTTTACTAATGCGGTTTAATTATCTCCTTTAATTAGGCAACGCCGCCGAAATTGTGAAACATTGCTTTGACAAAATCCCTTTTATTACACCTACACTGTGGCGATTCTGGGCACTTACGTCAATATTTAACAAAGGGAAAAACTAGACCATCCGAGATCGCAGTTTTGCAATCCGTAGTACAAATCTAGCTATAAACCTAGACTAAAAATTATACAGTCGACGGTATACAAAAATGTCTCGTGTTTCTCAGGCTGCAGTATGGATTCGCGATTTTCCAGAACTGCAATTTGATGGAACAGATCTTTATTGTAATATTTGAATAATATACTTTTATATTTGTGATAGGTCGTGAAAAGTTACATAAGTGTGTTTTAGTTTAAGGTAGTGAAAAATACATTGTGTGTGTTAGTTCTTTATTACGTCCCCCAATACCTCTTCTTCGAGTGAATGTTTGTAATAAACTGACCCTATTAACTTTGGATATTACGAAGTTCCCTAAAAAAAGTACAAGGTAAGATATATTGTGTCATACTCGCATAAAAATCTTTACGCGCTGACCTAGAGCCAACCCTGACTTTGACGTCACGGGGATAAAACTGCCGAGCTCTGATTATAGCAGTATTCATAAGGTGTGCTACAAATTAGAGATATACCCATATATGGAAACACTTGGAAAATATTAATGTTATAAAATAAGTTTAGGGAATAATTTACATTGTTGTCATATTAGAAGCTTTGCCTTTGTCATCCATATGCTAATTTTTTTGTATATTTAATTTATTAGTATGGAAGCTTTCCAGTTTTCTATTGCTATTCTAGAAATGGAGCGAAAGTAGATTTTTAATATTAATGAAGTATACTTAGACATAAAAAGGAAAAGCTTCTAGAATTTTTTCATGTCAATAAGACCGTGAAACATATTCCTCTAATATCTAATTAATGTATTTAAATAACTGCGTACGAGACTATTCAAGTATTCCTACAAAATTAAACGGTTTGCATTAAATATGATTCCCAGTATGATATAAACCCCACGTGTAGATCCAGTGTAAGATAAAAGCCATATACACGTCTTATATTAAAGACAAATTATGGTGATTTTCCTGTGACAGTAGTCATTATTTGCGAAGGTAAACATTTTCTTATTTTCTTCCTAGACAATGGCTGCGTTGCTTAAAAAGCAAGGTGGGTTCTTGAAATTCCCCTCGTGCCCTTATCTACCATGTGCAAGTTCTCAAGAATAATGGCACGCATATTGTACTGTGCTGATAACAAAAACCTTTGAGGTATACTTATAATACGCACATGCATCAGGCTGGGCCGGGGCCTACCAAATTTTTTCAGGCCGTGTTAACTGATAAGTTATTATATTGTTAACTAATTCTATTTATTAATGAATACATGCTTACTATTTACAATATAGAGGGTGATTCCTAAGTAATGGTACAACAATTAACTGTGCATAGTAATAGTCAAAATATTTAGATTTAACCGATCACGCCGTAATGAAATGTTGATAGGTGAAAAGTATAGAACTAACTCTAGTTCCGAATATGTGTATCAGATACTACTATATACAAACAAGTAGAATACTCTACTTCTGTGATTATCTAGGCTCGGGAATTTTATCTCTGTGATGTCAAAATCAGGGTTGGCTCTAGGTTAGCGCGGAAAGATTTGTATGCAAGTACACAATATATCTTACTTTTTTTTTTTAGATAATTCCGTAATATCCAAAGTTAATATGGTCCAGTTTATTATAAACACTCACTCAAAGAGGAGGTATTGGGAGATGTAACATCGAACTAACATGTATTTTTCACTATCATAAAGTAACACACACATATGTAATTTTTCACGACCTATAACGAATATAAAAGTATATTATTTATATTTCGCAGCCTGAAAAGCACGAGACATTTTTGTATACCGTCGACTCTGTATAATTTCATACTAGGTTTGTAGATATTTACACACTTATGGTTAGATTTGTACTGAGCAATTGCGAAACGGCGATCTCAGATGGTCTACCCTTTCTCTTTATTAGTTTTTTTTTTTTCGGGTTTAGATTGGCCTCGGGTATTTAGCATTACCCAGCTGCTCAGACTGTCGTACTTTGCACTATAAAAGAGAAAAATAGAATCAACTAAAAAAACTATGGGAAAAATTACAGTGGGCACACGTTTCACGACAAGGGGGCGATCATGGCGACTTTAATAAACAAACATTACAAGTAAGTAGGCCTCGGTTAAGAGGAGAAGGAATAACATAGGAAACTACAGAGGTAGGCTGGAATTCGAATTTCGCAAGTATTTAAATCTCTTAAATAAAAAAGTTGCATGTTTGTAAGTATTCAACGACGATTTGAAGCGCATCAAAATTTTGCTTTGCAAGGATGTAATATATCCTGGAGACGTTGTATTAAATGGTCGGATTC
This sequence comes from Rutpela maculata, assembly GCA_936432065.2. Classification (NCBI taxonomy): domain Eukaryota; kingdom Metazoa; phylum Arthropoda; class Insecta; order Coleoptera; family Cerambycidae; genus Rutpela; species Rutpela maculata. The sequence continues at coordinate 15,643,752 of OW386286.2, forward strand.
TCTCTGTTTGAGTCTAAAATTAAATTGAAGGTGGTTAACGTCACCAGTGTCTCCGCATTCGCAGAGATCGCTATCTATCATTCTAATTTTGTGCAGATGGGAAGGAAATCGGCTGTGGTTAAATTGCAGGCCAGTTATAGTGGAATAGAAATGCCTAGTGATGGAGAGCCCTTTATGCCATTTGGGTTTAGATATGAGTGGGTTTAATAAAAAGTAGTTGGTAGGTCTATCTGAATATGCATCTTGGTATCTGCGTTGCCATTTTCCATGTAGTGTTTTTTAAAGTGAGACGTGTAAATCTGATGAAGGGGTTTTATGTAAAGAAGTATTGCCGTCTGCGATCGCATTTTTGGCTAATTTGTCCACTTTCTCATTATGTGGTAAGTCACCATGAGCTTTAATCCGCACAAAGTTGATATTAATGTTGCTATGCGCCAACTGTGAGACTTTATTTACGACGTCTAATACAAAACATGAGGAGTGGTTTCCAAAGTTGGAAATACTATTTAAAACACTTCTTGCATCTGAAAAATCTGTGACGTTGGGGTAATTTGCCAAACTAACTGCATTGATGGCCTCAAGGATGGCAGTGGTTTCGGCAGTGAAAATGCATAAATGGTTCTTGTACATATCCAAAAGCTCGAAACATATGTTGACGTAAATGCGCAGAATTGCCACAGTGTAGATATATTGTCAAAGCAATTTTGGGTTAAAGGGATTTTGTCAAAGCAATATTTCACAATTTCGGCGGCATCGCCTAATTAAAGAAGATAATAAAACCGCATTAGCAAAAAACGTACAAGTACCGCCGTACACTGAAATCTAATGTTGACACTGCAATTGTCAAAGAATCAACTACGTCTTTAATACGTTTCACAAATGTAGTAAATTTTCGATAAACGTAGGTTATACTAACAATATTTGATCGATTCCACCCCAAACGAAACTTTCCCCCATCCTCCCTTTTTACCCCCCGTCACCCCCTCCTCCCCCCTCCCACCACTTCCGAAACAACGAAAATACACGTACAAAATCAAAAATATCCTTATTCAGCAACAATCATGTTAAAATGTTTCAATGGCCTCCAAAAAATCACCTGAATGCTGATTATTTAATAGTTTAGGGAGGTATAAATAGGGGAGGTGAGTGCGGGAAAGTTTCGTTTGGGGTGGAATCGATTAAATATTGTTAGTAGATACTAAAAAAATGTTTTTCAAATTTTTTTTCTCAAGAAATAAATTAGGCCGAAAACCGGCCTTAGAGACCCTTCTCCTTTTCTCTCTATCTGTTTAACTTTTTTGTGAGCACGATTACTCTGGAACCGTTTAAGACTGACTTAGAAGAAATTTGAAATAAAAAGTTTTTGTCAAAATCTCTGGCTGGCACCACCACGGACTCCTCGAAAGCCCGGGCACCTAAACTCAGTTCCCAATAGACCCGCTATATGGAGGCCTAGCCCCTTTCCCCTTTCAAGGTTTTATCGTTTTATTTTTTGCATTAAATTTTAAATTTATAAAAAACTACCACAGTATTATGATAGTTCTGAATATGAACAGCAAAAAGGTTAAATTCATTAAATTTGAAATATTTATATAATTTGGTTTTTTTGAGAATTGCCAAATGTGCACAACTAAATGCCTTGCCTATATGACGTAATATAGCCGGAGCCCCGGGACCCCTGCCTCCTCCTGTCGGCGGCCCTGCTTATTCCGTTGTAGGGTTGGGAGGTAAATGGAGGTAAATAGCAAGGGTCCGTAAAATTGGTATTTAGTATACAACAGGGTGCGCCACTTAAAACTCCCCAGGCTTGTAACTTTTTTATTTTTGAAGCGATGACCATGTTGCGCATATTGTAGACATTTTTAAAGCCTTTAAACATGCATACAGAGTGATTTTAAAAAAAATTTTGAAAAAGTTGTTAAGAAAAGAAACTTAACTTTGAATATTTTTTTACATCACCCTGTACATGAACTGTGTTAATGTTTTCTTATAGAGGTTTTAATTAGCTTCAATTTATGTTATTAAAATATATAAAAATTTTGCAATTTCCTACCTAGAACATTTTAATATAAGGTTGTTTTTAAAAATATTTCTTTCTTTTGTTTCTTGTTGCTGTTTTGTTACGTTGAAAATTGTTTGTGATGTGTCTTTTACAAATAAAGCATAAAATTATTATTCACATTCTTTTCAAAGTTATTTTAAAAAAATCAGTTTGGAATCGGAAAGAGTGTTTTTAATTTCTTTCTCTAAAACCAAGAAGAATTTCGAATATGACGTAATAAGATAAATTGAAGTTAATTAAAACCTTTATAAGAAAACATTACGCAGTTCATGTACAGGGTGAGGTAAAAAAATATTCAAGGAATTAAGTTTTCTTTCTTAACAACTCTTTCAAATTTTTTTTTTTTTAAATCACTCTGTACACATGTTTAAATGCCTTAACAATATCTACCATTTGATGGTCATCGCTTAAAAAAATAAGGAAGTTACAAGCCTGGGGAGTTTTTAGTGGCGCACCTTGTATATAAGAGAAGGCTAAGCATTTTATTTCCACATGGTAGAGTGCAAATATAGTATCAAATTTTTTTCTTTGTGAGAAACTTAGATAGAACATCTGGATGTGGAAGTAGTGATTCCTTGAGCAGCGGTTTTAACATTTTAAAATGAAATAAAATTCACTTTATAACGTTGTGTACATTTGTGTTGCATACGTAGTTGGCAATAATGAATATTTCACCATTTTGGCCTTTTTTTGAATGTTTCAGTAGGTGTTTGCAGTATAATATTATGTCTATATGAGAGCCATCTTTGGCGCCGAGATAAAATTCACGAGCCATGGTAAGTACACATATAAAATATAACACAAATCAATTAGTAAATCGACCCTACCTTAGATCTTAAACTGGACTATTTTTTTTTTAAAGTAATATATTGTGACGTGTTTCCACCCCTAGGAAACCACCCTTGCAAATTCCGTGGGTTCCAAAAATTATAACAAGAGATAACCACTAACACACTTTATTAAATAATTTTACTGAATACTTCACACAATACTGATATTAACTTAAATGTACTTTACTGACTAAAAATAACAATGTTTATCACTTTGTTTTCACTTTGGAGTCTTAACCTCACTTCTCACTTGTCAAATCCAAGACTTCAAAACTTTCTATACTTTCTGAACTACCCGCCGAGAATGCGGTCTTTTATACCTAAAAATGACAGATCTCGATTTTTCTGTGATGACGCCACCATTCTCTAGATAATTCCGGATGTCATCGCTCTAGAACTTCTGGTAAGTTCTTTCTCGAGTAGGTGCAAATACATCTGAATTAATAGAAGGGGTTACAACACATCACAATATTATTAGTTATTCTGCCTCATAATTCTGTGACAGATAAAACAAAAGTTACAATACTTCCGAAGTATTGTCCCACACTTTTAGGACACCCTGTATATGACAAATGTAAATTCAGCATCGAGTTGTTATACTAACTGGAGTGTAACATCCACAAGAACCCGCAGTTGTTTTGTACATATCTTTTAAATGTTTTATCTGATTTTTTTTTAAAAATGCATAAAAAGTAAAAGTATACGTTATTTTTCCCATTACATAACTGGATTAACACCTATAGAAAATAATCTTTGTTTGGCAATTTTTAATAATGCTTTATAGCATCATAGCGGTGATTCCTGGCAACGTAACACTAAAAGATAAACACAAAACTGACCCCATTTTGTTGCATTGCCATGCCACATAACGACAGAAACAGATTTCTAGAGCCACAGATGGTCCAGATGGCGGCAGCCGTAATAATAATAGGGCGTTAAGTTCGTTTTGGGACCACTAGAATTATTCAGAGGATCCCAATTACATTTGCGGCTAAATAATGGTCATTATAAACTCTTATACTCAAAAACCCAATGTAACAATGCCTCATAAAAAATAATTCCGTTCCTTTCCAATTGAAAATGATACATAATTGAAAAGAATAAATAATGTTTTGTATTTTTAAGTGCGACTTTATTTCTGAAAGGCAACTGACTGGGGCAGAGATCTAAAATTAAGTGTGTTGAATTATATAGTTGGCAGGTGTCACAAAATAAGACGGTTAAATCCTGCTGCTCTACCTCTTTTATGTTGGCAGAATATTTAGGATTCAGGGTGGAGTTCATAGCTCTGAGACGTAAAAAAGTTAGTATCTTTTAATGAATGTGAAAAAATTATTCCAGGTACTAAGAAGGTAGAGCTATATAATTGCGAGTTTATTCTTTAAAAATTTACCGGGACCATTAAAGTTAATAGGAAGGTTGCTCGTTATGAAAGAGTATCTTGGTAGTGGATTTCCTTGCAACAGCAAATATAAAAAGTTGTAGATGTTTTATTTAAAATTTAATCAACGCTGTAGATAAACACAGTAGCATCAAAACAAAAGACAAATATGTTGGATTTTATATTACTCATCAGATAGATTTATCTCATGAATAGTATTATGTCGTTCAGAAACGGGTGTTAAATTCAGCCTCGAATTAAGTCTTCTTTCGTATTGTCACGTGTTTCCACCCTTAGGAAACCACCCCTTGCAAATTCCGTGGGTTCCAAAAATTATAACAAGAGATGTCCACAAGCACACTTTATTAAATATTTACTGGATACTTCACAATACTATTATTAATTTAAATACACTTTACTGACTAAAAATCACAATGTTTATCACTTTGTTTCTCTTTGGAGTCTTAACCTCACTTTCTATACTTTCTGAACTTTCTGAACTACTCGCTGAGAATGCGGTCGGTCTTTTATACCTAAAAATGACAGATCTCGATTTTTCTGTGATGACGCCACCATTCTCTAGATAATTCCAGATGTCACCAGAACTAACTTCTGGTAGGTTCTTTCTCGAGTAGGTGCAAATACAATACATTCAGACATTCGATCTGTTGAAGTCTGTGCCTACTTTTTAGTAACCAACATAACCTTAAATTTTAAGGGGTTGCAACATATTACACTGCCCCCTCCTTAAGCCGGGACGTTCAGGACGTTCAGGCAATTCAGTTTCCTTCACATACTTCGCCAGTCTATCCAAGTGTACGATCTTCATCTTGGACTTTTTACTTCGTTGAATCCGATAGACGACATCATTAATTCGGGTAATGACTGAATACGGTCCTTCCCAAGGTGGTTGAAGCTTCGGGGACTTCCATTCTTTCCGCTGTGGGTTGTACAGCCAGACCCGATCTCCCACCTTGAATACTCCTGTACTGGCATTCCGATCATAACGAGCTTTCATTCGGTTACCAGTTTTGGTAATCTGATCTCGGTCATTTTTTGGCTGTTTTCGACTTTCATTCACATAGTTGCTCTCAGATAGTGGTTCCTTATTGGCAGCACAACTCCTGCATTTGTGACACCAAGCCTCCACATCCTGGCGACTATTGACCCAATAGAATCGTTCTCGTAGTTTACTCAACGTCTTGTTTACTCCAAGGTGTCCGCCGGATGTTTCATTGTGCGCTTTCTGAAGTACTTCTGGTATACGACACCTGGGAATCACTAAACGCATGGCAACCTGCTTCCCATCCGGGCTTTCCCATGCTCTCCTCAACAGCCCGTCTACAACCGTAAGTGAACCCCATTGTGACCATAAAGCCTTCAGCCCCACTCCTTTGTCTGAAACATCCTTCCACTCTGGGCATGGTCCTCTTTCTACTGCTTTCGACATAGGTCCAATTTCCGTATCGTCCAGTTGCTCTTGTCTTAAAGCTTTCTTTGTCCAATTCTCTGGAATCTCTTTCGTTTCGCTTATACAACCTTGTGATGGTAAACTACTTGGGATTCTTCGAAGCTGGCAAACCTTTATTTCCTTGGGAGCATCGCTTTCACCAGCCAGCACTTCTCCAGTGGCATGTACAACCTCAGGGTTCCACTGTTGACAATCTCGTCTTACATGCCCTAATTTCCCACAGCTATAACATCGAATACCCCCACTTGGCTCCCCACTGCTTGGTTGCTTGCTTTGCTTCCCTGAAAAACTCTCCAGCAATTGCTTTACCATTCTGTGCAAGTCTCTCAGTAAAGTCTCCAGATTCTTTTTGTCCCAATACGACTCTTCGACAACTGCGGCATTTACCTTCTCCGGGCTTTGTTGTCGACAATCTCTCTTAATATGCCCTAATTTGCCGCAGTTGTAACATTTAATACCACCACTCGGCTTTCCTTAGGCTTTATTTTGCTGTTTATCCTGCTTTCCTAGGCCATCCAATTTATCGAATAGTTTGGTAAACATTTTCTGCATCTCAGTCAACATAGGGTTCTGATTCATTTCTGGTTGCGATTCTTCGAGAGTCACAGCTCGCACTCTTGACCTTGGAGTATCCCTATATGCGGCTTCTACTTCCAGTGCACGCACCAAAGCTTCGCTACTACTTTGGTGTCTCGTCAGCCTCAGAACTCGCCTGACCTCTTCGTCCCTTATACCATCTAAAAAGGCCCCTACGGCTAATTGTTCCTGGAATTCTTTAGGTGCACTTGGATACGCCAGGTGTGCCAGTCTCTCTATCGCAGCTTCAAATTCTTGTAAACTTTCCCCAGCTTTTTGCATCCGGGATTTCAGCTGAGCCTGGTATAATTGGGCAAGGTGTTGATCGCCATACCTCAAGTCTAATGCAGCTTCCAAGACTTTGAAGTCCCTTTGTTTCTCAACTGGGATGGTTTGGAGTAACTCTGAGGCCTGGCCCCTTAACGCCAGAACTAATGCCATGGCCTTTTCCTCATTATCCCAGTTGTTCGCACACGCTGCCGCCTCAAACTGCCTCTTGCACGTCGTCCAGGAACTTTGGCCGTCAAAAGAAGGAGGTTTTAGTCGCTGACCTGATGATATCACCTGCTGGCTTCCTCTATCTCTCAACTGTCGTTTAAGCCGGTCTATTTCTCCTTTGACTTCTTCTTCGAACTTGTTTACTTTTTCTTTAACTTGACCGACTTCGGTCTTGACTTCACCTACTTTATCTTCGACCTTATCTACTTTTTCCTCTACCTTGTTTATCTCTTCTTTGACTTCACTCTTGACAGAAATGATTGCGTCCTGTTGTATTTTTATTTGATCGTTCAGGATTTTCCTTAATTCCTCCTGGCGTCTTTCTTCCAAGTCTTCCATTATTTCGTCTTTTTCCTCTTGACGTTGTCTTTCTTGCTCCTCTTTCTCCTCTTGCTGTCGTATCTTCAGGTCCTCCATCATTTCTCTCAATTCGGCTTTTTCTTCTTGGCGTCTTGTTTCTTCATCCTCTTTTTCTTTCTGACGTCTTGTTTCTTCATCCTCTTTTTCTTTCTGACGTCTTGTTTCTTCATCCTCTTTTTCTTTCTGACGTCTTCTTTCTTCATCCTCTTTTTCTTTCTGACGTCTTATTTCCTGATCTTCCATCATTTTCTTTAATTCGTCCCTTCCTTCTTGACGTCGTTTTTCTTATTCTTCTTTTTCTTCCTGACGTCGCTTTTCTTGTTCTACTTTTTCTTCTTGACGCCGTTTTTCCTCCTCCTGGCGCTGCTGTGCCATCATCCTCGTAAATTCCGCAAGTAGGTCCTTCATTTGTTTCTCCGCAGCCATGCTTCTTGTTGTAATGGGCATACGATTATGTTAAAATAAATTTAACTGCCACGTCAATATCGGTAATGGAACTTTCCAGAAAAATCTCGAACCAGCACGAAAAAGTCTTTTGTCACTATCCAGTCCAGAGAATTTAATAATCTTCACTAATGTCCAAATAGAAGTCCTAGTAATTTTTCACGCACTAACAAAAATGAGTCTTTTTCAGTGTCTCTATCACTTCTCAGTTCAAAGGATTTAATTATCACACTAATGTCCTAATTAAATGTTCTAAAATGTCTCAAAAATGCACTTAAACACTATTTTCCTGTTCGAAAATAACCCTTGAACAATGTCCAGTAAATTAGTCCTGTGTTAGCATTAACTCTCGAGAATACTTCTCGAACACAACTTCAGAGCTCCTCTTGTCATAAAATTCCGCTTTCTGACACCAATTTGTCACGTGTTTCCACTCTTAGGAAACCACCCCTTGCAAATTCCGTGGGTTCCAAAAATTATAACAAGAGATGCCCACTAGCACACTTTATTAAATATTTACTGGATACTTCACAATACTAATATTAATTTAAATACACTTTACTGACTAAAAATCACAATGTTTATCACTTTGTTTCTCTTTGGAGTCTTAACCTCACTTTCTATACTTTCTGAACTTTCTGAACTACTCGCTGAGAATGCGGTCGGTCTTTTATACCTAAAAATGACAGATCTCGATTTTTCTGTGATGACGCCACCATTCTCTAGATAATTCCAGATGTCACCAGAACTAACTTCTGGTAGGTTCTTTCTCGAGTAGGTGCAAATACACTACATTCAGACATTCGATCTGTTGAAGTCTGTGCCTACTTTTTAGTAATCAACATAACCTTAAATTTCCTTCGGAGGGGATGTAAAACAGGCGGTCCCTTGTCTATTAAATGTTAGGCAAGTAAAAGATCCCTACTCTTCTTAAGGGAAGAGGTTCGGCAAAATTTCCAGGTTGGGGGTAGCTCGTCTCCTGGCGTCGGTGATAGGCCCTGGTAGCGGAAATAGGCCGACGTTAACAGTTAAAAAAAAAAAAAAAAAAAAAAAAAAATAACCTTAAATTTTAAGGTGTTGCAACATATTACAGTATCATATATTATATTTGTAATTGTATTAAGAAAATATTTATGTATTTGTATGTGTTTTTCAAGTATTAAGTATACAATCGGTAACGTAATTCTTAAAATTTGATAGATTTGATTTGATTTGATTTGATTTACCGGTTACGGTAGGCATTGCTGTTGCTGGAATAAAGTGCTACTTGTTGCCAGCAGCGAGAGCCACATAACGCATGGTAAAGGAATGTAGAATGTTCGTGATATGGAGTGTTTATGCTCCTCTTTTTGTGTTTTTGCTTCTAGAAATCTTCTCGTTTTCTGTTCCCATTCCACAACACATTGCTTCCTATTTTCTAGATATGATTTCATCAGTCGTATAGCCACACCTCTGATCCCGTACAAATTCTGCTTCTTCCAGAGAATGTTGTGGTCCACACTGACGAATGCTTTAGAAAGGCCTAGACTTACTGTAACAGTTTTTTTGTAATTATTTAAAATGTTTTTACTTTGCTTGCTAAATTGCTCTTATTGTAGATTTTCCCAAGTCCGTTTTGACAGTCAGAGAGAATAGAGTGTTTAGGCAAAAAACTCTCTATTCAACTCTCTATTTTGAACTCATCCTTTTCTCCCTTTTTGTAGATTGCCTTTACATATGCTATTTTAAGATCTTCAGGGAAATTTCCAGAACTGAAAATTGAGTTTATAATGTGTGCAATAGGATGAGATATTAATTCTGCAAAAATACAGCTATAAATCTTTTAAATACCTATTCCACCAGCAATTGTACGAAAATGATCACGAACGTAGGATGGAATATTGAAACTGGATTTTACGGAATAACGTGTAACCAACCTATGATGTTTTGAGATTTTTTTTTTCGGTTCACAAATTTTGGGTTATTTAACTGAAAATTGGTCACAAGAAAATCAAAAATTACTAAGGAAGGGAAATTTCAAAAGAAGTTCTGTTTTCAATGTTTGGCTTGGAATAGTCGGTACTACAATCATTGGTTCAATAATATTTAGAGGACACTTGAATGGTCTCAGATATTTGGCAAAATGAGATAAGATATTGTATAATTACCTTTGCATTTGGGACAGGAAATGTATTTCCTACAAGATGACACTCCTCCCCATAATTCAAGAATAGTAATTGATTACCTCCAACAGAGATTCGGACAAAACGTTATTTTGACGACTGGTCCTGTCAGATGGCCTCCAAAGGTCACCTAATTTGACTCAACTAGATTTTTTAGTTTGAGGTCATTTAAAATGCAATTAGTACAACAGCATTTTGAACAGCTGTTGTACTGTTTTGTGTTTCTGAGAGGTAATTATATAAATAAATTGTATTTTCGTATTTTCTCTTAGCTGTAACTTTGATAGTTTTTGTCGCACATTTTAATAAAGCACATGAATAAATTTCTTATTAATAGTGATAATAAATGGCAGCATGGTACCAATATGGTTACATTTTTTTCCCAAAAACCATTTTGATGAAATTTATTTGCTCATAAATCAAATACTAATCGGAATATTCAGGACACACTTAAATGGAAAACTAAAAATTAACTTAAAATAAATATTGACGTTTGAAATGTCACTTATGTGATATAATTGGATTCAGAAAATTATGCAGAATTCAAAAATGCAATAATATACGCCCATTAAGTGTATGCGATGTTTCAATTCTTATCTCTCTCTCTCTTCAATTGCTCATCTCTGTATATACATATATATATATATATATATATATATATATATATATATATATATATATATATATATATATATATATATATATATATATATATATATATATATATATATATATATATATATATATATATATATATATATATATATATATATATATATATATATATATATATATATATATATATATATATATATATATATATATATATATATATATATATATATATATATATATATATTTATTAGTCTTTGTGATTTACCTTTAATGTAAGATACATAACATTGGTGGAGGATAATTTCTGCTTAGTAATTAGGATCAGGATTATATCAGAATTGTATAAAACCAGGTATTTTACGCATTGTAAAATTAGTATAGTAGTAATCAACATCAGAAGAAGCCACGTGTGGCGAAACAATTGTCATGTTGAAAAAATAAAGTGAAAATCAAGACTAACGTAGTTTTTGTTCAATTTGTTATTATGCGTTTTCATCAAGTAACGGCCCAATCTATTCAAATTCAGAGATACATAAAAAGCTATCAAAAAGCGTGTAAAGTGTACCGATCGCATATCAGTTTCAGTTTATTTACAAGAAAGGCCATACAGGTGTTCGGCTTCTTTTATTATCATCACAAAAAATGGTCATACATATTTCCTAACAAGAATGTAGGCCAATCCCACTGAGTATAATTGGTTGAAATTTATCCTTAGCGAACTGATGATTGGTTAAGAAAAGTTTAATGAAAAGTTTTATTAAATCTTTTTGTTGAGATAAGTAGTTTATCTTGTTTAACAGTAAAACTAATGTTTACAAAAATTAATAATTATTTAAAAAAGATAATACTTCAAATACATAGGAATAGTAGTTGCGCACTGGGAGATACACGGAAAACTTGTAAACCTAATAAGTGTAAAGTGAAAAGTGAACGCCTAATGCGCTGTATGTTATGTGTGTGTGATATATTTAAATAATTTTGTTATTTGGTGATTTGCAACTTCTTATTTGTGCTTTGCGAATAATTGATTGTGATAGTGTTTCGATCCTGGGAAGATCATCAAACAATATTTTTGTTGCGGGAGATAAGTGGCTTTTTCGGACACTCATCGTTACAAGCATTTTCTATGCGCTGATTAATTCTATCGAAGTTAAATAACGACAAAATAGACTTCTGGCATATGTCAGCCCGTCGCACTATGGTTAATTTGCCAATATTAGGAGGAAAGTATTACACAAATAAAATTTATCCAAAAATTAAAATTAATATATATGTCGATACCTGAATAATCGGACCATCAGAAACCCAAAAAATCTTTTGTTTATGCCGCACGTGTTCAAGGTGGTGACGTCAAATAGTAATTGGGTGGTTCCGCGGTAAATAATTTACAGCTAATATTCGTCCAAGCAAGTTGTTTATTGTATCCAATATTATAAAACTGTTGTCGTGTGCTGTTAATACATGCCTTTAACTACCGAAAAAATGTCACGAGGTATGTGTCCTCTTGGGCAAAACCATATTACCGATTTATTTCGCGGAAGCCTGCATTTGTGCACTTATATTTGAGTTTTAAGAAAAGTTTCACAAAGTTTCACCGAAATTTCTGTTGTATATCGTAGGTCAGTCTCTGTACTTTGGAACATATACTGAGAGTTTACTTTCTTGAACTTTTATTAGAAGATATTTAATTTTACTGCAGATGTTGTCATTTCCGTGAAGAGAAATTACCTGTTTGAATTGCTGCTGAATGAAAAATTGTTAGGTGATGGAGCATCCATAAGGATAGTCCACAGGATAATTGAAAATATTAAACGAGAGAAAGAAGACTAGCGCGGGTTGTTAGGTAAAAATGAAGAACTTATTCAAATTATTAAGCTATTCTTAGGTATGTAATTTACTTAAACGCTGGCGGTCTTGTAAATTTAATGTGACTTCATTTAAAAAAAACATTCTGGTTGGTTAAATGGAGAATTAAAATATGAAACTAATAAAGAAAATTTATGTGAGCCTTCTAGGTCGAAAGTAGGTCAACCGTCAGAGTTTTAGTAGTAGTGGACAAAAGTCGAAAAGAAAAAAAGTGCAACCATTATTGGAAAATACTCCAGAAGAGTTAAGCTTAAAAGAGGTAAAGAAAAACGGACCTTTTTTTTTCTTGAAATCGTCGAAAAAGTTGTCACTATAAAGTATCAGCATATAGGTGATTAATTGCAGAGGCATATTAAATAAAAATATACAATGTGTTTGGTTTGAAAAAATTGAAATATGTAAAAATTTAAATCATCGTGGAGAACACCCTGTAGAATTGTTTTCAACTCTGAGAGTCCTGTAAATTAGTACATGGTCTCGACTAACATTCAAAATGAAATGACGCTCAAATTTACGAAAATGCGTCTTTTGCAGATTTTACTATTGGGTGTTCCATTTAAAAAATTCTGACTCTGTAAAACACCCTGTAGATTTGAAACTAATTTTTGTATATTACACTCTTCATCTCCCACAATATTTATCTGAGACATTTTTTCTAATTTCAAACGGTTGAGGAGATATTGACTGTCCCCATGCTACTGACTCACCCTGTATATATTTATGCGTGTATTTTTTATGCATCGTATCATAAATTTAACATATTTAAACAAAAATATACTTCTAAACAAAAATATAGCTAGAAATGAAGTGTTAATAATATTTTCCTGCTAAACATGGCAAATTGACCACTATGCGTCGAGTTGGCCATGGTTCAAGATATAAAATTCAGTGAAATTATATCATCGTTACAAAGCCAATTTTTTTTTGTGTGTACACATTTTATGTTTAGAATGAATAAAATAAGATAGTCAGAAAGTGTGGGCCATCAGGGGCGGAACCAGAAAGGTCAAAGAGGTAAAAAAAACGGAGTTACATCAAGTGATCGTTACAAGCTTTTTTTTAGGCTGAGCATGTTAATTTAAATGTTTTGAACACAAAAAAAAATTCCCAGAAAGAAACTCCCGTCAGTAAGGCCAGCCAGAAAGAAAATGTTTAGGATTTTTTAAGAAAATTGGATCTTTTTTTCGCATATTTCATCTCAGGACTCTAAACTCATCGTTACAAGTTCTGGCTCCTTTTTAAAACGTAAATATAAGCTCCTTCAACAATAGAATAGCCTCCCCGTAAAGTTCTTAGTGTCAACAAAAGTACCATAGGCTCTTAAATATACAGGAATTTAACACTTTCGGTTAACTTGACTCCGTACCGTGCCTCAGATGTATTGTATCATTATTACTTTTCTGACTGCGCCTCCTGCGGCCCACACTTTCTGGCGATCTTATTTTATTTATTCTAAACCTAAAAGGTGTATACACAAAAAAAAATGAGTCTTGTAACGATGACATGATTTCACTGATTTTTAAACAGTATTCGTGACGCTCCCGACAGGAGGTGCCCCGCCAGAAATCGATTTTATGAATCGTTATCATCCATTGAACCATAAAAATATCTCAAAGTTCATAAAACGATGAGCTGCCGAAAAAACCACCTAGCTCCCGTTCTATTTGTCCATGGGAAGGCCCGAGTTGTAGTAAATTCATTTTTATTTACCTTTACCAATTACGGTAGGTAGGGATCGAACCTACAATGTCTCCGTTGTCCGTATTACAGTACTGACTCTTCTACCAACTGAGCTATCTTAGTGACCGTTATTTCGGATGCTAAAAGCAGTATTTATGGTGATGTCTATGAAGTCTTTATTATGTGAAATTGAATTTCTATAGCCTTATTTAAAATATATGAAAATCTTTCAGGTTCTCTTTTTTTTTCTATTTTTTTACGTGTTCCGAAACCTGAATTTTTCGAGTTACTAGTATTTTTATTTATTTATAATTATTAAGAAGAACTTATTTAATTTAATTAAACTGTCACCAGTGTCACCTGAGAAGTACGAGTACTTGTTGAACAGCGTAATTATTACATTAATTCAGTGGCGGTTCTTTAAAAAAAAATGTTTTCCCCAGATCTCGAAATTGAAGAGTAGACAGGGAGAAATCCGAAAAAAAATTTTCCTCATCTCAACTATTTTAAGAATTTAAGTTTTAAGTTGAGGTAGTTATACAAACCTGGGAAACGTGTTGGAGAAAAAACGGTAAAGGTATAATATCGACATCTACAATATAAATAGAATATTTAATGGTCTAAAACAGACCTAAAATTGAAAAAAAGTACCTTCGTACATCGGTTTTATAAGCAATTATTACCTTAAAAAAAACAACTAAAATTTGTTTCGCAATTATTTCAACAAAAAAAAAAAAAAAAAAAAAAAAAGATGAAATGAGCAGGGGTCGAACCGCCGACCTCGTGACTTGCAAGACAATCAATCAATCAAAACAAATTTTTTATTAGTATTAAGGATTACAGCGGATTACATTAAGCGGGTCTGGTCTCGGCTATAACAACGGATCAAATGGAAGTTGGGGCTCGTGTTTAAAATATAAAAACTTAAACCTAACAATTTGTAAATATAACCATGAAAAAGTTTTAAAATACTTAAGACTACTTAAAGTTATAACTGAGGTTTTATTAGGGTGCGCACACGCGCACTGTTTTTTAAAAAGATCGGGTTGCTGGTACGGGGAAAAACTCAACGAAAAAACCCGTTCGAACCAATGACGACATTCATCCGATCGTCTGTCTGCCTTCGGAAAGGTAGGGTGGAAGGGAAGTTATGATTTAAACCATTTTGGTTTGCAAGAAGTTATTGGTCGAGAGGGGATTTAGAAAAGAGACAAAAAGGACAAAGGAACAAACATTAACATAATTAACAAAAATGAGACGAATAGAGAGAATAGAAAGAGGTTTGAAGGTAAAAGGTGGTGAAAGGTAAAAGGTGGTGAAAGGGAAATTGTGGTTTAGGAAAGTGGGGCTAAGGAAGTTGTCGAAAGATAGGCAACGCCTGGTATGGTAATGGGTGTTTCAAGTTGAAAAGTATGGCATTATGCTGTTTGATTCGTGTAATGTCGCGGGTTAGCGGACTATCGCCCAGTTTGAATTGATAGAATTTTTGCGATATATTCTGGACGAAATCCGCTAATGGGGTTATGTCGTGGCAACGTGCGTAGAGATCTCTGAGGGAGGTGTACCTACCGGAGTCTGAAATGAGGCGCATAAATTTATGTTCTAAGTTTCCGCATTGTCGTGACCGGGATGCTGCACCACACCGGCGCCGCGTATGTGATGGCCGGCCTGATCACCATCGTATATAGCAATTTTTTATTCGACTTGCAAGACGATGCCTTAACTCACTCGACCACTGACCTTTCTAAGAGTACTTGCTTAAAGACTTTATAGTGGAACACGCAACGGCTAGATTCTGCTTTTTGATGCATTTTAATCTAATTTTATTGTTAAAAAACTCAATAACTGCACAAATAAACTGCCGAATCTTTGCAAACTCTTTCGAATATAAATTATTTTGAATATTGTTGAAAAACTTTATCCTCGAATAAAAACTCCAATACTTATTCCTCACGACACGGTTTATTTTTTTTTTTAAACTTTACACACTGCTTACGATAGCAAAATGCCATCAGCGAGTTTTAAAGTTTGTTATCCGATAAAATATAAATAAATTTAATACCGAAAAAAAGACGACAATATGACGTGATGTGTAGCATGTCGTTTTAATGTCATTTATAACACGTCATTATGTCGTCGATTTTTAGTGCACTGACGTCTTTTTGACCAGAATCACCAGATTTTGACGTCATTATAACGTACCCTTGCTACCTGGGATGTATACCAAAGTCTCATGGAGGACCCTAAAAATAATGGTAAAGGACGTATGGTAAATAAGGCAGCATCATTAACAAAAATTCCATATTCGACAATAAGCCAGCTTGTGAGGCAAGGTATTAGAAAAGGAAGTAGTTCGTATTTATTCACTATTAAAAAAATTGTGCCATTAAAAGTTTTCTTAAAAGATCACCAGTTTTTGTTTCTGGCTAAGCCAAGCATAAAATCGTGCATTTAAGAGTATAATCTGCGGTCAGTGAAATGAAGAAACGAATTATTCGGCTTATTTTTGAAGATAGAAACTTCAAATTTTGTACGTATGTATTAAAATATATATTCTAGTTCGTCACGTTTTTATTTTTTTGTTTTAGTCAAAAACACGTGATCAACGAAAAAATGGACGTCGAAAAATTGGAATTTACAAAAAACGAAATCGTGACGACCTAGATAGTCCATAATTAATTACGTGGATAAAATATAACCTCTTAATTTTCAAACATAGATTCAATAAATAGTTTCCAATTTTGCCGTCAATAGATGGCACTCGCCTCGGCATTCGCATAGCTTTACACGCTCTCAGACTTTAGGGAGGAACTTGTTGTCATGGAGACCTGACGCGAATGAATGCTTGCCAGGGAAGCATTTAGGAGTTCTGGTAATATCTTAAATTTATTTATAAATTATTTTATCTTACAGGAATTACTTAATAGATGAAATTCTTGAAAATGTTAATACATAAATAAAAGGTGCCAAATAGAGAGGACCGGTTTTGTATAAACACTCCTACAAATTTTATTATGAAAATTTGAATGCGGTTTTTAGTTAGGTCAGAAATCAATTTATTCGAAATTATTACCAAGCAAAATGTACAGGGTGTCCCAGTCAACGCGCTATGCTGGGTTTTCTCGGTAGTTTCTGAGATAAGTTTATGGTTCAAAATCCAATCTGACGTAGGTTTTCCGAGGAATCTCATACTGCTAAGATATTTAGGAATCCAAAATGACGGACGAATTTCGTCATCTACGATCCTATTCGACTGAAAATCGATATCTGGGAGTTTTCGGGGATGCGGTTTACGAATTTTTGGTCAAAATTTAGGAATCCAAGATGGCGGACGAATTTCGTCATCTATGGACCTATTCGACTGAAAATCGATATCTGGGGGTTTTCGGGGATGCGGGTTATGAATTTTTGATCAAAATTTAGGACTCCAAGATGGCGGACGAATTTCGTCATCTATGGTCCTATTTGACTAAAAATCGATATCGGATGGTTTTCGGGGATGCGGGTTACGAATTTTTGGTCAAAATTTAGGAATCCAAGATGGCGGACGAATTTCGTCATCTATGGACATATTCGACTGAAAATCGATATCTGGGGGTTTTCGGGGATGCGGGTTATGAATTTTTGATCAAAATTTAGGACTCCAAGATGGCGGACGAATTTCGTCATCTATGGTCCTATTTGACTAAAAATCGATATCGGAGGGTTTTCGGGGATGCGGGTTACGAATTTTTGGTCAAAATTTAGGAATCTAAGATGGCGGACGAATTTCGTGATCTATAGTCCTATTCGACTGAAAATCGATATCTGGGGGTTTTCGGGGATGCGGGTTACGAATTTTTGATCAAAATTTAGGACTCCAAGATGGCGGACGAATTTCGTCATCTATGGTCCTATTTGGCTGAAAATCGATATCTGGGGGTTTTCGGGGATGCGGGTTACGAATTTTTTATCAAAATTTAGGACTCCAAGATGGCGGACGAATTTCGTCATCTATGGTCCTATTTGGCTGAAAATCGATGTCTGGGGGTTTTCGGGGATGCGGGTTACGAATTTTCGGTCAAAATTTAGAAAACCAAGATGGCGGATGAATTTTGTCATCTGTGATCCTATTCGAATGAAAATCGATATCTGGGGATTTTCGGGATGCGGGTTACGAATTTTTGGTAAAAATTTAGGAATCCAAGACAGCGGACGAATTATAACTATATTTTGACCCCCTTTATTTATGTTATTATTGGAGACAAAAAAAAGTTTCGTATAAGAGTTGTAAGGTTGTATACATATTTTTTTAAATGCAATTAAAAAACAATTGCTTGGATATGTCACGTGATATAACAATGAAGGTTGCTTTTTAAATGAAAAACCCTGTATATTTTTACATATTCTTTTAGATCCTTTATCCCTGATTTCAAACATATAAGGATCTAGCTGTAATATTTTTTGATATATCGGACATTAAATATGCTCCAAACATGCTTATAGGTATTTTAGGGTTTCTGACGGAGCGCAGTCAGTGGCGGATTTAGGGGGGGGGGGGCTATAGGGTAAAATCCAAGCGCGGCAATTTTTTTGAAAAACACCAAAGACATAAAAACAAAAAAATATTATTATTAATATGTTCTATCAGAACATGTTTAATTTATTTGAGAACGTGTTTTTTATAATAACTAGACTAAAGTTCCTTATTATAGTCAACAGTACAGGGTGGTTGTGCAAACGTTAAAACCTCATTTAACTTCTTTATTTTTGGAGTTACGTAAATACGTTCAAAAATAAAAGTTATGAGATATCACATGTATTTTCCAAACATCATTTCAGCAAAACAATTCAAACAAGTCGAATTTCGGAGATATGAGCTTTACCTTGGTTTTACTTCCACATCCAGTGGAAGTATAGTAACGACAAAAAATTTTTTTTAAATTTTTATTGTTTAAATAGGCTCAGAATGTCATGAAACGTCGAGATTTTAAGTTTGAGCGAAAAAAAAATTTCTGTCTGTCGGTCTGTAACTTTTTTGTGCGCACGTTTACTCTGTAACCGTTTAAGATATTGACTTGAAATTTGGTACACAAATGTACTTTAACGAGATCTGGAACTAGATTATATTTTCATTTTGTTCCGTCAGAGGGTTGGGGGGTAAATTGGGGTAAATTTGGGGTAACCAGCTAAATCAAGCAGCTAATAGTCCAGAAAATTGGTATTTAGTATATACAAGAGAAGCTAAGGTCTCAAAAAATGTTTGGCATTAGCCACCCCCACCCCATTACTAAATTTTTTCGTTGTGAATGAGTTGGATCGAAAATCTGGATGCGGAAGTAATGATTCCTTGGGCAGCGGTTTTTTTAAATAGAACACCCCCATATATTTTTACACTATTTGAAAGGCCATAGAAAAATCTTTTCAATGATATATGACCCAGTCTGTTCACTTTTTAAATTTTTTTTCCGATTTGAATCTAATTTTACTTATGGAACAAATTAGGATCTACTTATTACCAGAAAAAAATTCACGTCCTACAAATGCAAAGCCACCTGCGGTACCAAAATATGCGGATAAAATCAAAAAATCATATTAGGCATATTTTTATTGGAAAATTTTGTTAATGAAAGAATTGTTCAGAAACCTTAAGTCCAAAATTTAATCAAAAAAAATATATAAATTTTTATTAAAATAATGTCCAAGTCCGAAAATATCATTTGAATGGGTTTTTTCGTTTAGAAAACTGTACTATGACAATTTTGTTTGAAATTAAACCCAAGCTGCAGGTAGTTGTAAAACAGTTTTTTTTTAAATACCTAATTATTTTCAAAATTTTTTAAATTTCAAGTTTTTCATTTTTTAATTTTGATTAAATTTTGGCCATTTTGGACAATTCTTAACAAGTTTTATTAACAAAATTTTCCGATAAAAAAATGCCTAATATGATTTTCCGATTTTCTCCACATATTTTGGTACCGCAGGTGGCTTTGGTACCGTAGGAGGCGAATGTTTTTCTGATCATAAGTAGATACTAGTTTGTTCTATACTTAAGTAAAATGCGATTCAAATCGGAAAAAAAATAAAGTTATTGGGGTGTTACCATTTCAAGTGAAACACACTGTATCAATTATTGAAATTCTCCATTTTATTTAAAATAAAGTGAAATTAGACAGAACTAACATATTGTTTATTTTAATTTACATACTTTTGTTTTCCATGGCTAATTTGATAAATTGTAAATTTATAGTAAATTAGACAAAATTTGTTTAAGATAAGTACCATGTATTATATTATAAATACAAAGCTTTTTTTATGGCGTTTCAAATGGTACATATATGGAGTGTTCCTTTAAAAAAAAGCAAAGTAAAGTTCATATCTCCGAAATGCGACTTTCAATAGGCATGTCCACAAAATTTTAATTTCAATTGGGAATGATAGAATTATCGATATTGTACACTAATTTAACAATAAAAAAACCGCTGCCCAACTTCCACATCCAGATTTTCTATCCAAGTCACTCACAACGAAAAAATGTTGTATGTGGAAATAATTGTTTAATAATATAATATTTGAAATTCTCTACCTCAAAAACCCATAAAACGATACCCCACATCGGTAATGGGGTGAGGGTGGTGATAGAGGGTGGTAATGGGGGTGGATAAGGTAAAAAAATATTTTGAGGTTTCTAGTTCTTGTACACACACTAAATTAAATTTTTTTTCATCCCCTTTAATAATGGCGTGGGGGCTAATGCCAAAATTTTTTTTGAGACCTTAGCTTCTCTTGTATATAGTAAATACCAATTTTATGAACTCTTACCTGCTTGATTTACCTATTTACCCCAAATTTACCCCAATTTACCCCCAACTCTTCGACGGAACAAGATGAAAATATAATCTAGTTCTAGATCTCGTTAAAGTACATAAGTGTACTAAATTTCAAGTGAGTATCTCAAACGGTTCCAGAGTAAACGTGCGCACAAAAAAAAAGTTAGACCGACAGACAGACAGAATTTTTTTTGCTCAAACTTAAAATCTCGACGTTTCATGACATTCTAAGCCTATTTGAACAATAAAAATTTTTAAAAAATTTTTTTGTCGTTACTATACTTCCACTGGATGTTGAAGTAATATATGTATCCTTATTTTGCCAGTTATTCGTAATAGGCATCGCCCCAACATAACGAGGATTTTTGGTAATTTTTCAATAAAAATTCTTGGCCTATGGTAAAAAAATATTTTGAGGTTTTTGGTTCTTGTACATACACTAAATCACACTTTTTTTTCGTCCCCTTAAAAAGTGGGGTAGGGGTGGTAATGGGGGTAGCTAATGTCAAAAATTTTTTCGAGACCCTAGCTTCTCTTATATATACTAAATACCAATTTTACGGACTCTTACCTGCTTGATTTACCTGTTTACCTCCCCATTTACCCCAATTTACAACCCAACCCTTCGATGGAATAAGATGAAAATATAATCTAGTTCCAGATCCCGTTAAAGTACATAAGTGTACCAAATTTCAAGTCAATATCTTAAACGGTTCCAGAGTAATCGTGCGCACAAAAAAGTTAGACAGACAGGCAGAATTTTTTTTTTGCTCAAACTTAAAATGTCGACCTTTCATGACAGTCTAAGCCTATTTGAACAATAAAAACATTCAAAAATTTTTTGTTACTATACTACCACTGGATGTGGAAGTAATCAATATTCTATTTTCAAGAAAAAGAACGCCATTGCCATGTAAACCGGAAGTGATATTTAAAATTTACATGCCTTTTTTTACTTTCCTTTAATGCTTTAATAGTCAATTAAGAACATAAATAATCCGATCAATTCTTCTTTGATGTTCAATTATATGTTTCTTAGCGGCATAGATTCCCCGAAAAAAAAAAATACTTATCTCAAAAACTACCGAGAAAATCGGACATAACACGTTAACTAGGACACCCTGTACACTGTAAATATACATTATGTACCTACAGATAGTTTTTTCTTTTAATTAAAAACCACTGCCTAAGGAATCACTACAACCGCATTCAGTTTTCCTACTCAAATTATTTTAAATAAAAATTCTTGTGCACCCAATGCGAAATTCGACTCTGTACGACAGAAATATATTTGAATTATTTCTCTTATATATTACACAATATGTTATTCTCCGCCTTTTTACTTGGTCGGCATATTTCATTGGTCAAAGGTGCACGCCCACCCGTATATACCCTTTTCATATATATCAATGAAAATATGTTTTGTCTTACTGCAGATTGTCCTCTTAAGTATTTTTTATGTGAATTTGTTATTGGTACAATTGAACAAATATTCAAATCTTTTAAATCATTGTTTGAAACTGAAAATATATTTTTAGTCCGGTTCTGTGTACTACACGACTTAATGCCGGCGGTATACTAATCAAATGCGGTCGGTGTCCTTTACGCTTTTTTGCGAGCTTTTTTATATCTTTGAATTGTATATGGAACCTACTACTATACAACTCAAAGTTGTCTCCACAAGAAATAATAAGTGTATCATCTGCAAATGAGCCGTAATGAGAAGAGATGAAATTGTCCTAATCATTTATATACAAAATAAGCAACATAAGTTTCTATAATCTCCTTATTTTCATTCATTTTGTTGTACATGCTAGATTCTGATGCTTATTTTTAAATATTTCGTCCCGTTGCCTCCGCCACAATATACACTTCCCATTTCATGCAGCCTGTCAAGGTAAACTAACAGCTAACGGCATTTAATTTACAAACCACCCCTGACCCTACATAATACTTTAACAATAAGTTATATGTTTCATGCATTACTGCAGAAATATGAAACAATGCTAATCATAATCCAATCTCTATTAAATTTTTACTCGAGCGTAAAAATTTATTCATTATATTTATAATATAATTTACATATTAAATATTCCTGTAACAAAATTATAAACATGCAATTTATGAAAACTTTATAAAATTGCTTTCGGATTATCGAATTAAAATATGGAGAGATAGTTTGTCGAAATTTATATTTTATTGTGCAGAGCAAATAAAATAATAAAGTGGGATTATATAAATATATTCAAAACAAATATGTTTGTTCGTGCAAAAACACAATTTAATATTTTGCTAGTATATAAATAGTGAATCTAAATAATATTAATATAATTTTGTCATAGAGTAACGGCTATAAAATTTAAATTTTATATAAAATGTCAATGTATATTGTATATATTTGGTTTTAATTTGGGATTGATAATTGGGTTATAATCGATGAATGCAGAGTATATAAATTAAATCTGTCACAAATTCACTTTAAACGCACATATTACAAAACATTATTTTAAAAGATATGTATTTTTATTCTTTGTTTTTCTTATTGGGATGCTCTGCTACATATATTTTCATCTATACAATGTCCGTGGAATCTACAAAATAATACAATTATTCAGTATTTTTCTGGAAAAGAACCTCTACGCCTGTGACTTTTACGACAAAGGAACAGTTAGAGAGTGTTTTTTTGACAAATAGTTAATAAGAACAAAATAAACAGAAAAATAACGTCATATACATTTTTATCTATAACAGCCGTGACATTACCTTTGTCTGCTGGCAAAATTTTAATACTTTCATCTATTTTTAAGGAAGATATAGATTGTTTCTCTTCTGTGCTTAAATTATCTCTCTTTACATTTCTTTTCTAAAGCAATTTTTGCTCAATTCAGTATATCGATGCTTGTTAAAAAGGGTGTAATAAAATATTTATATAATAGGGCCAAAATAATTTCTTCTAATGATGAAATATTTTGTTGATAGAACTTTCACATCTATAGAAAATAATAATCAGGTACGACAAAAACCTGGACAACGGTACACAACGTTAATTCCCTATGTATAAGGATTATCTGAAAAGCTACGCCATGTAGGCAATATTTGATCAACACGTTGAGATCTATTTTAACAAAAACAAAACCGCTAAATCGTGAGCAAAATTCAAAAAACTGCATTTATAGTATTCCGTTTGAGTGTAATAAACATTATGTGGGTGAGTCACCCAGATCATTCAGTGTTAGATTGGGTGAGCACAGGGGTTACATTAGGAAGAATGAGATTCAGAAATCGCGAACACGCTTGAGACAACGGACATAGAATAAACTGAGAGTCGGCAAAAATTTTAACAAAAGAGACAGACAGATAAAAAAGAAAAATTAAAGAATCAGCTATAATATTATTGAATGAGGATAATTGCGTGTCGAATTGTTCTGTGAATGTCTGCCCAACCTGGCTGCCGCTGTTAAAATAATAAGAAAATGTCACAACCAACATTTAGACAATATGTATTTTTATTATTTAGATTTTAAAGTATTATTATTATAGCTGAAGAAGTTAGACTATAAGTCATAAGAAGAAGCATGTTGAAAGGGGTGTCATAGTAATGCTTTCACCAAGGCTAAATTTATTACCCACCTTTCTTGATTATTTTTCTTATTTTATTATACTCTTCGCAAAAATGAAGAGTATATTGTATTTGATCGGCATATTTCTAAATCAGTAAATATCGCTCGTAGAGAAATTTTTTTTTATGGTTATGTTAGTGAACGAATTCTGAACAACTTTCAAAATGTCCGTCTGTCCATCTGTCCGTCTGTCCGTCCGTCCGTCACGTTTCTTGCAAGCACGATAACTCAAGAAAAATCCGATTGTATTGAAATTTGGAGAGTAAGTTAGTGTTAGCTAGAGGAAAAACCCTATTGTTTTTTAACAAAATAGATTGGTAAATAAAAAAGTTATTACTAATTTAAAATTTAAAAAAATATTTTTTACATTTTTTAATGCTTTGTAATAAACAGAAATCTTGGGAAATGTTATTTCCTATCACTATTTTTTTTATACATTTTACTAATGTGTGTCTCCTAATAATCACAATAATTTTACTAATAGTATATATTACACGCATTAACAATTTTAGTAATAAGAAATAGTGGTGTAGCGGCAAGAGTTTTGTCTCGCAATCCGACAGCATAACGCAATACTTTTCGATATAAGACACCCCCTACCATATATACCAGGCGTTGCCTATCTTCCGGCAACTTCCTTAGCCACACTTTCCTCTACGAAAACCTAACCCTACTCTACCATTTATCTTTCCTCAACTTTAACTTTCCAACCCCTTCTTTATGTTTGTACAATTTTGTTCTTTTATCATTTTTGTTCTTTTGTCCCCTTTTTGTCTTTCTAAATTCCCTCTAGACCGATAACATCCTATAAATCCAAACTTTTTAAATTCAACCCTTTTAACTACCCTACCTTTTAACTTCCCTACCTTCCTTGACGGCGGTCAGACCACAAGGTCATTTGCTCGAACGGGTTTTTTCGTTTAATTCTATTTTCCCGTATCAGCAACCAAAAATTTGTAAGTACAGTGCAAGTGTTAGTTTTAAGTTTTTTATTCATTAGTTTTAGGCTCGTGCGAGCACATTCCCTAAGCATAACCTAGTTTTAAGTCTGCTAAGGCGGACAGGCGTCCTAACTGTAACAAGCATTATCGTCAAATCAAATCGGACCCGCCTCGTCCAACCACACATTTACCACGACGCTACGCGCCGTGGTTGTCTGGTTGGCTCCGGGCCGGGATCCGATGAGGTGCATTCTGTAACAAGGAATGGCAAATAAATTTGTTTTGTTGTTGTTGTCGTCGTCTCGCAATCCAAGGGTCCCGGGTTCGATCTCTTATATCGTAATTTTTTTTCTCATATATATTTTTTATATATATATATATATATTTTCACAACAAAGTTGGTATCACAAAATTTAGAATGTCCAAAAACTAACATTATTTACAAGAAAAATGCGAAGAGTATCATAGTATGTGTAACAATTATATAAAAAGCTCAGTAAATCGGCGAAGAGTATAATGCTTCCACTAGTTTATGTTAATTTTTACTTTCATTTGCTTATTTATTTTTGTTTCTAAATTGTTTATGATTATTTAAAAATTCAAAAACATTTGGTACCAGGAACCAGTGACGTCGTTATGGGGAAGATCGGGTGGTCCTTGGCCCATCTAAAGCTGGCTTGGCCCACCTGACTCATTCTGGGAAAATCATATATTATATATAAATCATCTTGTGATTACCTAAAGTAATGAAATAAAATAATGTTGGCACACCTTCAGAGCATCATGCCAGAGTAAAAAAGTCTGACGACGCCATTGCCAGGACCTACAAAACTTTCAAGCTTGTTATAGCCATTTGCTTTTGTATTTCATTGTCTACAGCAGCCATTTTCAGTTAGTTTTTAAGTAGTATATTTTCATTCCTACAATTACTTCCACATCCACTTAGTGTACCACGGTGGTTTTCTTAGATATCGAGAAAGCGTTCGATACTGTCTGGATTCCAGAGCTGATAATATAAGCTATACGAATACAATTTTCTTAGTTATATCACCAAACTGTTACCTGAAATGACGAGGTTTTAAGTTTGAACAAAAAGAAATTCTGTCTGTCTGTCGATCTGTAACCTTTCTTTGTGCGCATGATTACTCTGGAACCGGTTAAGACATTGACTTGAAATTTGGTACACGTATGTATTTTAACGAGCACTGGAGCTAGATTATATTTTGGTCTTATTCCGTTGAAGGGTTGGGAGGTACATGGGGTAATACGTATTTTATTATTTTAATGCGTTGGTTATTTGGAATTATAAATACGTAACCTTATTGAAACATTCGTATGATATTATTGAGGTATGTTCAAAGTGTTTACTTTCATTTCTCATTTTTCATCTGCAAGCGCAGAAAAACTCATTCCAGCTCTGTAAATCAACGTGGATTTGACATGAAATAACAACAAATGAGTGCCGAATTCAATCAATTATCAATACATGCATTGCAACCAGACTGATTCGATGGGATTTAGATAGCGGATCGTTAAAAATTACTTATGACCATTTTGTGTGAGATGAAATAGTAAAGCGTAAACAATAATAAAAGAGGTCGAAAATGTTCCTTACACTTTGCAAAAAACTTTACATTTTAGATCAGTCGGAATAGTTTTTTGTGCGAAATGTCGTTTACCCGCATTTTATATATATATATGCCAACTATCCGCACGCGTGACAGGTGGGGCAACACACTTTAAAATTCAAAAATCGTCCATTTTTGCCATTTTTCGCTTCATTTGAAATATAACTCGTAAATGAAGCATTGTTCGAAAATATATCAAGAGATATATTTTATTTCAACTGTAAATTGGGCATTTAAACATACATAATTTACATTATACCGATGATATATTTCGTATTAATATTTATTATATTCACTTAAAAAAAAAATCAAAAGGTAAAAAAGTAGCATTGTTCTTTAGTCTGTAGCTCTTAAACGAAGAATTTTCTGGAAAAATGTCAAGAATAATAATATGTTCAAAATTAATTTTCTCAACCTTTCTATCTCTTGATATATTGGCCTACTTGCCAGAAGTGGGTGGTTTTCGAACCATTCCTCGTACTAACAGAATTTAAATAATATGAGAGACGTATATGCCCATTTCCCTGCTATAGCATTCTATATTAGGCGGACCCCAGGCATATGTGAACAGCTATAATTTACCAATCTAGAAACAAAACAATGACATCTTGACTCATAATCTGCGCAATTTCATAATGTAATTTTGCCCACTTAACGAGAGACAGTACGAAGCGCCGTCCCACATATTTCCGTGCCAAATCATCGTCCAAATGAAAACTTGACCGGATGGCAGTATGTACGGTCTAACCGACGGCGGCCGTTTGATAGGTGGTGAGTGGAATTACGAACAACGACAAACAAGCACAAGTACTGTTCAGCAGTTAATTACTGTTTAAAATATATAGAGAGCACTGCGACTGGCAGTTAAACAAGTTTATTTCAAATTAATCTCGGCGCATAACACTTCTGTATAATCAGGAAAACATGGTTTATAATGTTCTAATTACCAACCCGTACTGTGTGCCTGAATGACCGACATGGGCGGATGCCGGTATTTTCGTTAAGGTGGTTAATCACAAAAATAGATGAAGTAGTGAAGAAATATCATTATAGAAATTAGGCAAATATAACTCACGAATCTCATATTCAGTTTATAGCGACCTGGAGTAACTGGAAAAGTCAGGAAATTTAAATTTCCTTAAAAAGGTCAGGGAAAAGTCAAGCAATTTGAAAATTTATTAGGAGATCAGGGAATTTTATTAATTTTTATAAGAAGTCAGGGAATGTGAAAATGTTTAAATCTCATAATATAAAACTATGAAATATACGTTCTAGAATTTCATTAAACAGCAAACGGTATCTCTCTTTTAGACCTGGAAAAGTTTCCAAAAGTCCTGAAAAACCTGGAAAAGTCAGGGAATCTAAGTTGCTATGAACTCTGTAACTTTAAAAACATCTTATTTCTTTGTAATCCGTGGCATTATTCTAGATGATCAGCTTTTGTTGTATGGCAGTTTTTATAACATCTTGCCATCTGGTCCTATACCTCCTTTCCATCAGCTCCTTAGTAACAACTGCCCAATGTCTTGGAGGACGTCCACCGTCTGGTTTTCCTGAACTACTATCAACCGTTCTGTATTGTCATCTGTTAATGCGATAGGCCGTCCAGGAAATTCGTAACAATCGTCTCAAGGCCCACGTTTCGAAAGCATCCATACGCTGCCAGCCCACCCCCTTAACGTAAGTCTCAGAAGTTTAAAAATGATGGGGAAATCTAGAGCGTTGGCAAAACTGATCTTGGTGCTTTTCATGATATTCTATCTTGCTCATCTGGCAAGTTGTCAATCTTGCCATCTCATCATCGAATCTCATATTCACAGTTGTCGGTATTATCCACGAGGACTCCAAAGTGTCATATTGTTTAGTACCTCAAAATAGCCTATGATTAGCATGACTTTATAACGCTCCGAATATTTAATATGAATGTAATTATAAACAAATGAACGGTTTACCCACATAAGATAAAGAAAATTATGAACAAACTGCTTAAGAATGAATAACTAGATATTTACAAGAATTATAAATCGAAAGCAGTTTAACAGACTTAACTAATTAGTACAAAATTCTGTGGTTATACACAGTCTACATGTTACATAGTTTATTCAAAGAAATATTTACATCAATTTTAAACAACAAAGATGCAGCACTCGCGAAAACTATTCTTGTTTGTTTGTTTGTTTACGTAGAAACAAGTCAGCAAAAAGTTATAACTAGCTCTGAGCTAGTGGAATACAAAGTTAACAAAAGAACGCAATAACACTACTGGTCTAAATGTTGAAAAGCCGGCAAGATACTGTGAAGCGTTGGACCAAACGGAGGAAAATAAATGTGTAAATACTTAGAGGAACAGAAGAACTGCTACGAAAACACTATTGTTGGTTATACAGATTGGTATTAGCAGTAACCTTAAAAGCAAAATTATATAATTTTAGGTATAGTTAACACTGGTACTATGTCCTTTATTATTAACCACTCGTAAAGCAAACATAATTACTTTATCAGATTCCTATTGATTCTGCAAGTTTTTACGAGTAAAATTATGGTGTTAATATTTTATTTAATCTACTACAAAACTCAGGGGCTCAGACTCTACCAACGACTTTGTGAGCCAAAAGGCCCGATTGGAAAGGTGTACAATTTTCCCATATATCACAGTGAATTTTCGTTTTATATTCTCCTCACGCTCACACTACATTCTAGGCCAAGCGTCATACTGTGCCCGCTTATTGGAGGAAAAACTTCAAGGTGGCGCTTGTACCCGCTATTTGCCGCGAGAATCTAGGATGTTAAAAATGTCGCCTCGTAAGCAACAAGAGTTCCGACAGGGCCGGCGTTAAATCTTTTTTGATAAAACTAACAAAATAGGTAATTTTTGTAATGAAGATATAAAATAATGTAATTTAACGGATTTTAATAGAAATTTACAAGTACTTAAAAAGTTGACCGTTACACATTGGTGGCTTTCATTTTCTCGGTCTGCATTCATAATTTTTGCTTTATTGTAATTTATTCTTAGACCGTCATCAGAAAGGTTGTTCAGCAGGTACATGAGCGTATCCTCACTTGCTGCAACTGAGATAGTACTGTGTGCAAATTTCAAGTTAGAAATCTTAGTTCCGTCTATAGCTACCCCATAAAGACCTTCAGCACACGTCGTATCACGTATTCACTATAGGTGTTAAAGAGGATTGGTGACAGATTCGCCAACTTTACATTTATCGGTGTTAATGTTGTCGAATTCCACCAAAGCAGAGTTTTGTTCTTACCTTGTGAAAAGCCTTAAGGTACAAATGGTAAAAAGGTAACAATACCTTTGTTTAGTGACAGCAATCTGTAATTATAATGGACATCTGTCGCTCCCTTTATATGTAGTGGTACAAATATTGAGGTTCTTCAATCTTCAGCGAAGATTCCTGTCTTCTACATTTGCATATTTTGTCAAAGATCCTAACTCTATTTTTACGAACTAACATAAACACCTTGACCATGGTATTGTAGACCCCGGCAGCTTTGCACTATTTCCGCAATATTGGCGCGAAACCTCAATGATCTGGTTCCTGTCAGACAGTAGAATGGCGATGGAATCTTTAGATTTCTACTTAATAATTTTTTAACAAAGCTGACTTTAAAGTTACTTGTCGAACGCATTGTAAATTGTGATATATCATTGGATAGAAAATTTAAAACTTAATAAGATAGAAGAAAATTTGCTTATTCCCATTCGAAATAAGAAAGTTGCTATGAGTCCCGGTTAGATCTGAAGCTGTTATTGGTATCAAAATTACAGGAAGTTCTTGCTTTAGTCATATGAATATCCAAAAATTCAAAGTGACATTTTTCAAAATAAGCGAGTTATTCCGTGTTTTTTTTTTGGTATATGTTACGCAAGTATACAGGGTGATCCACTTAAAACCCGCGGTGCCATTTTCTCGATAAATAAAAAAGATATTTGAATTTTGTAAAAGGTGTTCACAAAAATATATAAATGATATCAGTTTTGAGTGAAAACGGTCATTTTACAAACTGAGGTATAGATGGCGTTGCAACGCAAAGAAATTATTTGATTCCAGGAACGTTGAAATGAGGTGCAGGTGATAGGATATTACATTATAAGCAACTTTTATGATACGAACAATTTTCGAAAAATCACTGGTTCTCGAGATATTTGAACTTAAATATAATTTTTTTAAATATAAAAATCGTCACAACTTTTTTAAAATATATTTTAGACGATAGTCCTTTGGGATATTTCTGGTTATCGAGAAAATAGCGCCGGGAGTTTTAAGCGGGTCACCCTGTATATTACACAGAACATTCTGCTTCTCACAATGCAGCTAATATTAAAACAGATCAAAAGAATTAAAAATATGAAACGCTATTGCTAAGTATCTAATTAAATCAAAATAATATTTGAGGGTCAGATGATATGTATTTTGGGCAGCAGGGTCCAAATGTGTAAAAATATGCAGGTTGTCCCGTTTAAAAATTCGATTTTCATGTAAATTACATCGAAACCGGAAGTCGGTCATTTTGGTTCTCTACATCATATAATTGGAAATTTTATCCCATATCACTGCACCAAAGAAAAAAATCTATTCGCTCATTCAAAAGTTACAAGAGTATCCCTATCAGCTGAGCCACCCAGTATATAGCGATAACAAATTTTCATAATCAGTTATATTATTATTGCGCTGCGTATAAGATGGATCACAAACAACCTTCATGGTATTAAAAAATAAACAAATTAACAAATAAAATGGGAATAAGATGATATTCTCAAAAAAGTACTTTATCCTAGAGATGAATAAAACAAAAGGGAAAATTAATTCGAATACACGCTAGTAATTGCTGTCTGTCTGATTTACTCAGATCTCTTCGGTCAACTGCGGCCTATACATGGGTCATTAGTATATTATAGTTAGAGCGCTGAGATTCATTTATTTATTTCAACTTCTATTTCGTTTTTAAGTATGAAAATAACAATTTAAGAAAATAAAAATTAGCGATGACACATTTATTTAAAAAAAAGAATTATCAAAATCGGTCCAGTGGGAGCCGGTGGAGAATCCGGAAAAGAAAACGGCATGTGTTTAAATATATAGAAAATTTTCTGTCTTTTTCAAAATAAAGAATAAAGAATTATTGCCTGTTACATTAAAATGATTTTCATAGCAGTATCTAGATATTGTGTCAGATATAAAGTCAATTCTACGCATGGCACGCTGCCATTACCTTCTTGCCTTCTGGTTCTTAGGCAAACTAATAAATAACTTATCTAGTACAGTTATAAACGCATTCTTACATTCTGGCACTACACAAGTTTTGTAAGTACTCTTTTTATCACTCATTATAAAGCGTGGAGCAACAGAAAATCGCCCGCAAAGTCCTCGGTGAACAAAGCTACTAATAATGACGACATCGCCCAAGCTTTAACAAAGTGCGACTGGCCGACCTATCGAAGATTCACGTTGCTATGTCGTCAGGCGTGGATAGGACTCGTTTTTCGGTCCCGAGAATTCTTATATTTTTTTGGGGTACTAATCGATCAAATAAAAATTTGATTTTTGTAGATCGATTATATGTACTTTCGATATATGAAATTTTAAAAAAATGAGCCTATTCTAGAATCTAGAATCTCGTACAGTAAGTGACGTCAAAACCAAGTGTGTCTTAGACTATGACTTGAAAAACTTATATTTCTACCTGCTTCAGGTTGAGCTTCCACCTCAAATGCAGAAGGAGCGAGTCGCCAGAATTGCGGCTCTTCAAATAGGGGACATGTACACAGAGATATCCCCAACAAGATTTTGACTTGATGAAAACCATCGCCAGCTCTTAGACAATAGCTTATGTTGCACCCTTTTGGGAGGGTTTAACTCTCTAAGATGAGCTAATATCAAAAATTTTTATTTGAAACACGACCCCTGATATCCGTCTAATTAGTTATCTTCCAATATTTGCACTTATTTAAAAAGTTATAAGCATTTTAGTAGTTCCTAAAGATTCTAAACTGATATAAAATGAAATAAACAACCTATAAAAATGACATGTACACTATAGTTCAACAAAATAAAGATATTTTAATGATTAATGGTTATTTCCAAGTGACCCTGTATATTGATAAATATTTACATTTTCTCCTGCTCAATTCCAATAATGCCTTAGATTAAAACGATTCATCTCAGAATACCCCCTTTTCAGTGTATTCCTGTTAAACAATATCTGTTTTAAAGAAACGGATAAATCTTATAAAACAATTTGTTCTACTTCCACTCGAGCAAATTTTGATGGGCTGATCTGAATAATTGAATTTATTTCACTGATATTCAATTTTAGATTCTCGCCCTACGCGAGATGCACATTTCGTATTTGGTCCTCGTACAGTTTTATCTTGTCGTTTTGAAAAATAAACACGCATGGACATAGTGCGTGATTGAAATGTTAACAGGCCTTAGCTATTTTCTCCGTAGATGATACCAAACTTCCGGACCGCGACCGCATTATTATGTAATGGAGATATTGCAAAAATGCACTTCGCGGTATTGCTTACGTCGTCTTTCTCTTCTTCCATCGCTGAAGACAATGGTTAAGTACAAATTGAAACACAATACGGTTTAATTGAGATAGGATAGCATAGAATGCAATTTCGCTTAGAACGGTACAATAATAGTATGGCATTTGTCTATTGGAATAAAGAGGCTGGCGATAAGATGCAGAAGCGAGTCTATCGAATGATTGTACTTATTAATAGGTATATTATAAACAGACATTTCCTTAAATAATCATCGTAGAACATTTTTTTATCAGAAATTCTTTTATGCTGGCTGAATTCAAATATAGAATAAAATATGAGAAAATAGAATCGATTCGATAGTATTATAGTCCGGAGGTTAAGAGTATCCACCTTGCATTTTATGCTCAAGCGTTGATATTTGGTACACTTGTTATGGAGCTAAACACTGTCGTAGAGAGTTGAAATTTGGTACACGTGCAGCATTTGGGATGTTTAAGCTCACGAGCAAATGTACCAATGCCCACGGCCCTTTTTTTCAAAATGGCGGCGGGGAAATACACAAAATAACGTTATTTTCCGAAGAAATTTACTCTGTCGCATTTTTTCGAGTGAGGTCTCGATTCATGTGTTTTTGGGGTCACTGATTTCGAAAAATCATGTTTTCAGTACATGAGGTCGAAGATAATAACAGGGTGAATAAACTAATATTAATATTATTTTTTTTCAGTTCCGTGAAACGAGCCCGTGGTGGTTGAGAACAAGTTGTGATCAATGTTGTCCACTGCTGCTGTCGAGAACAAGTTTCGGTGCAACTCCAGTGGGCAAACCATTCATTTTTAGAAGAGTAATGAGAAAGGTCGGCACACTGGACAACTGATTTTCTTTTAACATGTCACTGGGGTCCTTTGCTGAGATTTGTTGATTGATTTCTGTCTAACTATGTCAGCGGCCTGTGCCAAATTTATTCCCCCAGAATCAAAATATCGAACATGGTCCCGGATGAAAAAGACTGTATTCTTTCAAAATGGCACAAGGATATCCTGGCCCTCAGTCCCAATATGTTCAACTTCGGGATACTCTTGTAGTAGTCGCCCTCTCAACTTAGTAGAATAAACATGAGTAGACGGTTGACCGTGTTCCGCCCGATGTTCTGAGTACTCTCGTGTTAGCTGCGCCATTTCGAAAACAGGGGGTTGTCACTGATGTTAGACACGAGGCCAGCAAGAGCTAGTCCGTGGGCTTGAGCGCGATCTAAACCTGCAAAACAAAATATTTTTTAGTCATGCAATTTCTACCAGATATGTTAGTCAAGAGCTCACAGTATTGCGGGTTTGCCTATGTGCGCCGTACGGGGAAAATACACGGACAGACTGTATTATAGTGCGAAAGTGCAGCTCTCTTTACCCGGTCTAGGTAATTGACATGGCACCTGTGTGGTACATGGCCTGTAGTGTGTGTGCCATTGAGTCGCTGGCCCCCACAAGCTTGAGTTTTTTTTGCCATTTCGTAAATTTCCGTACTGCAATGCACTGTGGACACTTTGCTCAACATGTTGGTGCGGTACCAGGCAAGCCGCAGAATAAGCAACAGTCGAGGGAGAAGTGCTCTTTTCTAGTGCGAGACCTGACAGGCGAAATAGTTGTCGGGTCAACAGCTTCTGTGCTTGGCCTTTTCTTTGCCCATTCAAGTCTGCTGCTGCTGAACTCCGAGTAGCAGATTTTATGCCATTTTGCTCCTCTAGCTAAAAAAGTTTTTCACCCTCATCCAGAGCCGAAATATTTACGCCCAGTGGCACTCGCCCAAACCTCTCAAATTCATCTAAGTTTTCAGCCAATTTCGAGTATCCAACATACTTGTCAGCTTTGAGACTCTTTCCCGGATACCTCAGTTCCTCTTGTCTCTCTTTCTGGCATAGTATGCACAATTCCCAATTAATCTCCTTCGAATTATTATCCTCCACCAAACTAACGTCACACAGTTTAAATTTGTTCAACATTCTCAGAAGATACAGGGGTAACAATTGCAGTTTCGTTCACCTAACCAGTTTCACTAATATACAGTTATAACATAACTGATTTTCTCGCCGCCATTCTGAAAAATAGGTCCGTAGGCCCTGGGGTACTTGCCTGTGAGCTTAAACATCCCAAATGCCGCATGTGTACCAAATTTCAGCCCTCTACACTTTTTAGCTCCACAACAAGCGAAAATGCAGATTTGCCCCTGAAGATCATTCATGCTATAACAGGGCCCCCGCGGGGGCCCCGACTGTGGCAACATTTCTCATGTCAAAGGGTAGGGTCTAACGATGTGTGTGAAAGTGTACCAAATTTCAACGCTTGAGCATAAAATGCAAGGTGGAATCCATTCGTGCAAGATACCGTCCGGACTATTAGTATGTTCACTTTCAACAATCTGCACAGTATACAGTATGTATTTATCGTGGAAATATAAATGTATTTCTGTGATAAGTTTCCATGAAGTATCAATTACGCTGGAGTTGGTAGTTGCAATATTCCATTGCACAAATTCGAATCGGCGAATTGGAATAAATGAGCGCAGAGGCGCACAAAGAAATGGAGTTCTGTGAAACAGATAGATGTTGTTATGTTCTCGAGGGCCTGATAATAGATCAATTATAAAATATTGAAAATGCTATAACCAACTTAAGGTGTTGTTTGTGTAAATTTTGCAAACTGGAATTCTAGTATTATTTGTTTTAATAACTACGTTCTATTTTGTTGTTAACTTTTTTGTTCAATAAAACAACAAAAAGCGAAATAATTCAATCGGCTGTTACGTAGTATAGCAACTTTCGAAATCATTATAAAGAGTCTAGCACGATCCAGCGGCAGGGAGCCAGCCTTGTCGGCATGCTTTGAACTCATTCGTAAAAGTGAACTGGTCCGCTGGAATTTCAATTATCTTCAAAGCGTACCGACAATGTCGGGTCCCAGCAGCTGGATCGTCTGTAGACCCCTTAAGAATGACGAGTCGGGCCCCAAATAACAACCTATATCGAAACTTATGTTTTAATATCCACTTGATGTACAAACGCGATTTATATATGTTTTGCCGCCGCACAGCATATTTTATATTTTTTTTAATTTTTAGAATAATTACGCACATCATTAAAAAATAAATAAAAAATATAATAATTATTATTTCCGTGTTCTCTGTGATTTACAATCATTGAAATAATATATGTTGTAATACTTTATATGCTCTGTTACTCATAACAGTTGCGTTAGAAAAAAGTTGGTGCAACACTTCGAAAAAAAAATAAAATTCGACGTGCATCACATCATATAAGGATGCAAACTTGACATGGGACACACATGTATAATTATTTTATGAATTCGAATTATTGCTAGAAGATGAAAACTGACTAGACTCGATTATACATGAAGACATAAAGAGATCCCCATAAAAGGGGTGGGTTTTGGCCGTTGCAGGGGGTTCCGGCGGTCAAAAACTTCTCCCACCACTTGCATCGTGTTCAGCACCCTCGAAAACGGGGGGGGGGCGGTAATCTCGTCTTTGCACGAAATGTTTACGAAGAACTCATCAAATAATGCTTAATTACATAGACTACCCCTCGTAGGGGTTGGTATGGATTTAATTTGCATATATTTCTTTCTAATGCTCAAAATCTTATTTTAAAATGTTTTCTCAAAGTATTTACAAATTGTTGCATTTCATTATAAAGCTTTACCGTATCAGTCTATTTTAGGGGATGTTTTTACGTTCTAGTAAAAAAACTACCTGGGTAACCCATATTTTTGGCTGCAGATTCGGATTCAGCATAAAAAAATACACAAAATCTATGTATTCACGTCTCTGGTACAGAACTTTTTTTTTGTGGGGCTGTGTAATTAATGTATGGCAGCCATATTGGACATATTTGAAAATTTCAGAAAATTTATTCCTTTTTAAATTTCTTAATAATTCTTAGGAATAGCCTATTTAGTTTAATGCATTTGATTTATTTTGAAGTTAGCTTTATCATGTAGTTGCCGCCATATTGAATTCGCCATCTTGAATTTCTTCCTGGAACTTAAAATTTAGTCTATTTTAACTTAGAAGTACTTATCAGAAATATTAAAAACTTCTAAACTTCTAAACTTTAACTTCTATACTTTAACAAAAATATTTAATTTTTCAACATTTTTTAGCATTTTATAACCGCCATTGATTCCGCCATCTTGCAGGTTGGTTTATGACAATTTGGATATCAGATTCGTAATTAGCGACCTCAAGAACCTCCCGAGTAACAAGATTTATGTAAATTGGATAAGAAAAAAGTTTTTTTTTGTAAATTTTATTAAGATTTAAATAAAAAATGGCAGTTTTGGCTAAATTCAATAATTTTGGTTAGCATAATTCAATAATTTTGGTTAGCATAATACAAAAATCGGCTCTCTTACGTTTTTTTGGAAATTAAATAAGGAGTATTTAATAAAAAATTATCCCAATCGGTTGAGAAACAAGTGCTCTAGATAATTTTGAACAAAAAAATTAGGATTCGTGCCACTGTGCGCCGTATGAAATAGATATTTACGTGACAATCATTTATATTTTCATTCAATTTCTCTTCTAGCAATAATTCCAAATCATAAAATATTTATATATGTGTCCCATGTCAAGTTTGTATCCTTATATGATGTGGTGTACGTCGAATTTTATTTTTTTTTTCGAAGTGTTGCACCAACTTTTTTCTAACGCAACTTTTATGAGTAATAGAACATATGAAGTATTACAATATATATTATTTCAGTGACTGTAAGTCACAGAGAACATGGAAATAATACACTCAAAGAAAATGATAGGTGAATTCAACCAAAAAGAGCATATGAAATCGCGCCTATCTAGTTTCATAGTTAAATCAATCAGAAAAGAATAGTTACACAACAGTTTTATTTGCTTTCGTAAACAAATAGTAGTTTAATAATAATAATCATATCTTCTTGTAGAACAACAAATTAAATAGTACATGACATTTTTTTATGTTCACTTTCATGTTCATTTTCAATTTGGTCTACAATTAAATAGTACAACGACTTTGTTTTTTATTCATCAACTAATTTTTAGGTTGACACTTTATTGTATGATGAAGTTTTTTTTGGTTAGCCAATATCTCAGTATTGAGACCACTCAAACCAAAGATTAGAGATCGTTTATAAGATCCATCCAAATATATCGATGATCCCTGAGAGAATTTGACCATTGCAATCATGTTATTAATTTTCTATAAATTCATAAGAGTATAAGATAATGCATGATTGATTATAGTCAGTGATTTGTATGTGATGTCATCTAGAAATAATTTCTGTAATAGACTACGTGGTAAGCAAGCAAATTTTATGGTAATTCCCTTTTAGAACTTCCAGAAGACAACAATAATATTGTTTTGTCTACAAAGTACAATAATACAGCGAACTAATACTGGGTTAGAATTACAATTCGATAATACTTAAAAAATAAAGTCTACTATTTATCTAGTTTCATTTGACAAAATTCAACAGATTATTAGTAAGATGAATAAATTATAATCTTATACCTATTTTTTAAGTTAATGTTTATTTTGTTGTGTGACAATCAGCTTTTGTTTAAAAATACTATTAAATATACTTCAATTTAACAAAATGAACAATATATATACTATTTTTTTTGATTGATTAAAACAAAAGCGCTGATGCGAAGTCTTAATTCATCAAAGTGGATGGCAGAACGATGTTATGTTTATGTAAACAGAACTGCGGGTTAACTCTACAATAATATTGGTTTATCTGTCAACTATAATAGTAGAGCAAACTGCTACTGGGTTTACAATTGCAATTCGACAATAGTTAAAAATAAAATATACTATTATCTAGTTTAATTTGACAGAATTCAACAAAATAATAGTCAGACAAAAAAAATAATAGTCTTATTCATATATTTTTTAAGTTAATGTTTGTTTTGTTGTACGACAACTTTTTATTAATTAAAATAACAATCACCTTTTGTTTAAAAATACCATCAAAATAATTTAGTTTAACAAAATGAACGATATTGTTAGTTAACCATTTTTTTTGTTGAATTTACCCATACTATTTCTTTGAGTGTAATTATTATATTTTTTATTTATTTTTTAATGATGTGCGTAATTATTCTAAAGATTCAAAAAAAATATAAAATATGCTCTTTAAGTTTACCTGGTTTTACCTCTCTAGTTCAATTAGTTTTCGAGATATGTCTCTTTGAACGATAGTCGTGCGTACGCTCATTTTTCCTCCATATCTCAAGGTCAAAGCGAGTGCGGCGGCAAAACATATATAAATCGCGTACGTACATCAAGTCGATATTAAAACATAAGTTTCGATATAGGTTGTCATTTGGGGATCGACTCGTCATACTTATCTGGCTAAACTCTTTCACACCTTTCGCTGGGCAGTAAATTTCTCCTGTGTAATCCTTGCAATCAATAATTTGATTATTACTCAAAATGAAAAACTTTCTGAGGTCTTTTAGTTAGTGATAGTTAGTGCTCTTAATCTGGGTAAGAAACATTAAAATATATATTTTTTGCTCAGAAAAGGTACAAAGATATTAATATGAGAGACAATCAGTTCGATATGGTATTCCAGTTTGATACGACAAACAATAAGCATTTGTTAGTAATAATATATAACTCCTATATAATAAAGAGTCGTCAAAGGAATCAAATATAGTATAGTAGTGGTTATCAAGCAAATAATTTTACGAATTCTTTATATTCCTCGCTTACCGAAGAGAAGTATTGTAATCGTGAAAAATCACTATTCCTTATTACTAAGAGTTTTCACATTTCAGATTTAGATTATGAAAATTTAGGTATTTCAATTCAGTCATTTAGTCCGTCTGTCAGTCGGTCTCTTGGCTCTATATCTAAAAAAAAAATTTGACTGGGCGAAATAATATTTGGCAGGTAAATAATGCTTATTGCCATGGAAATAATTTGGCATATTTTGATCGAAAAATATAGATATATTTCGTCAAATTCTACGTTTTGGTGACAAATTTCTAATTTCCCTGGAACTGAAACATATTTTATTGGGAAAACTTTTGCTGCACGTGTTTAGACATTAATAAAGAGTCATAAAAAAAATTTCAAATGTTTTGAAAAATGTTAAAAATCAAAAAATAGGCTTTTTCTTCCATTTTCAAGGCCGTGGGGTGCCGGCTAGATATTAACCGATTTGGGCTAAAATTTGCCCGAATTAGTTTAGATACATAGTAATAAATTATAAGCTAGCCCATCTGCAAATTCAAATTTTCATGTTTTTTGAC
This sequence comes from Rutpela maculata, assembly GCA_936432065.2. Taxonomy (NCBI): domain Eukaryota; kingdom Metazoa; phylum Arthropoda; class Insecta; order Coleoptera; family Cerambycidae; genus Rutpela; species Rutpela maculata. The sequence goes on from OW386286.2 coordinate 15,684,517, forward strand.
ACAGCCTAAATTGTGCATGATCATTCAAAATACAATTCTTTTATTAGCAAGCTATCTAAAGCCGTTCATTCAATGAAAAACCATTTTGCAGGTTAAAGAATATCTTCCTATTCCATTCTGACATAGGTGTAAAAATGTGCAATGTGTTATAGATTGTTTTGAAGTCTCTATACAAGTGGTCCAATTCTACAATCATTTTCTTGGTCTGAATATAAAAGTTATAACACCATGAAATATCTGGTAGCCTGCATACCCGATGGTTTAATTTCTTTTATATTTAATGGCTTTGGTGGCAGAACTATCGACAAAATACTAGTGGAAGAGTCAACATTTTTAAACCTATTAAAACGTGGAACGTAAGTTATGGCAGAAAGGGATTTTAATATGTCAAATTCTGGTAATTTACTAGAATCACTTTTAACGAATTCAACTTCTACCGAATACATTTTAAATAGTATGTTTCAGGATATAAAATTACACATTCACACTTGCTTGTCGCCGACTAGTAAGAGAATAAAAAAAAATTTGATAGAACTATTGATCTAAAAAAATTTATGATATTATTAGGAGGCCGAATGCTTTTAGAAAATGCTTAAAAATATATAAATTAAGTTTAACTGCATGCGTTTATCTCTGAATATCTTTACCTCTGATGCATCTTCACTTTTGACAAACAATATGTTGGCTGTTCTATTCAGTGGCGCATATGGATTTGATATGTGGTAAAAGTTTAAATAATTACTAATGTTTTCTATATTATGTTTGTTTAAAAAATTGAGAAAGTCAAGTCACACCGCAGTGACCAGCTTAAATCCAGGAGGTCTAAATTTTAAATATCATATTTAAAATATCGTTTACATTTTTAAAATTTCGTACTTTTTTCGGACAAAGCGCCCAAACGTAAGCACACAAGTCAGTAAATTTTTGTGCACTGAAATAAAATATTCAAAATTAACGAGTAATTGAAGTTTTTCAGGCGTGAATTTAATTACAGGCAGATGTTTCCATTAGCGTCAGGTAAAGACAAAGCCACAAATGGAATTACTCGGTATCGGCAATACGTCCAAGTGGCTACTTTGTCGTTCACTTTATCCTTTACTTTGGACGTCCACCTCTGGCCGGCACAGGCAGGGTGAAAGGAACCACTAATGAAGTAGCTCGCCACAGCCGCGAATAATTTTATTCAAAAGGGACTAACTTAATAGAACTGGAAAAGGTCCTGTCAATACGGTCAATGGATTTGATCTATAGGGCTAATTAAGTGTCATAATTGTGATTAAATTGGACCTTCCGTCAAATTTTAGTTAGATTAAGTTCTCGGTCCAGTTATGTGGGTAGGCATTACTCCTTTCTCAACAACAAAGTTGCCAACATGTTTTGTATGAAACTTTTGTTACATTAGTTAGTAAGTTAGTCACTATGAAATTGATATCACTCATTGAAATAGCTGTAATTTCTTTGACAGATAGATATATAGATCTTTATTGGCCATGCATCAATCATATACAGTAGTGACATTTTAAAATATTGAGTCAATACCAATGTAAGGTAGAAGAGAAGAGAAATGGACAAATAATATGCTGAAAAGAAACAGATTTAACCTACGCTGTTGCCACTTTTCTCTTTAGCTACTTTTATTCGTCGGAGGAACTCTTAACATGTGAAGTGCCTGGCATCAATGTCAATATATCGCTTTCTTTCACGTACGTTATTTTGCTATTTATATTTCACTCTATCTTATTATAGGGATCGACCCAAGATTTCTAGGTGTCACTAGTGTATACCGTAGTTAAATTTACAAAGTGGCGTATGTCAGAAAATTACGAAAATGGGATCTATGGGATTTTAAATAGCGGTGCAGTTCCTCTATCAGCTCACAAAGTTTATAATAATGCTATTAATAAATATATAAATAAGTTGTAAAAGATTTTACTTTCAAAAATATAAAAATGTAATAATAATTATTTTTTCTGTGGACGCTCGCACATATCTTCTACTAGTGTAAGCGAGTCGCTACACATACCCCTTCCGTTAAAAGAACAATCAATCAATCAAAATATCAATGGCGAAACGTACCTTCTTAACAGGTGTTACAGTGACATCGCATTTGTCTGACAGTAAATATGCTGGTTTAATTCTATCAATATTTACTGTGACAGTTTAACAAAAGTAATTAATTTGTCTGTACGGGACAACACTTTAAACGGCCCACATCATACAGCGGAGTAAAAGATTTCTTAAAACGTTCTTTCCGAACGAAAACAAAATTACAAATCAAGTCTGAATTGACAAATGATTTGTAATTAACATGGTAAAAAGGTGGAATGAACGTTAAATTATCAAAAAAGTACGCAATTTTGTAATAAAACAAGGAATATCCGTACAAGTATATGATTTTATAAAAAATTCACCTGGTAATCGTAAAATTTGACCAAAAACGAGTTCTGCGGAAGAACATTGCAAATCGTCTTTAGGGATGGTCCTGAGAGCTAATAGTATGACAGGAAGTTCGTCTACCCAATGTGGTGTAGAAGTTTTAGCTCTCAGATCTTTTAAGAGATTTATTAAATCTTTCAATCATTCCGTTCGAAGAAGGATGATATGGTGTCGTACGAATTCTATAAGTCCTAAAAATTTTGAAAATTCTTGGAATAATTTCGATTCAAATTGAAACTGACCCGTTGTCACTGAGACAGGAACACCGAATCGGCAAACATAATTCTGAAATAACATACGCGCTACAGTTTCTGCAGTAATATAAGCTTCGGGTCATCTAGTAAAACGTTCGATCACAGTAAGAATATAAGAACAACCTTTAGAAGGAGGTAATGGTACTATTAAATCTACATGTATGTGGTCGAAGCGTCCTTTAGGAATATCGAAGTTAGCTATCGGACTCCTTGTATGTCGTGTCACTTTATTAGTTTGAGAGCTAATACAAGTTTTTGCCCAGAGATTACAATATGAAGACATTTTGGGCCAAAAATAATTTTTATAAACTAATGTTCTAGTCGCTTTGATACCAGGGTGAGACAAACCATGAAAAATATAAAAAATTGTCTGTCTGTAAACGATCGGAACGTAAGGACGGAGTTTAGGGCGGGAAACGTCACACCAAATAAACTTGTCAGAATATGGAATTTTAATTTTCTTTAAAATGAAGGTACTCTTTGTGTTTCATGAAGTATCTGATAATAAAAATTTAAGGTCAGAATCATCTTCCTGAGTTTCGCTCAATAAATTTAAATCAAAGTTAATATCAACTAGGTTAGACTTTTGGGTAAAAATTGGGGAAATGCATTGTTGTAAAGAAGACGTATCGTGCTCACATGATAGGGTGTCTGCAACAATGTTATTTTTCCCTTTGATATGTCTGATTTAGCGAATTGATAAATTCAGCGTCGGGGTCACCAATTTATAGCCTTGTTTTTGCTATATTAAAATATCATATTGGATTGTAAAGGTTTATTTGTATAATATTTTAAAATGTTAACATTTTGTGTATCTTGTTAATAATAATAATTTTTGTTATTGTATTTTTTGTTTCTTCTATTTTCTTAGTTACGCCGCTAGACCTTCAGTGTGGACGCTCGCACATATCTTCTACTAGTGTAAGCGAGTCGCTACACATGTGATCGTCTATTTCTGAACCTGTCAACCTTATTGTTTCTCTATCTCGTAGCGTATATGCCATATTCGCACTATTGTGAAATTAAATTAGCAACAATTAAATAAGCAACGCCTTGCTTTCTTCAATTTCATTTTTCATAATTTTCCCTCAGGAGATTATTATTGTTACACTTGGTATGAAACTCAAAACCAACGAATTTCATCGGAAGTGTCAAGTTGTCTATACCTATTCTTGAAAAACTGCGGCAAAAGACGGAGTTGAGTCTGTAGAACTGTATTCTGATGGTTGCTATGAACTAAACAAAAATTCAACCCGCAATATTTGCTTATTTCTCACATTATGACAACAAAAATATTAAATACAAAACACTTGAAACAGTCTTTGAGAGGCGCCTTGGCTAAAATGAAGGCAACTCGGCACATGGTGCTATAACTGCAGCCAACTAATTCTTATAATAAAATTAGTTCATGAACTTCCATTTACTGGCTATAAGACTCTTTCCGCGGGATTTGCGGATTTTAACTGTGTGACAATCTGACGAAATGAATCCTGAATTTGATGACTCCTTAAATTGGACAAACATGTCCACCATAAGGGTGGAAAAGAAAAAGGAAAACAAGATATTTTATTCAACCAGTCACATATAAATTTTTTTTTAAACAATCTCTATAAAGAAATGTGGACATCTCAAGGACCAAGACTAAGATTTTGTAATGCTCGCCTTAAGCTTCCATTAACTAGTATTTATCTCTATTGTCACTTTGCAAAGGACCGACTCCCGTTATTCGAATTGAATAGTATCAGTTTTTACAGAAATCTTCCCCATTTAAAAAAATGATACCTTTAAATTTCCCTTGTGTGAAATTCTTGTTTTAACATTTTGTAGTAGAAGTAGTTTCTTTTGTATTTTCTCTAATATTGTAATGGCCGTATGGGCATGTTAATAAAACAAAACCTTCATTTAAATAATCAGTCGCCAAATCTCGACATTTCGCACAATAATCGAGGTCTTCCAAAAATATTTAATAATCACAAATCACAATTAATAAAAAAATAATCTGAAAATTTAAAAAAAGACTAACAATATGATTCCTTAATAAATTCCCAATTTAATGAAAGTACATTACTGTCTTAGTACAGATTAGGAAATACCGAAATACTTAGAGTAGAACGAAAAAACTAGGAGTGTAGCTATAGCCTTTATCGGCAAACCTTTCGATGATCTGCCTTACTCCACTGACCTTTCCGTTTCTACTATATATCATGCCACTACTACTGTATTAGATTTTTTATGTCCTCATCCGTGATGTCCCTTAATAGTGGGGGAGAAGAGATATTGCAACTATCCCACCAAATCATGTTGACGTAGTCTGTTGCTTCGAAGTTGAGTTTGGCGAGGTAAAGTTTCGAATAGTCTTTCCCTTTGAAAGTGATCGAGCTTTCAGCATTCGGCGCAGCCCCAGTTCTCTGACATGTCTTCTTTCATCCACAATCATTGCAAGGATTAAATTTGGGTGAGCAAATAAATCGTTTTGCTCAATTACTGGGTTGATGACTGTAAATGTTGAGTTAGGTACTATGATGTTCTGATGGCTTCAAAAACTATCTTCGGACCATCTGCGGATATTTGCGGGTTTTAGTTTTGAAGCAGAGAAAAATATAACATTTCGAAATAAAATGTATCAACTGCCTAATTTCATCACTAGGTTTTTCTAGGCTCACGTATAGTTTAAGAACTCTGTTTGCTGTCATCAACCATCTTGAGTGTGAAAGCGAACCAGGATCACGAGCTGCTAAATTTTCTAATATTGTACCTAACTTTATGGCAGGTTGGTATAACTGATCCTTGCTCAGCACTTTTCTGTCAACTTGAGGAATGGGAATCTAATATAGACTGGCACACCGCTGCAACTGGATTTCCAAAGCTTCCCCTTGTCACACCCAAGCTGTAGAACGGTGTGTCAAACTTGTGACCAAAGCATCTAAGATAGTATGTGGCGCTGACGCAAGAGATGGTTTTATTAGGACGACCCTTCTATCAAGATCTATTACGCCAGACTTTTCCCAAAAATCTAACTTTGCTGCACTCTTGTAAATAACAAAATTAGAAATGATAATATATTCACTGTTTGTTTACTAAAAATGAAAAAGTAAACTACAGGTTTTAATTTTTTTTTCAAACTCTTCGTGCCGCAAACCTCACATTAGCGTTTCGATAGCAGTAATTATAAAAAATTGACGAAAAACTTTCGGAATTTTTCAAAACTTTGAATGCGAGGAGGCAACCGCTGAGGGGAAATAGTGTACAAATCGGAGGAATTAAGAAGGAATTGGGAAGGAATTGAAGGTATTTCGGAAGGAATTATTAGGTATTAAGGGAATTACAGGGGAATTTGGAGGAAATAAATATTATTTCAAGGTATTAGAAGGGAATTAAGAGGAAATAAAAGGTATTAGGAGGGAATTAGAGCGTAAAAATATTGAAATGGAATGTTTATCTTGAAGAATTACATACCAATTCTTGTATAAAGGACGTCAGTGTTGTAAAAACATTAGCGGCGAGGTTGGCGCTAAAAATATCTAGTAAAGAAAAAATATTTAATTTAATTAAACTACCGATGATACTTCTAGTTCAGTAATATAACGATTTATATCGGACAAAATTCATAAAGTTTTGAAAATTGGTAGAAATGTTAAGGATAGCATAAGAATTACTAAACCGAAAAGTTCCCACCATTACTTAGTGTGCTTCATCCCCTAGGACGCCGTTTCCACCCCCCAATTTGAGGTTTTCTAGATTATTCTTTATAAAATTTTCTATAAAAAACGTCTCCATACTTTTTTCCTAAAATTAATAGTACCGTAGGAAATAAGGCGCACACATAAGGGTTGGTTCCGGTCAACACAATAAATTGTAATCTTTACTATAATCTACTTTAAAGTTCAATGCTTAACGCTAAAGCAGTAGCTACTAAACTCCACCTAAGATTATAATAAATGTACCACTTCCACCCTCTCACCTCTATAAAATAACGCGATTTTTAAAGAAGCGAGAATATTGTATAGAGTACTTGTTTCCACGCCACCCTAGAGGTAAAGTACTTGGCGTGTGGTGTCCCCTGTAGGCCGAATCCACTAATTATCACTATTACGTTAATTAATCTTCATCGTCTTCCATAGACTCGACATTCATGCATGCCTGTCCGTGGTAATGGTAACACATTGTGGAGCAACGTAAGCCTGTTCATATACCGCCAACTTTTTTCCATCCCCAATCAGTAGCTTCTAGGGCACCGTTTTTCCATGTTTGAATTTGGTAAAAAACGCGATATCAGTGTTGCCGAGCAGCAACAGAAGTTGTTGGTAGTTTTGGTAATATTACAGTATTGTTCGTTTTACCAGCAAGTTTATTAAAAGTCATGAATCTGTATACATCTAGACTTTCTGCGGAGGTAGAGTTGTTTGTATAAAGCTAGAACAAATCGCTCTCCTACGTCTACAATTTCTCCATGACTAGCTTTTTCATTATTAAAACTTTGCATGATGTTTTGTAATACTTCAGTAATATAACAGTTAAAATTGTAATATATTGGACAAAATTCATAAAGTTTCAAAAATTGCGTGCTTCATCCCCTAGAGGACGTCGTTTCCACTCCCATTTTGAGGTTTTCTAGATTATTTCTGGAACGGTGCATTTTTTTATATAAAAACCTATATACAGAATTATTCCTTATAAAATTCTCTATAAAAAACTTCTCTTTTCCTAAAATTAATAGTACATTGGTAAATGAAACGCAAAGGTCATATAATTCGCTGAATATCCGTATGGCTATTTCCAAAGCTGTCTTTACGCGAAAAAAGTATAAATATCTGTACACCAACACAATGTAAAAAATTTCAATTTCTCCCATTACATCTCAGACGACCCAAGGTAACTGCATTATTTTAAAGCTTGCTGTAAACGCTGTTACTGTTCAGGGCTGCCAATGTGCGGGATTTTACGCAAAAACCGGGTATTTTAAACCCACTTTCGGGTAAAATCGAAACCGGAAGTCGGCCATTTTGGTTCTTTACTTATATAATTGGAAATTATATCCCACATCACTACACCAAATTTGAAAAACAATCCATTCTCCCATTCAAAAGTTACAACAGTGTCCCTATCGGCTGAGCGACCCGGTATACCAATATTCTCGCTTCGTCAAAAATCGCGTTATTTTATAGGAGAGGAATTTATTATAATTTTAGGCGGACTTTAGTAGCTACTGATTTAGCGTTAAGTATTGAACTTTAAAGTAGATTATAGTAAAGATTACAATTTATTGTGTTGACTGGAACCAACCCTTATGTGTGCGCCTTATTTCCCACGGTACTATTAATTTTAGGAAAAAAGTGTAAAGACATTTTTGGTAGAGGATTTTATAAGGAACAATTTTGTATATAGGTCTTTTTATCAAAAAGTGCACCGTTCCCGAGATAATCTAGAAAATATTAAGGTATTAGGAGGAAATAAAGGTATTTGAGGAATTACAAGGAATTAAAGGGGAAATAAAGGGTATTTTTCTAGAATAGGTATTAGGTGTACAAAATTTCGCCAGCGGTTGCCCCCTCGTTTGAATGCGATGCGCGACCGGAAGATATTTTTTTTATTTGAATTTTGCTTAGCTAGGTGATGGTGATAGGCAACTTTTCCGGGGCATAGCGATAGAAAAATAAAAAAAAGTGTTTTTTCAACCCACCCTATTAGACATGTTGCGTTTTTGGATTGAAATTTTTAGAGGAACTTATAGAACACCCCCTGTAATAACAATAAAAATTATGTATTTCATATCTTGTATGAATGTATGAATTATTATACTTGCCGATCAATTTTGATATGGAATTGTATAAGTGTCAAGCAGTCTGTAGATAAATATTAGACTTGAAGGTAATGGTCATTTGATGAAGAAAACGAACATTTCCTGAGTAAGTGGAGCAGCAACCTGTAGTTGGAAGCACTAAGCCGTCCACCTCACCTGCTAAAAATTCAGGGTGTACACCCCGAAATTGCCCATATATAAAATATCCATAACGCAATAGTGGGGTAGTCTTAGCTCTAGAAGGGGCAACTCGGGGCTTTGAGCAAGCGCGAGTGACAGTTCGTTTTCACCCGTTGTCAGGAGAGGTTACCGCCAACATGATTCTTGAGCTGTACAGCACGCGTCTTTAATATTCTATGTGAACCTGCATTAAAATTGAGCCAATTCGTGTTGAAACCTGATTAAAGCAAACTCAGACTTACAGAAATAAGCTCCAGACGTTGAGTGAAAGTTTTGTTGAATTTAAATTTGCTTATTACTGAAATCGATTGTTTAATTGTGTGGAAGTTTTCAATGGTTTTCGTGGAAATAGCCGAGTTTAGTGTGGTGTGAATTATTATTGCGTGAGGATTATTTCTGCTTCATTTGAGGTGAGCTTTTTTATCATTTGGACTGTAATTTATAGGAACACGTATAATTTAATACGGTCGTTTTTAGCTGGAAGGAAATAATGACTGTTCCTTTAATTGTTGCTTTTTGCAGTCTTTCGCGATTGTATTCATGAGGTTCGCAGATAAACTTAAGTTATCTTGTCCGATGGAAAATATACAATGGGGTAGACGTTATGATACTACGTTCTGATTCTTATTTTAATTAAATGACAGATTATTAAACATTAATTATTCGAGGAACGAATTTATTGTTAGCTTTTTTTTGTCATTGTCAATATGTTTATAGCGTATAGGAACAGTTCCAAGAAATACTTATTAGCCCAGGTAAAGTGATCGATATTTCCACGAATAGCGGAAAAAATCGCTTTTGACAAGGAAACCCAAGTGAGTGAGTAGTTTAGTATGCTGAAACGCTGAAAGTACTTACTGAATGATACGGTGTGATACGGACGCAGTCTAAAAAAAATGGCGGCTAAAGTAAGGTTTTTATGAATATCTGACGAGCGGTTGAATTTACGAAAAAACAAATTGAGTACAAAGTTGTAGAGAAATTAATTCTCCACGAAAAGGGTTGTTCTTCTTATGGTGGCAACGACTTCTACTCAGAATGACGCTAAAGGTTTCGAAATTAGCAAAGCTTCAAAAGTATCTCATTACAAGCTATACAGGGTGTTTGGTATACCGATAGAAAGTTTTATGGTGGTAATTTTAGAACCCATATGACCATATTGTATGCCATTATACAAAGCATCACAGATTTTAAGATATTGGCCATTTTAGATATTGTGGCCAGCGAGGTCCCCAGATTTGACACCTCTCGACTTTTATGTCTGAGGAAGAACGAAAGAAGTTGTTTATAAAGTTGAAATAACTGACCGCGACTACCTCAGCAGGAGGATTAATGAAAGGTACAAGAATTACGGAAGAAATGACACTCGAAATGACATTAGGCGTTACCACCACCAAAGCGAGAAGAGCACGTGGATATAACGGAAACGGGGATTTGTGTTTTGAACATCAAAAGCATCAGATTGTTTTTAATTGAATCTTTGTTTCATTAACTTTAAACATCGTAATACATACCTATAAATTAAAACGGTGTACTTAGTTTCCCACCCAATAAAATTTTACTCCGTACAAGAATATGTATTTTTATTGAATGTATTAGCATTCCATCATAGCTTGATACACCATTGGAAACGGGATAAAATAAAATTTTTAAAGTTTTTTAAAAGTATTTGTATATGCTATTTTTGAGAAAATGCCGTTTAAATTGAAATTTTTATTATACAGAAATGCACTCAAGCATTTTAGTTTGTATGCATAATTTTTTTTTCACATTTCGAATTCTTTTTTGTATATTTTTGAGGTAATACCCATTGAAGATATACCTAAAGAATATTTAACACGAGTGAAAAGTTTTCTGTAAAGTAATGACATTGTTTACTTAACAGAAATACCAAGAGTCAATCTCAAAATATACCACACTTGGTAGGTAATCTCGTTCACTTGAACGAATTTTAGATCCAAAAGAAAAGTTAATCAAAACCACACATTGATTTAGGCGTAAACACTTCATTGCCACATTTGCTAACAATAATATCCACAATACTTAAGTGTTTACACCTAAATCGAAGTGTGTTTTTTATTAATTTTTCTTTTTCATGTCAAATTCGTTCAAGTGGCTTCAAAATGGCTCTAAGACAAAAATATTTAAAAAGGCCGATACTCGGGCCGATATATCAAAATGTGTAATATTTTGTATAATGATATATATGGTTATATAGGTTATATATGACACCCTCTAGCACACCCCCAAAAGTTTCTATCTATGTACCAAGCGGCCTGTATAGTAAACATAGTTTTATTTTACCAAGTACTTGTATATTATGTGTGGTAGATAGATTGTTCTAGTTTCCACACCACCCCATGTGGGTAGAGTATATGGCCCATTTTTACGTGGCTTCCCCGTAGGCCTAATCCATGGCTTACATGCTCCTGAGGTCCCCCCTCCATTTTCGATATTTAAACATTTTTCAAAGCGTTTGCTCGTCGGCTGCTCATAATTGTTGACCAGCTATTTTGTTTGCTCCTTGCTGCTTAGGGAAAAACCACAGAGGTGGTTTATTGGAAACAGACCCCCCCCTTCCCTCCTTTTGTTGAATTTATCAGTCTTCAGTTCCATATTCATTTGCTTTTTCTTTGCTCGTATTTGTTCACCTATTGTCTCTGTTTGGTTATCATCATTTAAGAAAAAAATATGAAACTTGGAAATTATCTAATACGTGCTACACGTTTGTTCGTCATATCTCGTGCACTTTATTCGTTTGTTCGACACGTTTTCATTGCAAAAATGATCATGAGCAAACGAATTGGGTATCGAAGATTAAAAAATTCAACAGCTGTTTTCAATTTTAACTCCCTCTATAGTTTTCTACAAACGGCAAGGAGCAAATGGGGGAAACTGTAGAGCAATCATGACGCGCAGGCAATATTGAAAAATGTTTCAATTTCGAAAGGTTCATCTCTGGTGTGAATATCGGTCTCAAAATCTCTATCACAATCAGTATTTGTCGAGGTACCTATTTGTTTTGAATTAAATGAGTATTATTGTCACACCTCAGTGATATATTGAGGCCTTCATTTGGTTCGTCTACGTTATCTTCATCGAGATCTTCATACAATGGTAATTTACTCTTCTTGAATAAATTTTTCGGTCACCCATATCTTTATCACCATTTTGCATCGGAACCGTTACACGAAGGAATACAGATTTTTCATTGTTGTAGAAAAGTAACTACTATACAAAATTATGAAATACGAAAATTAGTATCATTCTTAAATTTAAATACCAAGTTAAATACATTATAGATGTTAAAGAGGATTAGTTACAGAACACGGTCCTGTTAACGCCTTTGTACCTGAAGTTTCGAACGTTCACTTGAACGATTTGCATATGAAAAGGAAAATCAATCGACTTAGGCGTACAATACTATCGTTGCCAGCATATATTACCAGAAAAGTGGTACGCCTAAGTCGATTTGCAGTTTTTATTAATTTTTCCTTTTCATATGAAATTCGTTCAAGTGAACGTTCGAAACTTCAGGCACATGACGGCATTCAATTTGTAGCTCGATTTGTAGGAGTTGATGATGTCGACTTTCATCAAAGCTGAGTTCTCTTCATACAGTTGGATAATCGGAAATATCAGATATAAGGTGTGCCCATCTCCAGTAATATAGCATACAACTTGTCCCATTACACGTTGTCAAAAGCCTTACGGTACTCTATGAAACAAATTTATATAGCCACGTGATATTCTCCTGTTTTCTCGTTAAGCTGTAGGAAATTCAATATTTGCTTTTAATCAAGCCTCCTTACGTCTGCCATCTTTTTCGCTAGTACGAAGATTGAGGTTCTTCAGTAATGGGGCCATATTCCTGTCCCCGTATTTTTTTGGCATATTATGTTGGGGATCCTCACTCCACCTTCGTCAGCTAACTTAAGCGCCTCGGCACATTGTCGACCCCAGTTGCTTTGCCAGTTTTTAATAGTTCTGATTTCATTACTAATGGTTCGTGTTTGTAATCTTGCTTCCAATCATATTTTGCCTCAAGATAGTCACTTTCGAAAGGATTTTCGTAGTATTAGCGACAAATCTCAGTTGATCTCTGTCACATCTTAGTACCTACCAATGGAGCCCTTAATTGGCATCGTATTGGATTTAAATGTACATACGTATAACCACCCTTACTGTTCGGAGAAAGTTATTGATCTAAATATAAATATATAGATATATAAATACATGTAAAGTAAAATAATGATTAAAATTTACTATACAAAAATACATCTTCAACGCCTTTCTGTGATAAATTTAATTTACTTACATTTTAAGAATTTATTTAACCAGAAAATGTTTCCTATATTAGGCAATAGGCTTTTTTTATACTACTGCACAGGTAATAGATGTAAATAATCTTTGAAGGCACCGCCCATATAAGAAATATCAGTACTAAATTATTACTTATCGTAAAAGATTTAGTGATTTTTATTAGGTACATCAAAAATCAAAAAAGGCGAGAATATTTATTGAAAGCAAACAGGGAAGTAGTGTTCTCTATCCGTTGACTTCAGTACCTATTAATTAAACAAAGAAAATATTAGTCGGTACTATCAATAACGGTCATCCCTTTGAGTATATTATATTCCCGGAAACTTACACTATTTTTCACCATTCTCATAAGATATTATAAGTCTTTACAAGCCCGTAAAGTACAGACAGCAGTTAATTTAACCGTAGACAGTTAGCAGTCATGTGAGCACTGTTTGCGAACGAAAAATAAAACTTCCGTTGTGACAATATGACATGTAGGTAACCTGATAATGTTCTTTCGAACGTTTATTGTTGTCATTTACCATTTAATAATAAATACTACGACTAAGGATGGATATATAGCAACTAATTCCAACGATATTAAAGTTTATATGTATATATAAAGTGATCCCATTTAAATGTTCGATACACCTACATATACAGTGTGTCCCACTTTTCACGGTAACACCTTTTAGCTCAGTTATTTTGGATGGGTATCAAAGATCTTTATTATACCAGTTTTAAAAATCGTCTACAGTAGAGGGTGGTCTGGAGTAAACTTTATTCTTAATGTTACCCCGCACATAAAAATCTACAGGAGTGAGATCAGGTGATCTGGCTGACCATCTAATTGGACCATTTGTTCCAATCCATCTATATCTGTAAGTGTCATCTAGGTATTGCCGAACAATGACAGCATTTTGAGGTCCTGCCCCATCCTGTTGAAAGAACATGTTTTCTCTGATGTTCGTTGGTAAATCATTAATATCATTTTCGATTTCGTTTTCTAAAAATCCAAGATACCTTGCACCTGTTAACGATCCGTCGAAGAAAACAGGTCCAATAATTCTCGTCCCTATAATTCCTACCCAGACGTTGAATCCAAATCTTTCTTGGAAATTACCTTCTCTCAGCAATCTAGGATGTTCTTGTGCTCAATGCCTTGTATTATTTCTGTTGAACATACCATTGTTTGTAAACCTAGACTCATCTGAAAACAGTATCTTAATCATTATTTAAGTCTTGTAAAAACCAATGACAATATTCTAATCTTCTTTCCGAGTTGTTTTCATATAAATGTTGGTGTAAATCATATTTATAGGAGCGATATTTATGGTTTTTTATATTTTTCTGTCACTTTCCCTGCTCACGTTACATTCATTTTCTAATTCTCGCAGTGACGCTGATGGAGAAAATTGAAGATAGGCCAATACGTTAATTTCTGTCTCTTCATTGACGGTAAACTCGTGATTTTGATTAGCTGGTTCTTTTCTAAGTATTATTTCCAATTTTCTAAAACAAGTTCCTCCTTAAAGTAAAACGAGCAGCGTACATCACATCTGCATTAATAGCATTTCTGTGATATTCCCCGTATACTAATATCATATCGATTTGTTCATTCCGAGAATAATGATACTGATTATTATTTTCCATTTTGGAAGAAATTGTTAATTCCACTATCACAATGAGATGACAGTTGAAACTGAAATTATTTTAATTTTGACGTGACATTAGACGTCTATTGTTTTCCATGCCTAACTACTATAAACGGGGTATCATATTTTACAAATTAGTAAATGAATATTTTTTAGTTTTAGACAAAGATAAAGTGGTGCATGATGCATATCGTTGGATTTGTAATTAAATTTACCATTACTTAAGTAATGGCATGATGGCTCTTAGTAGGTGCCATTAAAAAAATATGACTTTTATGCAAAAAACACGTTTGTCAAATTTTATTTGTTCATGAGGTTTTTGTTATCGATTTAATTTATGAAATCACTATTAATATGAGTTACTAGAGTCAACTAGAATAGATTATTTCCTAGTCACGGCCTTCTAAGAAAAAAAAATACTCGAGAAAAACGTAAGTTTGGCGCTATTCTATGTAATTTGAGTAGCAGATTCCGAAAAATATACTGGGTGATACATTTAAAAAATCAAAGTTGATGACACTTTCGGTGAAACCAGAAGTCGGCCATTTTGACTATATCCGCCTGTATATCCGAAATTGGGTCTAATATCCATATACCAAATTTCATCTAAATCCGTTAATAAATTGAAAGAAATATAAGCATGGCCCTAGTCTCGTTGTCACCCGGTATATCAGTTAGGTGATATATCAATTTTAATTAAAATGGTTATATTTAATAGGACTTTACGAAGCGAATGAAAGTTACAGACAGTAGCTGCCGAATGCCTAATTGAAAAATGTAAATAAAAGAGATATTGACTGTGATTTTTCTCAGTGTCATTACGTAAAAGTGAATCTTGGTCATGCCCGGCTGCAACTTCTACTCTTTTAAATATATGCTTGGGTAGTAAAACACATTGTTTTATTATTACAACTGATGTCAATCGATGTCATGCAGTATTGATATGTAATAACCTTGGCAACTGACCTATTCTCTTTAACTGAATTAAAAATAGTTTTGTTTTGCTCTATTTAATCAACTGTAAATATTATAACGAAATAAACATTTAAAATTTGACGTTCTTTGATTTATTAACGTCAACTATTAATCCTATAATGCTTTTCAGTCTAGATTTCAGTATATAAAAATGTATATATTATATACAGGGTAGTTTTTAATGTACCTACTTACCTGAAGTTTCGAACGTTCACTTTAATGAATTTTAGATGAAAAAGAAAAGTTAATCAAAACCACACACCGATTTAGGCGTAAACACTTCATTGCCACATTTGCTGACAATAAAATCTACATTACTTAAGTTTTTACACCTAAATCGATATGTGGTTTTAATTGATTTTTCTTTTTCATATGAAATTCGTTCAAGTTAACGTTCGAAACTTCAGGTACATAGTTTTTAGTAAAATTGACTCTATTGCTGCGAACAATGTACTGCACGTTTAATTTTAAAAATGTTATTTTTACATAATTTGCTGTACAAAATAATTATTACTTGTTCTTCGCTTCTCATTTCACCGCAAGTTACACCAAGCTAATATATTTTTTAAAAGATACCCTACTTATACACTGTGAGGACATATTTTGAGAAATAAAAAAACTCGTAAAATTTAAAAAAGGGGGAGGTTCCAAATTCGACCCATTTTATGTTTTTTTTTAATATGTTCAATCATTACTCTGGGTCATCTTAAGCGTTTTCTATTAAATCTTTCAAAAATTGCAAGGTATGACTCGGTGGTGATCCTATAATAATTTTATCGATCTACGTCTTGTGTAAGATGAGAAGAAATTGGGAAAAAAAATTGTCGAAAATTTGGCGCAGTCGTTAGTGTTTAAAAATTTAATCTTGAGATGAAAAAATGGGAATTTGGTCCAAATCCATTAACAATAGGGTACAAAATAAATATCTGAAATTGTGAAAGAGTTTCTCGCGACAGAGATAGACGAAAAAGTTCATTAAAGAATGATCGACCAAATTATACTGGTAGGAGTTCTAAAGAGACACTGTAGGCTGAACAGACATACGAATCTAATGGGCCTGATAGAGGATGCAACATGCAGATTCCAGATTCTCTCAAGAGGAGGCGGAAACCTCAGTACATTTACAATGCTATTATGAAGGCCTAGCTAGACTGATATTCCTGCTACTTGGCGAGGAGAAAGCAAGGACCGATGTAACTACATTAAGGAGCCTTTAAGAAGACTGTGGAGTCTGATACAAAAGACAAACCTCTAAATAAAATTAAAAGAGGAGTGTCACAATAGATCCATGAGGGTCGCGGTGGTCAAGGCCAGTCAGCCAGCAATTCTTTTCAAATTTGAATCTGAATCTTAGTTCTTGTACTTCCTCTTCACTTTCTAATTCTACAGCTATAATCTCACGTAGTACTTCCACAAGCACTTCCTTTTAATAGTATTTCTGCTTTAATCTCTGGTACGTCATATTCAGCCTCTTCAATATAACACTTATAACTAGTGGCAGCTAAAACTCTTGGGTCGATCCCTATAATAAGATAGAGTGAAATATAAATAGCAAAATAATGTACATGAAAGAAAGGGATATATTACCATTGATGCCAAGCACTTTCAACATGTTAAGAGTTCCGGCCTCTTATTGTCCCTCCTATGGCTTGAGACGTTTATGATGAAAACAGGAGTTCCCTAAAATTGTTTAGTACATTTCAAGATAAGGTGAGGTGTACTACTCTTGTCAAGAATGATGTACGCGTATTGGAGTTTGCTGGAGAGTACCTAGTTATTTGATGCATGTTTTAATGCTATTTTTGTACATTTTTAGCCATTTGGGGCGTGAAAATTAAACTAATATTCCGTACATAAAAAACATAAATCTGATAATAAATAATATGAAAATTCTTTAAATAAATCCAGATCATAGTTATTTTAAGTGGGGATGTCTACCTAGGTGAATCCACTGCAGTGATGGGATAAAGTGGGGTAAATAAGAAAATGGGAAATCAGATGAAATCCGATTATTGATTAATACGGCTTTATTTATAATTGGTTTCTTGCTAAAATAACTTAATTAAGAGTGGGTTATAGAAACTTCATGATTTGTTAAATTTATTTAGATTTATACTGCGTATTTTAACATGGTGTAAAACAATTTAAGTTACCCCAATCTCCTCGAATGTCAAATATCTACATGCTTTGCCGGCAACAGGTTAGAAGCCACTCCCACAGTCTACACGTGTGTGCCTCCCGCTCGGCTGTGTAAATTGAATAGGCAGGTTAATATGGGCTTGCCGTTTTTTATCCATAATTCATCCATGTCGTCAAAACATATTCTTTGTCTAATTATGAAGAAATGACAGAAACAGAATGAGTTGACGCAAATGTATCACAAAGACAATTCAGTAATGAGAGGAAAGATTATTTAGACGACTAAAAGTAGCTAAAGTGGCAACAGCGTAGGTTAAGTCTTTTTCTTTTCAGCATATTATTTGTCCGTTTCTCTTCTCTTCTACCTTACATTGGCATCGACTCAATATTTTACAATGCCACTACTCTATGTGTCAGGCACGTAAAGTACTAATCTAAGAAAAATACTAATTCATAATTTTACATATCTCCAAGCAGGATACTTCGTGCGTTGGCAGTTCTAGCCAATTTCCACATTCTTCACTTAACAAGGATGAATTAAATATAGTTGTTATTTTTTCAATTCCCAGTAGTACACAGAGATGATATGTTGAAGACTTTCCCTTTCACGCATCAAAGATTTTAAATAGCACTCATTTGAAATGTTTATGAATGTAAATATTGATTTTTCATGCCGGATAAATATTTGCTCTCTTGAAGTCGTGTTTGTATTAACAATAATGATACAAACGTTAGATGTTATAAATGTATGAGAACCGTTACAAAATATTTGTTGATGTCTTAATCATTTCATAGTTAGTAAGTAGTAAGTTGATGTCATTTTTTATTTCTTTACTAGACGTCATTGACCTCGACGTTTGATACATATCTTTTGTTAAAAAAATGTCATAGTTTGTCAAGTAGATATTATTTGATCTACGATCTCGAAATATAAAGGGTAGAAAAAAATCAAAACCAGATTCTTGTGTAAAACTTTCTTCCGGACTCGAATTTTAAGTTGCGAGATTGTAGAAAAAAGTATTTTTTTTTTTCCAAATATTACAAAAAATATGAAAATATGTATTTTATTATTTTTTACTCAATATCCCGCTTACTATTTCTTTCAATCGTTTCCTTAGCTTTAGTCAAGCTAAAAGTCATTTTTAGCACGGTATATTTTTTACGAAAAAAAAAAAAAATTAAAACCCGAAAATGCCGAACAAAAGTTGTAAAGTACATCGGAAAATATAACATGTGACAAACTTTTTTATTATTAAACTTTGAGAAGAGTTGAAAGAAACATCATTCAACTACTCACTAAAACAACAGGTCGAAAACAGCGACATAAAACATCAACACTACTAGAAGGGAAGACAGTCACAAAAAGGATAGAAATGTACGCAATGAAGTACTGGGGACATGCCCAAAGAAGGGACCCAACACATTTACTGAAGAAAGCACTAACACACTGAACAGCAGCAAACTAAAAATAGGGAGACTATGTCACACGTGAAAAACAACAATCTAGAGGATCATGAACAAACTGGAAAAGGACCAAACATACTGGGAAAGAAAAGCGAGGGAAAAAAATGAATTCCACAAAAAAATCGCAGCGACATATACTCTACCAGAATCATAAACGGAGAAATCAGAAGACTCAGAATGAGAAGAAGATTTGTAGAAGCAGAAATACAAAAAGAGGAGCACAAACAGCAACAACATAACGCATTTACTAATGCGGTAACATATCTCACAAGAAGACCCAGAAGAGGCAGAAGTCCAGAACCAAAAGCACAAAGAAGGGAGCTTAAATGCTCCTTCACGACACAATGCGGTAACGCATTTCACAAGTACCTTCCATCCCACATTCCTTTACCATGCGCCATGTGGCTCTCGCTGCTGGCAACAAACCTGACCCTAATCCAACCCAGCGTGGACGTAGCAGGCCCAGCTGTATAACTGGGAGTGGCAGCAATGCCTACCGCACGCTGGTAAATCAATCAATCAATCAAAAGTTAAAAGGGTGGTGCATCGAAGTAAAGTGGGATATAAAGTTCAAAGAATGTGATTTTTCCACACTAGAGCTGTCAACAAAGCGTACGCTGCAACTCTGGTAATAACGTTAGTCAACAAATATTTTTCTCCGGCTTATTTAGCAAAGTGAACCTTATACGGTATTTTATAGTAAATATTTTGAGTCGTTTAAACCATGGAACTTGAAAGTAAGCTTTTTAAATAATTAGTGTGAGGGTACTGGGGGGCCTGATGCTAAATAAAAATTTGAGGCCTTTGGTTTTTGTGTACACTAAATCGCAATTTTATTTTTTTAATCACCTTTAATAATATGGTGGGGGTTGTAAAGGGTGGCTGTACTTTTACTTACTTGCTTTATTTACTTACCCACATTTACCACTCAACCTTTCAACGAAATAAGATCAAACTATAACCTAGTTCATATACCGTGCGTGTAATTTCCCATTAGGCATGTACATTCACGTAGCGCGAGAGATCTGACAACACCGGCAGCCGTAAATTCGGCCGTCGCGGTGGAGCATCTCAGCTCTGTTATTTCATTTCAGCCAGCTGGCACACGCGGTGTTGTAATTCTTATTCCCCATGCCTAGCCCGCGACTACACACACGGTATCTTTATAATACATAGGTGTACCAAATTTCAAGTCAATATCATAAACGCTCCCAGAGTAATCATACACACGCACAAAAAGTTGCAGACGACAGACCGATAGACAACGACAGACACATTTTTTTTTGTCAAAACTTAAAATCTCGATGTTTCATGACATTTTAAACCTATTTGAGCAGAAAAAAATTTAAAATTTTTTTAACAGTTACTCTCGCAGTTACTATACTTCCACCTCAATACGTGAATGTGGAAGTAAAAAACCGCTGCCCAAGGAATCACTATTTCCACATCTAGATTTATTACCCAAGTCTCTCACAACGAAAAAATTTTGTGTGTGGAAATAATTGTTTATGGAACTTTAATAATATAATATTTGAAATCGTCTACCCTAATAATCCATAAAACGATATCCCACATCGGTGGTGAGGTGGTAAGGGAATGGATGAAGTAAAAAAATATTTTGATGCCTTTGGTTTTTGTACATACACTAAATCAAACATTTTTTTCACCCCCTTTTATAATAGCTGTCAACAAAGGGGGTGGTAATGGGGATGGCTAATGCCAAATATTTTTTTGAGACGTTAGCTTTTTTATATATTAAATACCAATTTTATGGACTTCTACCTTCTTGATTTGCCTATTTACCCCCATTTATCCCAATTTACCCGTTGAAGGTTGAAGGGTTGACCCTTCAACGGAATAAGATGAAAATATAATCTAGTTCCAGATCCCGTTAAAATACATACGTGTACCAAATTTCAAGTCAATATCTTAAATGGTTCCAGAGTAATCGTGCGCACAAAAAAGTTACAGACAGACAGACAAACAGACAGAAATTTTTTTTGCTTAAACTTAAAATCCCGACGTTTCCATGACATCCTAAGCCTATTTAGAGCAGTATCCAACTAAGACTGAATTACTTTCTTTAAGAATAAATGCAAACATTTTTATTTACACTATCAATACAAAGACAAACACAGACATTCAGAAGGAAAAAGGAAGTTCATTCCAACTAACATTTTTAGTAGACAAGTCCAAATTTTAACAAAAACCGCTGCCTAAGGAATCGCTACTTCCACATCCAGATTTTCCTACAATAGTATCTTAAAGCGAAGAAAAATGTTGATGATACTTATTTGCACTCTACGAAATAACTGTTTAGAACTTTAATAAAATAATATTTGAAATTGTCTACCCGAAAAGCTCATGAATCGATTAGTTATAACTATCTTTCGTGTATTGTGTATGTCAAAAGTTGTTGTTTTAAGTTTTATTTCTAAACAGGAGCACTAACCCTCCAATCTAATTACGGTTCCGGATCTGCCCCTACCCAGTCCTTCATCCACCCCGACGCTATGCGCCGTGGTTGTCTGACTGGCTCTGGGCCAGGTTCTGGGGAGGCGCATATTTGTATATGCTTAATTTAAAATAAATATGGTTTGCTTGCTTTGCTTGCTACTCGATCAGTGAAGCGAAGCAACGCTGAGCGAGTCCGGCATTTGGATGAGTGACCCACGATCTCATCTAATAGTCGATAGGCTAAAAATTGAGATAATCCCGAGCCGTTGAACCACCAGACGGTGGTGGATGACCCAAGGTAGCCCAAAGTTGGTGACCGAGGACCGTGGTTTGGAGTCCACGCTAGGCGCAATGGGCCATTCTGGTCTAGTTGCCTAATAAAAAAGAAGGGATGATGTTGGGGTAGCAGGGGCGCCTGATGCCAAAAAAAAAATGTTGAGACCTTCAATTCTTGTACAGACAGTAATTCACAATTTTATTTTTTTACTGCCTTTTGATAATGTAGTGGGGATAATATGTCAAAAAAAATTGAGACCTTATCTTCTCGTATGTACACGAAATCACGATTTTAAGGACACTTACTTGCTTGCTTTATATACTTTCTCTTATTTACCCCCCAACCCTTCAACGAAATAAAATTAAAACATAATATAGTTCCAGATCTCATTATAATACATAGGTGTACAAAATTTCAAGTCAATATCATACATGGTTTCAGAGTAATCATGCGCACAAAACAGTTAGACATACAGAATGACCAATTTTTTTTTACTAAACTTAAAACCTCATCATCATTATCGTCGATAGTACATACAATTACGATTGTGCCGTTCGGTATTCCGAAACATTTACCGCCAGTTGTTGGAAACTTCAAAAGAATCGATGCCGAATTCAGCTCGTTGGGACGTAAGCCGATAATTGCAGATAATTCACTTGCCTTTATTTTGTAGAATATACCTTAGTTGATTTCGTGCATTGAAATACCAAAAATCTGAGCGTAAAGGTAAGTCTCTCTTTGATAGAAATCGTTTTTCTAAAGATAGTATCTTGCTTACAAATTTTAGGGCCAATCAGATTTAACAAATGCTCAAATTCATTACTAGAAATCCCAAAAAAAAATTCTGAATCCATCGTTATCTCTGTATTCCAAGTTGAGAATATTAACATCATCCTGAAGTATTGATGAAATCAATTTCACTATATCTATTTTTAAAACGCAGACTTGGTCGCACCCTAAACCTTCTTGTCTTTGTCTTTTTATTGTTTTCAATCACTATAAAAGCTGCTATTGTAATAATAATACCGCAGTTGTCAAACATTTTGCTCGCGACTGACTGAACTATATAAATTCAGTACACTTTGAAAATTGCCATGCCAACTCGTAAAAGTGAGTTGGTCTGCTGGAATTCCAGCAATCTTCAAAGCGTACCGACAATGCCCTTGACAAAGCCGGGCAGCCGATGGTAATGAGGACGCGCCTTAAGCCTATTTGAACAAAAAAAATATATTTTTTTTAACCTTTGCTGTACTTCAACTTCCTCTACCTGAATGTGAAATTAAACTTGATAGTAGTACCCTTTTAAAACTTGATTCTCTTTCAGTTCCAACTGTTATTTTTTTCACCTCCCATAAATTAGCAAGCCCCCTCATAATATAGAAATGTTCTTTGCTATTAAATTATCAAGAAAGCAATGACATTTAATTCGTATGACAATCTTTCTAAATTATCCAGTTACTGTTCTATAAGCGACAGAAGCAAAATAGTCATTTTATTTGCTTTACTCGGTATATTGACGATGCACTTAATTTCAATCTGTTTAAAGACGTCTCTTTATTCAAGCAGGTTCGCTTGCTTCATTGTCTAATATTATGTTGGAAACAGATTTTTCACTGAAAAAAGAAGTAGGCCTAGGAAAAAACTGCACGACGCGCTTTATTTGCTTCACTCGGTATATTGACGATGCACTTAATTTCAATCTGTTTAAAGACGTCTCTTTATTCAAGCAGGTTCGCTTGCTTCATTGTCTAATATTATGTTGGAAACAGATTTTCACTGAAAAAAGAAGTAGGCCTAAGAAAAAACTGCACGACCCGCTTTATTTGCTTCACTCGGTATATTGACGATGCACTTAATTTCAATCTGTTTAAAGACGTCTCTTTATTCAAGCAGGTTCGCTTGCTTCATTGTCTAATATTATGTTGGAAACAGATTTTCACTGAAAAAAGAAGTAGGCCTAGGAAAAAACTGCACGACGCGCTTTATTTGCTTCACTCGGTATATTGACGATGCACTTAATTTCAATCTGTTTAAAGGCGTCTCTTTATTCAAGCAGGTTCGCTTGCTTCATTGTCTAATATTATGTTGGAAACAGATTTTCACTGAAAAAAGAAGTAGGCCTAGGAAAAAACTGCACGACGCGCTGTTGATAAGAAATACATGTTAGGTTAGTGTTTTAAAAGCTTTGCACGGATGCGTCGGTTGTTTAACTAACATGTTAATTTTCAAACAAATTGAGTGTTTTCTCTGCAATTGTGCTAATGTGTGATGTGCTTGTGTCTTTTAGTGAGAGATGATATCAATATGCAAAGAAAAGGTAAAATATAATTTATTTGCATCTGTAAAGCAATTATGTATGCTTTTCTATTTATTTATTATCATATTATTCAATGAGAAGTGTGATGACTTAAAAATAGTTTTTTGGCAAAATACAATTACAAATTTTCAAGTTTAAAGTGTTCACTTTTTTTATAAGGTCAATGACCTTGAGTCGTCTTACATATTTAGCAAATTCGGCCACTGTAGGTATATCAATGTGACAATTCGACATTAAACATTTTCATATGCGAACATTATTTTTAGACTAACTTTAATGTATTAATTTGAATAAGTATGTGATTGATTTTTGAGAGAAATAAATTAACATTTGCTGATCAAGCTGAAGAACTATTGGGTATGTATGTTGTAGATATTGACTTCCTAGTCAAACGTATTAATGAACACAACCTTAAGTCATTCTCAAAATATACCACACAAAAATAACTCCTAAATAGGCTGTTTTATTCTTAGGTAAACCCCGAATTTCATATTTCTATATTATTTATTAATTTTAACGCAAATAGTTTTAGTTAAAATACGGTAACTATGTCCAAGTTCCATCTTTACAGCTTATTATTGAGGTAGTGTAAATCAAATTCATTACTACGATAAAAAATGTAACCCAGGATATTTAGTTTCACCTCAAGCAATTGGTAAATCATTTTTTATCATCAAGTCATCCTAGTGAGCTCTATATTCCCCATAATTCGGTGATAAATTAATTGCAAAAAAAATAATTAATATTTGCAACGGGACAAAGTGCATTTTATTAAGGGTAAAAATATGTACTATTTCTCATAATATCGTTAATATACAGATTTTATATTTTTTTCTACAGTACTTCAAAGTTCGAGGATCGAAAAATTCAATTTTTTCAGTTTTTTCCCATAAAATTTTATTAACAATCAAAGATTAGTTCTTTGCGTATACCTACCTTATGGAGGACGCCATGACGAAGACATTGACAAGTCGAACGTTTTTCTACGACCTTTAAAAGCGAAGATATAAGGAAAAAACTAAGTTTCAAAATTCATTTTGTTTACAAAAAGTTAAATAACAATTCAAACCGCCGTTTTGAGTGGTCAACACTATTTTTTTAGAATTTCTGAGGAAATTCTGTAGGAGGTAGACAAATTTTTGGCTAGTCCCAAAACTTTCCAAGAAATCGTTATTTTTGAAGCTTAAATCACCGGATTAATTGCCTATGTTTGATAAACTGTTAATAGGATGTAACATGAATTGTAAACTACTTGTGAAATTACGTCAGCACAAGAAGATCTGGTAAGAACATTTTTAAATTAACTCATTGTGAAAATAACACATATTAAGAGGTTGTTGAAATCATCAAGTGTGTATAGATTTACTAAAATAACTCTTGAGTATAATTTCAATGCAGTTCCAGCTAGTGGAAGCTTAATCATTCATCACTAATTAACCCATAAACAACATAACTCCTGTAGAAATAAACAAAATCGTTGTTATGAACTTTGGTAGTCGGGTCACTGAGCCCCATCTTGAGACAAGAGTATCTGTAATAAACATTTCATCAACCGCACGGTAAATAAAAAACTAATTGATTTAAGAGAATTCAACTTACGAGGAATTGAGCACCCTGAAAAATGCGTTTAAAATCCCCTTAGATAAAGAGTTTATGAGCAATAAACGTCTAGCTTGAGTGTGTTTTAGTGTATTTTTAACTTTCAAATATAAGATATTTTTGAGATATGTAATAACAGACGTTGAACAGGTTTAATGAGTAATAATTTTAAGTCTCGTAAAAATGTGTACTAATAATCAAAGCCTTTATTCGTGGCTCTATGTCATAAGAAAGGAATTAATTTTATTATCACTTAGATCAAACTATTTACTTAACACTCAAAATAGAGCAAGGATATTTTTAATATTTATAGATTTTTATTAACGAATAAGAATATAATCGGAACAGAAAAATTGTATACTATAGAAATATAAGATTTTAGTAATTTTAATTTGTCATATTTCTCTTTAGATTGGAGCTATAGAATGTGCTTTTACTCCAGGCATATTTCTGTGTAAAATGGGTAAAGTATTTGGGGACAGTTATTTGTTTATTACAATGCATCGCTTTATTAACGTAGGATGGGCACAAAAAAACATGCGAGTTAAAGCCACCATTTAGAAAAATGACCGCCAGAGTCGTTTTCTTTAAAATTACATAGTTCAGTAACCGTTGCTCCAATTTTAGATATATTTTTTTATTCTATTCCCCTACATTGGGGAAATTAGGAAGTTTTGATATGGGGCGTTTGTATTGAAAATTTTCGTCAGCTTTCGAAAAAAGAATACAAATTCTAGAGCTTACAATTAGCTTTCATTCGCTTTTTGTCCAATATTCCTAATTGAACTATTAATGGAGTAATGTTATACATGTACACAAAGCACAGCGTAACAAGGTTTGTTTTTCTACATATTTACCTATATTCATCATGTCCGGTGAATTGGTTGGGTACCTTTCAATGAGCTAGGAACTCAAAATTTGACATAGAACTTGCCATTAGTGGGAACTGGAAACGGGTCAGCAATATCGATCGCAATTCTCTCTAAAGGAGCGCCGTTATATTGCTGCAATTGACCCTTATTCCTAGTCTGTGGTCCCTTACTGGCCGTACAAATCTTGCATTTGCGACACCAAGCCGTCGACTTTTGATACAGTAAAATCGTTCCCGTACTTTATTCAGGGTCTTATTAACGCCGAAGTGTCCGCCAGACGTTCTATCATGCATCTCCTGAAGTACTCTTGGTCCTCGACACTTGGGTATCACTAGACGCATAGCAACTTCCTTGCCATCTGGGCTTTCCCATGCTCTGTTCAATAGCCCGTTTATGACTCTAAGCGAATCCCATTGCTCTCATAAAGCCTACTCCTTTGTCTAAATAATCCTTCCACCCCTTCTGTTGCTCTCAATATAGGCCCAATCTCTGCATCATTCAATTGCTCTTGCCTTAAAGCTTCCTTTGTCCAATCGTTTGGAAGGTCTATCTTGACAGTATTGACTACTACCATACCCTGCAGTTTTTCTACTAAGTGGCAGTGCTTGCAATCTTCCTTGCACGGTCTTCTGGATAGGGCATCTGGATTTTTATGAGATATCCCTGGTTGATATTC
The DNA here is from genome assembly GCA_936432065.2 of Rutpela maculata. Lineage (NCBI taxonomy): Eukaryota > Metazoa > Arthropoda > Insecta > Coleoptera > Cerambycidae > Rutpela > Rutpela maculata. The sequence continues at coordinate 15,711,923 of OW386286.2, forward strand.
GATTTTGAAATCATACTGTTGCAACCTCTATATCCAGCGAGCCAGTTGACCTTCTGGCTTGTAATAACCATTTTAACGCAGCATGGTTGGTCCGAATCTTAGTTTACTAGGCAATAACCTAAAAACAAAAACGGTATAGAATACCATAAATTGTTTTAAAGCATATATATGATATACAGAGATTCATAATAGTACTTGTGAGCATTAAAAAAAATCTGTCTGTCGTTCTGTCTCTCGGTCTGTAACATTTTTTTTTGTGCACACGATTACTCTGGAACCGTTTAAGATATTGACTTGAAATTTGGCACACGCATGTATTTTAACGGGATATGGAACTAGATTATATTTTGATCTTATTCTGTTGAAGGATTGGGGAATAAATTGTGGTAAATGGGAGGGGGGGGGGGGGGTTAAATAGGTAAATCAAGCAGGTAAGGGTCCATAAAATATTTAGTATATTTAAGAGAAGCTAAAGTCTCAAACTTTTTTTTTGGCATTAGCCACTCCCATTAGGTGAAAAAAATAAAATCGTGATTTAGTGTGTATACAAGAACCAAAGGCCTCAATTTTGTTTGTACTTCATCCACCCCCAGTACCACCCCCCTACCAACATCACTGATGTGATATATCGTTTTATGGGTTTCTGGGGTAGGCGATTTCAAATATTATGCTATTAAAGTTCCATAAATAACACAGCCACACAAGAAAAATAAAGTGTCTTGACCCCAGAGACTGACTAGGTAGACTTTATGTTTTTCGGGTCGCTGAATCCGAATCCGGGGTCTATTTGATCTCATGTCATCAGGTTTAAGGTCATTTGAAGGTCAAATTGAGATATGACCGTGAAAAATTCCGCAAAAAATTTATGTTTATGTTTTTGAGGTTGCTGAATCCGAATCCGTGGTTTATTTGATACCATCATGTCAGAATCAAGGTGAAATGAAGGTCAAACACATGAAATTCAATAATACAATCTTTTTTGACCCCGGATTCTGAAAAAGCAGAAAATTTTACGTCCAAATACATCCTGAACGGTTCATGGAACCGATTTCTTAGGTCATTTGTTGGTTATCAAGCGGTCAAATGCTTATTTTCCATTTCTTAGCTGATATATTGATTGTAAATCGAAAACTTGCGTCTATGACTAGTGGCCTTCAAGTTTTTGTGGTCGCTTATCACGATCCCGGTATCCATTTAATACCAAGACGTATAAACCAAGGTCAATCGCAGGTCAAACGCCATAATTCGAATGATATAAATTTTTTAACCCCGTATTCTCACAGAACAAAAAATCTTACGTCCAAATACGTCTTGATCTGAGTCGAACCGAACTTTGGGTTTCATATGGAGGTATTAAACTATTTTGAGATGTTTTAAAATACCTTTTTAAGTCCATAGACCTAAATCCAAATCTGCTGAATTCAATAGCCTCAAAATTCAATAACCCAATTACCTAATAGCTCTAAAAACCTGATCCCGTGGCTATAAAATGGGGATTACAGACGATGAAAGCTGATGAATCCGTTTACTCGAATGACCACATTGCTCAATAATCCCATAACCGAGTAACCCCATAATTTTATTACCTAGTCTCTCATAGCAAAAATTCTGTTCTTTATAATTAAAGTTGTTAAGCTTCTCCAAACCATGCCACTGTAATTATGGAACTCATTTTCTTGCTCTGCAACTTATCATGAAATTTCTTTGCATGGAACAACCTTTACACCCAAATCAGCATAGCACTTGTGTCTGCATCCAGGGCACCTCCTCGCGGTGACGGCGGGCAACGGAGTAAGCCCGTTATGATGTACAAAATCCGTTCACGCAACTTCCTCGTGGTGTACATCACTAATGCTGACGGTAACGCTAATGCTGACGGTTTCACAATTCAGTTGAAAGATTCAAAAGAAATCTGTATTTGACCTGCAGATGATCTTTCAGGGTCCAAAAAGTTATATCATTCGAATTATAGCGTTTGACCTCAGTTTATACATCATGGTATCAAATGAATACCGGGATCGTGATAAGCGACCACAAAAACTTAAAGGTCACTACTCATAGACGCAAGTTTTCGATTTACAATCGATATATCAGCTAAGAAATGGAAAATGCATTTGACCGCTTGATAACCAACAAATGACCTAAGAAATCGGTTCCATAAACCGTTCAGGATGTATTTGGACGTACAATTTTCTGCTTTTTCAGAATCCGGGGTCAAAAAAGATTGTATTATTGAATTTCATGTGTTTGACCTTCATTTGACCTTGATTCTGACATGATGGTATCAAATAAACCCCGTATTCGGATTCAGCAACCTCAAAAACATAAACATAAATTTTTTACGGAATTTTTCACGGTCATATCTCAATTTGACTTTCAAATGACCTTAAACCTGATGGCATGGGATCAAATAAACCCAGGATTCGGATTTAGCAACCTCAAAAACATAAACATAAATTTTTTACGGAATTTTTCACGGTCATATCTAAATTTGACCTTCAAATGACCTTAAACCTGATGACATGGGATCAAATAAACCCCGGATTCGGTTTCAGCAACCTCAAAAACATGAAAATAAATTTTTTACGGAATTTTTCACGGTCATATCTCAATTTGACCTTCAAATGACCTTAAACCTGATGACATGGGATCAAATGGACCCCGGATTTGGATTCAGGGACCCGAAAAACATAAAGTCTACCTAGTCAGTCTCTGGGGTCAAGACACTTTATTTTTTTTGTGTGGCTGTGTAATTATTTCCACATACAAAATTTTTTTCGTTGTGAGAAACTTGGATAGAAAATCTGGATGTAGAACTAGTGATTCCTTGGATAGCGGTTTTTAATGTAGAAAGACTGATTTTGTATTTTACTATTTTTACATAGGTACATATCTGAATAATTGTTTTTTAAATTTTCGTTTCTTTTAATTGATTTTGTCCACTTTTGTTCAATTTTGTCCATAACTTGTGGTTTTGTCCGGACGGAAATAATTGGATAAAATCGTCAATTGTGTCCTCTTGGACACATTCAAACAACCCCGCCATTGGTAATATTACGAGCAAAGTATGTACGTTTTTAGGCTTGACAGTTCTGGTCTCCACCATAATTTGATATATTTCAGTTTTTAAATTATTAAAGAAAAACTGATTTATCTATTTACCAATAAGATGGCCGAAATATTTTGGAGACAGCTTGTGTCTCGGTGGTTTATTATACTCCATAATATATTCGTTAACATACGTACCAAATTTAATGCTGATAGCCATAATAGCAATTAAAATTATCTTGCGTCGGTTTCAAATAACGAATTATAAAATCATTTAGTGTGATTAAATGTATTTTACCTGTGAAACCGTTAATTATAATTACCCTAATGGCCTAAGAAATAAAATCAATGAAATCAGCATCCGTTTTTAGTACAGGCATATCTCAGTTGTTTAATTTAATCCCTAACCAAGCCTAATCCGCTTGCTTCACTCGATACGATTTAAAGCTTCCGCTGTTTGTTTATAATTAAATGTTAAATGTCTCTAATTATCGAGTTTTCCTTATTTAAACCTCTGATAAAATGGAAAAGCTTATACTTCAGTGATGGAATCTCCAGCGGAATTTACAGGGAGTGTTTTGGACATTGTACTCAATTCTTTCTGATTTAATTAAAATTTATATAGCTTGTACTTTAACAAGGCAGATAGATGTGGATTTGCACTGTATCGTGTAATTTGAAGAACTGCGACATGCATTACTACTGGTTGCTCATGGGTTTAATGTTATAATGTGAACAGGTAAACACAAGACACTTGGTACTAACTGCATCAGCTACTCGATTTAATAATTCTTCAACTTACCGATTTAAATTATAGTCTTGGTCCAGTGCTATTTGATGGGTGTTCAAACGAGTTCATTGTGGGCGCGTTTAAAACGAGGTATAGTGGGGCAAATTCGCTAAAAGCTGGCCAAGACCTAGAGCGTGATAAGAATCAAAAGTTTTACAAATTGGAGTGCCGCATTGGTAACTTATAATGACCACTGGATAATAATGAGAGCGATGGGTTTGAAAAGGGAGCTGGCCTTGACCATCGCGGTTCTATTGTGCCACTCCTTGCCTAATTTTACTTCATCGAACACGAAGAGAACTTTTCATTTAAAGAAGAAGAAGTTTATTTGGTGTGACGTTTCTCGCCCTAAACTTCATCCTTATGTTCCTATCGTTTATAGACGGACAATTTTTGATATTTTTCACGGTTTGTCTCACCCTGGTATCAAAGCGACTAGAACATTAGTTTCTACCAATTATTTTTGGCCTAAAATGACTTCAGATTGTAATCTCTGGGCAAAAACTTGTATTAGCTGTCAAACTAATAAAGTGACAAGACATACGAGGACTGACTTCGATATACCTAAAGGACGATTCGACCACATACATATAGATTTAATAGGACCATTACCTCCTTCTAAAGGTTGTTCTTATATTCTTACTGTGATCGAGCGTTTTACTAGATGGCCCGAAGCTTATCCACTTCAGGATATTACTGCGGAAACTGTAGCGCGTACGTTATTTCAGAATTATGTTTGTCGATTCGGTGTCCCTGTCACAGTGACAACCGACCAAGGCGTTCAATTTGAATCAAAACTGTTCAAAGAATTTTCAAAATTTCTGGGATTTCATAGAATTCGTACGACACCATATCATCCTTCCTCCAATGGAATGATTGAAAGGTTTAATGAATTTCTTAAAACTGCTCTGAGAGCTAAGTCTTCTACACCACATTGGGTAGATGAACTTCATATCATACTATTAGCTCTCAGAACCATCCCTAAAGACGATTTGCAATGTTCCTCCGCAGAACTCGTTTTTGGTCAAACTTTACGAATACCTGGTGAATTTTTTATTAAATCATATACTTGTCCGGATATTCCTTATTTTATTACTAAATTACGTACTTCATTTAATAATTTAACGTTCATTCCACCTGTTCACCACGTTAATTACAAATCATTTGTCAGCCCAGACATCTCGAATTGTAATTTTGTTTTCGTTCGGAAAGAACGTTTTAAAAAATATTTTACTCCGCTGTACGATGGACTTTTTAAAGTGTTGTCCCGTACAGATAAATTGGTTACTTTTGTTAAAGGAACTAAAGCCGTCACGGTAAACATTGACAGGATTAAACCAGCATATTTATTATCTGACAAATGTGATGTCACTCCACCTTCGATTAAGAAAGTTCGTTTTGCTATTGACAAATTGAATGACTGACTGATCTTTTTATTAGCGGGGGAGTAGTGTGGCGATCAGTTCACTTGCTGGGTAAATATAAGTCACCAACCCCAGGCTCAAGTAACTAAGGATCCAGGAAACAAAATAATACAATAACAAATTTAACAACATACATACTTACCTATCTCCACTGCTTGCTTCTCGTTGTGCAACACATCAACGTCATTCCCACAATATTTCTGTTGGCATTATTAATGCTGCACAAATACTATCACTGGAATGTTATTTACGTACTTCAAAGTTATTTAGATGGGACGGCATATATGTCATATTATATATGTGTATGAACAATATATATGTCTATATTATATATTGTTAATTTTTAATTTTTCTACAATATTCGGTTATTAAATATAAATTGTAATTTGTTTTAAACCACTTAGTATTAGGGCATGTTAAAATGTTAATACTTAACCTACTTTTATCAGAAATCTACTACATTTGTGAAAAGTACTGACAATTGCCTAAAGATGTAGTTGATTCTTTTACAGTTGCAGTGTTGAAGGCATTTGATCCTGACCGAGTGCCAACATTAAGATTCCAGTGTACTACGGTACTTTTATAAGTTTTTTTTTGATAATGCGGTTTTATTACCTCCTTTAGTTAGGCGACGAGGCCGAAATTGAAAAACATTGCTTTGACAAAATCCCTTTTACTATATCTGCACTGTGGCAATTCTGCGCATTTATGTCAACATTTAATAAAGAGAAATGCTAGACCACCCGAGTTTCGCAATTCGTAGTGCAAATCTAGCCATATGTATGTATGTATGTATCTACAGACCTAGCCTGAAATTATACAGAATAGACGGTATACAAAAATATCATGTGTATGTGAATTCCCTAAGAAAAGTACAAGGTGGGAAATATTCTGTCATACTTGCATAAACATATTTCCGCGTTGGCCTAGAGCCAACCCTGATTTTGACATCACGGAGACAAAATTTCCGAGCTCTGCTTACCAATGGAAACTAAAATATCTTTTTCCTAATTGAATCATGGAAGTTGTTGGAGAGCTGCAATATTTCCATCATTTGTCTTTTAGTGTCAAATAACATTATATCAACAAAACTTTCTAAGTTCTCTGTCGTATTACTGTCACCGATAGAATCTGATATTTTTCTTAATTTCTGAAAATGTAGCGCCGAGTGATTTTTTTTAAATATATATTATTTTGATATTTGTTCAATAACTAGATATTTTGTGACAAGAGCTGCACCGGTGATTCTTCTCTATAGCCTATGAAAAGCTCAAGGAAACTTGTCAGCTGATATAATAATAAACTATTGCAGAAACTTCCCGTTAGTATTTTCAAATATTTCATTTAGTTCTGAGAAACTGCATTGCAATGAAATTGTCTGCCCTCATACCCTTTGTGAAAAAATGGGACACGAATAATGAGAAATAAATGCCGTAGACTTGGCAGTGCTGTTAGACATCTGATATTATGGATGCAAAACAGCAATGAGCATCACAATGAACGTTTTCTGCATCTAATTAAGTTGGTAATGGAATGAGAATATTACTGAAATGTTCTTGATGTAAACCAGTTGTCATAATAGCATTCGGGCGTCGCTGACTGTGGTCAGTTTATCATCGTCTAGTTTTTAAACAGAAATAATACTTTTTGATGTATAATGTCGTTATTTTCTGAAAGGCAATTATCTTTATTAAAGTCCTCAAGAAGGGACAAATACGTATAGTCCGGCTATTTTATAAAAGACGCACAGAGAGACAGACAGATTTATCATACACGGTAGCTTACAAAGATAAGTCCATAATTATTGGCAGCAGGCCACAATACATAAAGACTACTTCAAGAAAATAGATACTTAACTAAATTATCAGTTGGTCAACGTAATTATTACTAAATGAAATGACATTTTACTAATAATAAAATCAAATTTTGATATTTTATGTCATAAACAAATCTCTAAACGTAAATAAAGGTAATTAATAACATAGGAAATGAAATAGATAGTAGCATTTTAAGCTACAAGTTACATACAAGAAATATAATGTGCTCGGCACAGTAAATTATTTACAGGTTTTAAACAAGAAATCTTATTAACAGTCTCTAAAAGTAGGTTAGGTTAGGTTAGGTTGATATGTGAGTGGGCTAGTAACAGACCCTCCACCGCAACCATCTGGTTTATTATGGCTCACTCCTAATTATATTTCACCCAATAGGTTCACCTTTTTGATAAAGTCGACTACCTTATTGGGTGAGAGGTTGTCCAGATCCTCCGGCAGCAGTTGCCTTTTGCCAAAAAGTGAGAATCTGGTTCTTTCTGTAACAGGACAGGTACATAAAATGTGCGCTGCCGTTTCATCCTCCTCCAGACACAGTCGGCATTCAGCGTTGTCCGCTATTCCGAGTCTGTGTAGATGGTGGTTAAGTCTGCAGTGCCCAGTGTATAGGCCAACTAGAGTTCTTAGGTGTAACCTATTTAACTCTAATAGTTTTTTAGTTGTAGAGTAGGTACAGACACTCAAAAAAACGGTGTAGTTTGTCGAATGAAAACCTCGAAATACCGCACAAAACTCAGGAAAATAGAAGCGCTGTATAGGCCACAATGTAAAACAAAGTTACCTGAATTTATCCAAGGACTTTTATCAGTTGCCGGTACACACAAGGTAGAAAGGTAAATGTACTTACAAAAACTGCAGCAAAAGGGACAAAGGCACTGTTATGGTTACAAACTCAAATTTGTAGGTCGGTACCAGTTGTAACCTCAACAAACTGCATAACTATACCATTATAGGTATACTTAACTCTGACTTTAAACAACTGTCTTATTAACTCACTTAAAGCAGCTTGCATTGCACTTATTAAATGCTGCTTTAATTCAGTACATCTAAAGAAGTTAAATATCAAAACTAATAAACTCTTGAATTGCTCAAATTCCAGCCATTATTGACGACTTTGTAAGTGAATAAAAAAAAGGAAAAATGAGATAATACTAACGCCATTGTTCATGACGTCATCTTCACATAGGGGTAAAAGTTAAAAATTCCAAATATCCGACTGCAAGGACGGCATGAGGCATTTTAAGGTTTCATGAATACTGAAAATGTAACAACAAAATAAAAATCAGTACAATTTAGCAATTGTGAACTACATTTCAAGGGCCTTATAAAATGGACCGTTACACCAAATCCAGCGTAGACATAGCATGTCCGATCGTGAGTTTCCAGAGAGTGGCAACAAGGCCTACCGTACGCTGGTGAATCGATCATTCAGTCACATAAAAGAGAGTATTTCCAAGCATAGATGTAGGTCTTAATCCAAAGATAAAACCTCTATTTACTGGACTAAATACCCAATAAACGGATTATTGTATAATGGTGTATAATCCTCACACATTTAGTCAATTAAGTTATTCTGCATCCCTACTTACCATTTAATTTTAATAATTCTAGTATATTTTTTGTATTACATACTTCCGCACCCATTCATTGTTTACCCACATTCACGTGAATATAAGTGGTATAAAGATATCACAATCGATATATAAATCAAAGGCAAAAACATCACGTTTTTGCTAGACACCCTCCAGGTTACATAAATTGAATTCATCCTCGTTAATTTTCGTTAGAAATGTTTGTTATGATATGATCACGGAATGGATGCTTAGCAACAAGCTTTATAAGTGCTGCCGGTCCAGGTGAAGCACCACTTTAACAATGCATTTTGTAATGTTCTGAACACAAGGGCTTATTATATGCGGATCGGTTGAATAAAATTGTCAGTTATTATTATTTGAATTCATACAGAAAGAAAATGGAAGGATAGAGATTGTGGGAATATTTCGTTACACTCTTTAAAAGGATACAAGGCTATTTTCTCGACTTACTTCCACCAATATACGTTACAAGTGTTAGTTCAATAAATTACATTTTACAATTTTTAAGCTTTTCAAAGCATTTAGCTGTCTATTATTTGTTACATTTGTTACAGACAGACTTTTCAGTTTCTCCATATTGGAGTTGGGCCATATGTTCATTGAATCTAATTTTAATTCAATGTTTCGTTTGTCCAGCATATCTCAAATTAAAACCCTTACTAATTTTGTACATCCCAGACATTTCGTTTAATTCAATTTTATTTCCTACAAGTTGTAATATTTCTTGATGGTAGACAATTGTCATATTGACGTCTTTAAAAAATCTTACAGGATAAACTGGAGTTCACATGGAATTGTTACAAATTTTGAATTTCCTTCGGAATCAACGATCGAACAGGGTTTCCTTTAATTTGCGTGTCTCTCTATTTTATGAATTAAGCTTTTGGAATACAAATTTCCCTTAGAAATATCTTTAATTGAAGCTTTTTCTTTTTCAAATGTTAATTCAGAGAGAAACTTAATATACTACGAGGAGACTGAACACGGAGGCCATCGTCAAGAAGGCCAGGAGGACGAGAGCCCTAATCTACCCGATGACGGGTAGACAGAGCAGACTCAACCTGAGGAACAAGCTCACGCTTATCAGGTCCCTCATCCGGCCTCAGCTGACGTACGCTTCGGTAGCTTGGGGCTACCAAGCAAAGAGCTACCTCCATCAGATCCAGAGAGTGGAGAACGTCGCCCTCAGAATAGCAGTCGACGCACCCTGGTTCATCCGCAACGAGGACATCTACAGGGACCTGGACTACAGCCCGGTCACTGAGATCATCAAGCAGAGAGCCAGAAAGATGTACGCCCTTGCCGAGGAGCATGGGAACCCACTAGTCAGGGAGGCAACTGACTATGACCCAGCAGATGCTCCGAGGCACAATCGGCCGAAGGTGCAGCTCCTGGATAACGGGTGAGTATGAGAAGCATACCACCACCCGATGTTCCACCCCCACGGAAGAGACATGACGATCACCCAAACACCCACCCAAGACCCTGCGGGTACCGGACAAACAACCGTCCAGTACCTGTAGTCCCCCTAGCTCCGGGCATGCCGAAAATGTTACCAAAGCAGTTAGGTCTGCCCTTCCTCGAGCTACACAGCTCATCCTTACCCTACCGACGATCCGGATGACAGGATGCCTCTTGGCATCTTGTGTACCGGCAGTCACTCCCGCCACAAACCCAAAAACACCCAACAGACCGATGACTACCCCCCGGGGGGCAAACAAGCTGGCGAAGAGCAGAAGACGAAGACAGAAGAACGCCAGAAGAGGCCTTAGCCAGCAAGGTCCAACGAGCCAGGACCCAGGGAGGTGGACCGAAATCGTCTGCACCGCTCACATTTGTGAGTGGGCCGACGTAAAGTAAGTTCGCCCGCCTGCATGAGGGTGATCCCCGGTCTACAGCGATGTATTGGGGTAAAGGGCAATAGTCCTGCCCGGCCCCAGTCATCCGAAACCGACATCTTTAGCCAAGAATATTGGCGGAATACTTACGAATCAAGAAATTAAGACCAGCCATCTATTTATGCTGGACACAACGGTGTGAGTTAGGAATATACCTAAGAGTACTGGTATTTTTTCTATATACTCGCTTAAATGAAATACAAACTTTTTATTTTTTGACCGATTTGACTTTTTTTTAAATCTACGTAGAACGAACTAAAATATATCTGTAGGTGACATTAATTTTTTTGTTTTGAATTGAAATACATGGCCTCATGCGATGTATTTTTATCACCAAAAACCACTAATTTCTTAACTGATTACATAGAGATATATTTTCTTCTAGTTTTATGCAGTCTTCCGCTTAAAGGCGTATTTTCTCAATTTGATGAAATGTTTTAAGATATGCTCAAAGAGGATATTTAATTACTTTTTTTAATAAAATCGCTATTATTCAGTGGAAGTATAGTAACGACAATTTTTTTTATTTTTATTTTTATTGTTCAAATAGGCTTGGAATGTCATGAAACGTTGAGATTTTAAGTTTGAGCAAATAAAAAATTCTGTCTGTCTGTCTGTAACTTTTTTGTGCGCACGATTACTCTGGAACCGTTTAAGATATTGATTTGAAATTTAGTACACTATATATTTTAACGAGATCTCGAACTAGGTTATATTTTGATCTTATTCCATTGAAGGGTTGGGGGTTAAATTGGGGTAAATGTGGGTAAATAGATAAATCAAGCAAGTAACAGTCCATAAAATTGGTATTTAGTATAAGAGGATCTAAGGTCTCAACATTTTTTTTTTTTGGCATTAGCCACTCCCATTATTACTCCCACCCATTATTTAAGGGGGCGAAAGAAATAAAATTGTGATTTAGTGTGTGTACAAGAACCAAAAGCCTCAACCTTTTAGTTCATCCTAAAAATGTCAGCTCCCAATTCCGTTTTTAGGGATACTTTACTATAATTCTATACTAAGATTTAAAAGAACCCTTTAAACATAGTTAAGAGTCTCTAGATTGATTCTATATCCCCGGTCAATGTTTTTTTCTTGAAAATTACAAGAGTAGAGTATCCCAAAAAAAGGAGTTCAAATTACTTCCACATCAAGTATAGTAACGACAAAAAATTTTTTTAAAATTTTTATTGTTCAAATAGGCTTAGAATGTCATGAAACGTCGAGATTTTAAGTTTGAGCGAAAAAAAAAATTCTGTCTGTCGGTCTGTAACTTTTTTTGTGCGCACGTTTACTTTGGAACCGTTTGAGATATTGACTTGAAATTTGGTACACATATGTACTTTAACGAGATCTAGAACTAGATTATATTTTCATCTTGTTCCGTCGAAGGGTTGGGGGGTAAATTGGGGTAAATTTGGGGTAAATAGGTAAATCAAGTAGGTAAGAGTCTATAAAATTGGTATTTAGTATATACAATAGAAGCTATATTTTTTTACTTCATCCACCCCCACTACCATCCCCTATCACCACCCCCATCCCACTACCGATGTGGGGTATCGTTTTATTGGTTTTTGGGGTAGAGGCTTTCAAATATTATATTATTAAAGTTCCATATATAATTATTTCCACATGCAAAATTTTGGACTTTTGTGACTTAGATAGAAAATCAGGATGTGGAAGTAGTGATTCCTTAGGTAGCGGTTTTTTGTACTAGGGTGAAATTTTTATACATAGCTTTAAGAGTCTCTAGTCTGAGCGCTCTAGATCGATACCGAGATCGATATTATATCTCCGGTCCAATAGCTTTTTCTGAAAAATTACAAGACTAAAATATCCTTGAAAAGGGGGGGGGGGAGCTCAAATTCTACATTTATAGATAGTTAAGAGTCTCTAGTATGAATCAATGTTTTTTTCAAAAAAATTACTAGGGGGAAAAGTCCTCCTAAACAGAAGGATGGGGAGCTCAAATTATATATTATAATAAACCCTTAAATTAAGAGTCTCTAGTATGAGTGTTTTAGATTGTATACCACCGGTAAATGTTTTTTATTTCTAAATAATTACAACAGGAAAGTACCCTTAAAATGGAAGGTGGGGGGATAAAATTTCATAATATAATGAACCCTTTATAGATAGTTAAATGCCTATAGTATGAGCACTCTAGGTCGATTCTATACTGATCAATACAGTTTTTTCTCGCCAATAAATTAAGCGAACCCTGATTTTTCCTAATATTACAAATTATAAGTTTGAAAAATTTAATTTAATACACTGTTTAGGATTAAAAGAACATACACTGTATATATTTTGATAATCCCAATTCAACTAGCATACTACTTTAGAGTAACACATAATGTCAATACGTATAAGTATCGTCACATAGTGAAAACAATAGAAATAAAATGATAATTCATTAGTTTATTCATTTGAGATATAGAGGTGACTGTAGTAATAATATATACTCTCTCGTTCAGAGAAGATTCTGTCGCATCAGATAGGTATATTGACTTAGGTCTAACGATATATTGTTATATCGTGTTGCTGTCTGGGATATTATCTATGCATGTGTCCATTTTGTATTTGCCATTTTCTGTTTAAACCGGATTCCTTCTAAAAATTATATATATAATGTTTTATTCAAGAATACTGTAAGAATTATATAGAATCTTCTTCTGGGAGGTCTGGCACTCAACCACAATCATTGAAAATACCGTAGTTATAAATTCAAACTATACAATACTGTAATATATTTTCTAGTCACTATTATTATTTTTAGAAAACAAAGCAATGAAAATGTGCTTAGAATTCCTGTATCAGTTATGGAATTCGTTGCTGTCTCATATAAAATATGCTTAATAAATTTGTTTGTACACATGAACATCTATAACAAGATATATGACTAAGATTAAATACGATTTAATTTAAAAATTGTGTCGAAGGTCGATCTATTTACAACTGTTAATGAAATCTCTGATAGTATATAAAGTTAATTGACACTTAAAATTAATTAACTTATTCGTTTAGGAATAGGAAGTGTTGGGATAAATAAGTATTAAAAATTGTCTAACTGCTTTTAATTTTGATGTTTATTGATATTTATTAGCATTTAAGATAGACTAATATATCATATTAGAGATATAAACTAAATTGAATATTTTATGTGCTGTTCAGGAAACTTTCATATTAGTAAAACAAATAGCAAGATATTATATTTCTTATTGAATGTAGGATACCACTCATTTCCAGAATTTTTTTAGTCTCTTATTTAACGTGGCCATCTTTTGCTACCAAGGTTAATCGCCGAAGCAAGTGGATAATAACTGAAACACTATTAAAAAGTCAAATGACAGATTCTTTTGAAAAATGCAATTTATTCTACAATAATTGGTTTTGTTAGAGAATATTATTTAGGTATTATGCAAATCACAACTTACACACTTTTTATTTATTATGAAAATACCTACTTTCTGTATATTGTTGCCCTAATCTGGGCACGCTAATATACTAGTCAGGTAAATACTTTAAAACACTCATTATTGGAGAAATAAAAAGTGTGTAAGTTGTGATTTGCATAATACCTATATAATATTCTCTAATCATGATAAAAGCAAATAAATAAAAAATAATTAATTGTAAAAATTGGTTTTGTGTTAGCAACAATAAATCCATACAACAAATGATGAAAGCATACATCTTATAAATAAAGCTGTCGAAGGTCAAGAAAGGAAAGATTATGTTGGGTCTACCTTTAGTGATTTGCAGAAGGCTTTTGACTGTGTCTCTGCAGTATGTGCTACGGATTTTCCTAAGTCGTGAAGATTGTTTTCATTAAACGATTAGTGCTTGAAAGTCCCCAAAAATCACATGTATTATATAATAATAATAACAATATTTTATTTCCACATTTAAAATGTAACTGATATACAACAAAATGTAGAATACGTCAGCACTTAAAAACTAATGTATAAATGTACATATAGTAAGTAGTAGTAGCAATAAACAATAAATAATACACTACAACTTTGTTTTGAAAATCTGAACATTTGGAGATGATTTAATTTCATCTACTAAAATGTTGAAACACTTAGAGCCATTATATTATATAAAACTTTTTTGATACATTGTTATTCGAAAGGAATGCGTTTGAAGCTGCTCCTTATGCCGTGTTTCGAACCCAAGGCTTGTTCGATTGTTTAAGAGCATAGACTTGTTTTTATAAACGTATGTACAGATCTCCAATATTTAAATACTCATTGAAGTTAAGATTCTAAAATTTTTCAAAGCATTTCTGCAAGTTTCCAAACATTTCAGTCCCGCAATTATGCGTACTACTTATTTTTGTAGAATGAAAACTCTGCTTACTTGTGAGCTATTTCCCCATTTAACTATAAAATATTTTAAGCTCGAATGAAAGCTAGCATAATAAAGAGTAAGTAGGATGTCCATACTACAATGATTGGACATAAATTTTAGCCCGAAACAAGTGCTTCTCAATTTCCCACACAGCGTCTGTATATGCTGATTCCATTGTAGATGCATATCTACAGTAATGCCCAACAGTTTAATGGATTATGTAGGAAATATTTGAAATTGTCAGAGAAATGCAATTTGTCTGGATCTTTCTTTAAGTTAAACTGTATTGAAGTGATCTTACTTTTGTTTAAAAATAATTTGTTTTTGTCGGTCCATTTAGTTCTTTCATTATAACCTTTTTCAATAGTCAGTTTTAATCTGTCTAAATTGTCTTCTACTATAAGAACATTAGTGTCATCAGAATAACAAATTGTCAAAACATTAGGTATTTTATTCAAGTACAGAATTAAATCATTGGCAAAGAGTATAACAAGGAGAGGCCCAAGTATAGATCCCTGCAGAACACTGTTTTACCTCTAAACTATTGCTAGATGCACCGTTAGAAATTTGTACAATTTGTTTCCTGTCCTTCAGATATGAGGACAATAAATTGAAAGGAGTGCGTCTTACTTCATATCTACAAAGTTTAGCTTTTAACAACTCATGGTCAACATAGTCGAAAGCTCGAAAAAATCTATAAATAGCTCTAACACATACTTCTTGTTATCTAGTGCTTCGATTATGTTCTTATGAAAGACACATAATGCTGTCTCGGTGCTTCTGTTGCTAGTAAAGCCATGTTGTGCATTGCAGAACAGGTCATTTCGATACAAGAAAGACGTGAGAGGTTCCTTTATAGCTAACTCAATAACTTTTGACATTCTAGAAAGAAGACTTATTGCTCTGTAATTTTCATACATATTTGGGTCTCCTTTTTTAAACAGCGGTTGAACTATTGTGTAGCATCGTCGGAAAAATTCCTTCTCCAAGACAGAGATATGAACTAACAGACTACAGAGCAAGTATTTACATTTCTTTAGAAGATTATTCGAAATAATATCAAAACCACTGGAGTTTGAGGATTTAAGTTTATTAATTAAGGATACAACAATCCTGTTCAGATACAGGTGGTAAAAAGCATGTTTTTGAGGAAAATGGTACGTTTGACATAAGAAAATTATAGTCATTCAAGGAGTTATGGTTGGGAAAACTAATAAAATACAAGTTGAAACCGTTGGCCACTTTTTCATCCCGCGTTTTCACCCCATCCACACTTATAGTTATATTCGACAAATTCATATTCTTTCCTTGTATTTTCCCAATAGTGCTCCACATAGCTTTTGATTTGTTATCCGAATTACGAATATTCTTATCGTAATACTCTTTTAAAGTTTTAGCCTGTACATACTGTTTATGCAAGTTTTTACTTAAATTTTTAAATACTGGATTTTTTTTAGCAATATCACTGTAAAGTGTTACTCTATGTTTTAATTCAAATAATTCCTCGATCATCCAATTTTCTTTATTAGGTTTTATATTCAATAAACACCTTTTAATAGGGAAACTAATATCAAAGTAATACATTAATGTATTTTAAAATATTCAAATGCAGCAATCGGCCAATTCAGACTAAATAAATTATGCCAGATTCCATTAAGTAAAAAATTATGAAAAGTTAAGATATTATCGTCATTAAAATATATGGTAGGTAGGTATATAGGTAGAAATTAGGTTACTATAAACAGAATTAACGAAAAAATAAACGTGGATTTCGGATTTTGTTTAAAAGCACTCTCATGTGAAACTCACTGCACCAAAAAAGGTATTTTGTACTTAATTGAATTAACAACTAGCAAATAGGCGTAAAATTCTAAAAATAGTGTGAGGAGTTGAACAAATTGCATTATACGACAGAGATGCAGGAGTAATCCAATGGAGTGTTTTAATTATTTTTGTTGTGACAATGTATTTAAAAGCGAGTAGGAAAAAGCTTCGAACAGGAACTGCTTTTAAATTACTTCGATAAGTTGATGCTTGCTGAAATGGAACGCTTGCAGCGATTCTGCTGTTGAATACCAAAGACGATCCTAAAAACTCCTCTTCCTCACTCACAATCTCATTTCTATTGTTAAGATTTTCAGCATTTCTGTATTTTGTAAATTGAATAGGTATAGGGGTTCGAATAAATGCATATCCGTTATTAAATAAATTTCTTATTACTTTTTCAACTTCCGCAGACACGTTTCATCCTCATTTAAATATCAATTTCCAAATCTGCGATATTAAAAAATTGAGATTTTAGAATTACAGTAGGTGTGTCAGTTTATTGATTTGATATGACCGATAAACATAATTATTATTTACTAGCAAGATACCCGTGCTCTGCTACGGGGTTTCGTTAAAAAACGTAATTTGGCTCAAATTCAGCCATCTTGAAACTGCCATTTTGAATTTTCCAATTTTCATAATTTTCGTGAGAGATTGAAGTTGGTTTTTATCCATGTGCAAAATTTCTAGTTTTTAGCATGTCTGAATACACATATGTACAGGATGTGGCAGAGAAATGGGTGGTTATATAAACGTAATAGTTCATTGAAATGCTTTATTTAAGAAATTATAAATATACCACATTAAAGTACAGAGAAAAGCATTTTACTTTTTGAAGTCTACCTCCGCCTTTGCGCAGATACTTCTCCAATTTTGAGCGGCAGAGAACCGGGAATTTGTAAACAAAATGAGCTTTCAACCTCATCCGTAATAATCCAGTAAGACATGGATTAAGAGCTTTGAAAAAATCGGTTCCGCACTGCAGAAAAAGTAACTGGGTACGTACCAGTGGTGGCTGGTGAAATTTCAATATTTTTTTTCTCGTCTGTGGCACATAGAACCCATTCGAAATATGGGAAATAACATCTAGACAATCACTTCTCTAACGAGAGAGATAAGAGATAGATTGTAGATTGTAGATTGTTTAAGGGGTCGCTTGGCCCTGGGTTGGCCTTTCTTCACCTCGACCTAAAAGGTCTTTTGTGAGTTACCCTGCATCTAGTTGTTACCCAGGATTCCAAGACTTTTTGCAAAGCTTGCGATTTTCCTGGGGGCTAGTTTCCCTATGTCTTCAGGCGTTAATTCCGCCTGTTCTAGGTACTTTAGCCTAATGCGGATTAACACCTTGCTTTCACAAAGTATATGTTCCGCAGTTTCAGTTGCAGCTTCACAGTATCTGCATTTGTCATCTTCTGCCATGCCCATGTTCTTGAGATGGTATCTCAAGGGGCAATGGCCAGTTAGAAGGCCTGTGATCAGCCTTAAATCGGACTTTTCCAGTTCGAGAAGCCTTGTGGCATTCTTTGTAGAATAGGTTATAAACCTTTTTGCTTGTCTTTGTCCTGGAGTGTTCCTCCAGTAGGACTCTTTTTGTTCCTTTTCCCATTTTAGGACCTCCTCCGTTATGTGTCCCCTGGATAGGCCACAGAACGGTTCGGGTCCAAAAAACGAGGCTTCAGCCCCTTTTCTTGCGAGGCTATCAGCTAATTCGTTGCCTTCTATCCCCTCATGCCCTGGCACCCACATCAAGGTAACCTTGTTGTTTTTTGCCAGTTGCTGATTGTCTGCATTCCCAGGCAATTTTTGACTCAAAGGTATATGACCTGAGAGCCTTTAATGCTGCCTGACTATCTGAAAGTATATAGATCTTTGCCCTTCGAGTGCCTCGATTTAGGCATTCCTGGGCGCATAGATCTATAGCATAAATTTCTGCTTGGAAGATGGTTGGGGTGTTACCAAGGGCTTTAGATAGCCTGCATTTAGGCCCTGCTACGCCCACACCAACCCCTTCATCCATCCGTCTGTGTACCAGACGTGTGACTCTTTCTCCAACCGCAATCCTCCGGCCCTGCCCGCCTGACGGCTTTCAATCAGCACATCAAACGGGCAGTCAAAGTCATATTTGATTGGCATTGAGTCAGTGGGTTTGGTCATGGATTCGAATTGGATTAACTCCAGAATCCTTAAGTGACCGAGATAAGAGATAAGTTTAATTTCAACATTAATTTTAATTGTAGGTTGAGGGTATCAACCTGAGTGATTAGAGGCAGGAAGTTATTCCCTCAAAAATTTTGAAAAAGCAGTTTGCAAAAAACTTTTAAAATTCGGTTGCCACCCCTGGTATAGGGACTTCTGTTTTTTGTCACATACATTTGACTTTTCATAAAAATAGAATAGAAACAATAGATTTTGAAGTTTATGAAAATATTTTCATTATTAACTGAAATGCAATAGACTGAAATTTTGTAATTTACAATTTAACAAATTACATTTCAATTCGTTGTATCTCAGTTAATAATGAAAATATTTTCATAAACTCCAAAACCTATTGTTGTATTTTTATGAAAAGTCAAATGTATGTGACAAAAAAAATTAATTAAAGAGGAGTCTAAACGAGAACAGAATTTTTAAAAAAATTTTCGCCAACTGCTTTTTCAAAATTTTTGAGAAGTGCTTCGCTAGATGTTATTTCCCATATTTCGTATGGGTCCCATGCATCACAGACGAGAAAAAAAATATTGAAATTTCACCAGCCGCCACTGGTACGTACGCCAGAAAATACAGCGACTGTCAAAAGCGTTGTAGAAGATAGTCCACTTTGAAGATATTTCAAAAAATTTAATGATGAGGTGCCATCGTTAAATGGTTATAGCTCCGTTAGGAGGCAATTTTGGATATAATAGGTGATTTGCGTTGTATTGACATAAAACATTTACAAAATTTGAAGTTTCTGATTGGCAGGACAGTTTGCGGACGCTCTCCCTATATACGTTTCAGCATTCGAAATGTAAAATAATCCAATTTTGCTTCCATATCCAGGTCAATGGAGTACCTACTTCTAAATATACTAACGACAAAAAATTTTTAAAAATTTTTATTGTTCTAAGTCTAGAATGTCATGAAACGTCCAGATTTCAAGTTTGAGCGAAAAATTTATTTTGCGTCCAAGGTCATTTTAATGTGTTTATATGTTGGCCTAGTATGTTATCGTGCATACGATATGTCAAGGATAAACGTGATTGTAATACTATTTTGAGCCTATGCTCACAATAGTATTTTAAATTTTACAGATATGTTGATCAAGTGAATAATCCTTGTCATAAACATTTTCGAATTTACATAGTTCTGTTTATTTTAATTGTTAAATTGTACAGTTTTAAATTCCTACTTGGTAAATGGTAAGATCTCAGTGAACTTTGTTGCAATATTCATTTTTAACAAACTTATCTTATTATTGACCTCTCGTTGAAGAGATCGTGACGTCGAATTTGACCTTTAGGGCATATGATATCGCTCTTCCTCATCATTTCTTGTAACAATTTATATGATAAAAATTAATAACAGTAAATCAAGATCTGATGAATAATGGCAGTTTATTAAAAATAACACAGCAAAGAAATGTATTTGTATAGAGAGATTTCGTATTAATTTGCAATTCTTTTTTTCTTTACTTAATTTCTACATTTTATAAAAAAAATAAATAAAATTTCTTGATCAAAGTTTCATATATTCGAAACATCAGCTGTCTGAAAGTCCATACTTGTACCTCTATTAGCAAACTACTACATATTACCTTTGGGAAAATATCTAACGAAAGAACAATGTTAAAAATGGGGTTTTTTTGGCAGACAGTAAAAAACAACCCTTATTTGGGGGTGGCATTGAAATTGATATTTGAACTTGCAACAAAAAGTTATTCTTTAGTGCAGAAAATTCTTTCAAAATATTCAGTTTCGTTAGGTAAGTAGAAAAAGAAGCAAAAATGTTTTCTCTTTTTTATTACGAAACGTAGTGGCACTATTGACTATAAAATCTCATGCAGGAGTCATTTCTTGATAGAACTTGATAATTCCAATCGTTTTCGAGAAAACTGCCGTATAGTTCTCAAAAATTCTTTGAAAACAAGCCCAATTTGAAAAGGAAAAATTGTACTTTTGAAAAATGTGCTTTGTGTCGTTTTCAGCACCTCAATATTAGTAAGAAAGGATGGCTTCCACACTTTACCACGGATGGGCAAATAAATCCCTTATTTTAACCAGAGACAACATTGAGACGCGCAAGCTAATACGAAATTTTGTCCGATATAACGTTTGTTTGCTATCTCTTCTTAATACATCAGAAATTCGATAAGGCTGTCTCAGTTTCATACATTGTAAGGTATACGGAGATGGCAGCACCAGCAGCACGTGGAGTTGCCGCCAGGTTGCCACCACTGCGGTTTTTATCTGTCAGTCTGTTTCTGATCAGCTGTCAACCTCAAATTTAAGTGTTAAAAAAATGGAGATTTTTTTGGTTTTTTTTATCGTGATCAGCGTGATTTTTTAGTATTTCCTAGTTATATTTCGTATATTTGGGTGTTAAAGGCAATATTTGCTTTGAAAAACCACAATTTTTCTGTGACGGGTAAGTTTTAAAATTATAACCTATATTTCAATTAGGCAATCCAACGACCTGTCAAAATTATTTTTCAATATGGCGCTGAGGGCAAACATGGGGTTTATTTTAATTAACTCGCGGAAACGTAGCCAAGGCAACCGAAAAAAAACTCATTTAACGAATGAAAATAAAGGATTGCCGGATGTTTGCCCTCAGCGCCATGTTGGAAGTCACGTGGTTTGGATCGCCTAATGAACAGTTAGTAGAAAATCTATTGTTTAATTTTGAAATTGGTTGCAGGTTTTTTTTATGTTTGAGATGGCCTCAGGGTCAAGAATAAGTTTGTGTGTGGGTTTTCAGAGGATGAAGTGGCAAAACTTCATTATTTCCCCTCACGGTTGGAAAGGCAAGTTAAGTACCTAGACTAAATCACACTTCTAACAGCACAATTATGTATGTTTTACAGGTCACAAATTTGGCAGGAGAGTATGGGTATGTGTTATACTGGAGAAAGTCTTAAAAATTATAGAATATGCTCCCGTCATTTTACTGATAATAGTTATCTGGACTTAGCCAGTCGTAAACTGACTCGCAATGCAGTCCCCACACTTTTCCCATGTCGTCCGACACAGCAGATACCGGTAAGAAGTGTTTTACAAAATGTTGGTGATGGTGTTGGTAGTGAAGAGTTCACACTCATAGGTATAGTTCTAGTCTGTAGTTGTAACTAATTAACTGGGTGCAATTCCGGCAAATCAGACAAAAGAACTCTGTGAGAGTTTTCCTTGGATACATTGAAATTCACTCATGGAGAAAATCTTCATTCTTATTGTTGACAGTAGCCCATAATAATTTTCACAGTAATCGTTTTCACATATTGATGAATTTGTTTGTATCCTCACAGGGTTCATTTGTCTGATTTGCCCCAATTACTGCATACTTCTTCGTACCTAATTTTTTTTAAAATAAGTGGAATTACATTTCACGCGAGGAACGTAGCCACTAATATTCTACTGATATTATTTTTATTTTAGATATAGCATCAACTTCAAAGGCGGTCCCTTACCAATTAGTAGAGAAGTCTCCTGCCACAGCAAGGGCAGGTAGTGAAATTTTGCAAGAGATTCCCAGCACTTCTGGATCAGAACCGAAAAGCTCTGCAAGAAAACGGTCACAGTTTAGAGGCATTGACAATCTTTCGAGGACAACTGCTACTCCAAGGAAACTAAAACTTATAGACATGGTTTGTCGGAAGGAGGATCAAATAAGAAAATTAAAAGTCACATGCAAGGAGAGAGCTAACGACATCAATTGATCAATTTCTTAAGGATAGTGGAAGTTTGTTCCATATTTTCTTTATAGAATGTTGAACATTTTTTTTTTGTATAAAACTATATTTTGTCACGGTCAAAGTTAAATTGTTTTTGTTCCTTGTATGGCAATCATGCTCGTGATCATGTCTGTCGAACAGTTCATAGTTATTTTTTCTAAAGATTGTAGCCTCGAAGATATGTAGACTGTGACATGAAATTATATTTTTCGAGTAGTATGTTAGTATGGGAGTCAGCGACACTAATTTTTGACAAATTTGCTTGAAATTGATTCCTTACTTTTCGTGTTGTATTTAGGCTGTGTTTTCACCAAATCGACTCCTGCAGGTGCACCAGCGGGGCAATGCCTTGCAGGACTTTTCTTGCTCCTGCAAGACGTTCCATCAAATGGCCGGCAGCATGCGTTTTTTAACAATTTCAAGTAATAGTCTACTCACAAAAAGAACAGCTTTAAACATTTGTGTCAATTGACTTTATTTGAATTATATTTATACGTTAATGAGAGTAGTATACTGGTCTACAATTAAAGTGGCAGGAAATTATTTTCCGTCATCCTGTAACGTCAATAAAGAACACAACAAATCTTAACTTTAAACACGTATAACATTGACACTTTTTTTAACGCAATTAAAATGCTGCTGTCAAGCGTTGCCCCGCTAACGAAGTGGCAGGAGTTTATTTTGTGGATAAGTTATATTAATATGATCGGAAAAAAAAACAAGTTTAAACAAATATAGCAACTAAAAGTGTTGCGGGCTTCCATTACTATATGTCTTGACAAGTAATAGAAAATGGTTCTTTGGACAAATATTTTTATTCTTTAGAGAACATTTAATAATCATAAATTATATTTTTGTTAATAAAAATCAATCATTGGTTTCACTACGACGCCTGCAGATACGACTTTGTTTTTTATACATTGAAGTACTTTGATAAACCAATATAAATTGAACATTATTTAAAAGCTTAAATACTCAACTATGAAATGAGGGATATATTTTTTGGTTCATCAAGAGCATCTAATTAAAATAAACTAACTAAAATACAAAAAAATACTGCTTACTTCAAAATGCTATTATTACTTACTATTTTTCAGATGTAAAACGTATAGAAACATATATAGCTTATCTATACTTGTCCTTTGTTAAATTTTTTTTGTAAATACGTTTGGATTTTAGTATTAACAGTGTTTTTTCTAACAAGATTCAATGAATAATAAATTGATATTAGATTTCTGTTTTGTTACAATTTAATTATTAATAAACACCTAACCAAGTTTACTTTTATATATTTATAACCTGTCCCCTTCTTTAAAAATACTTACCTATACATTATCTATACAGAAACCATTTCTTTTAACTTTTATGTCAAGCAGTTGAAAAAGGTTGATTAAGTTAACCTTTTGATTTTCTTGGCATAAAATTTAAAAGAAATGGTTTCTGTATTTCAAATTTCAACTAATAAAATAGTAAATTCAGATTTTAAATTTTCGCGCGGTTTCTGGGGAAATTTTGCTACTTGCGCCATCTACGTTTACCTTACCATTACAGTCGACCAATTTGGTACTGCGGATTAAATTTTAACATGTAGTTGCGCGTCTCAAAGTTGTCTCTGTTTTAACGTTGTTCTTTGCACTCTAAAAAATATTCATTTTCGAATGTCGCATTCTATATTTTTCAACAAAATGTTCAACGAGTGAGTAAAGACCACATGACATTATACTCTCGCATACGAATTAATGACAACAGCAAACTTTAAAAAAAAATAACTTGAATCAGATAAATATACTCACTACAATTGCTGCTGCAAAATCTTGAATTTCAAGAAAATGTCCTGAGAAATATAGACGATAAGGTTCAAGAAATATAATACGTTTGAACTTAACGAAGGGCTAAGTAAAGATTTATTAATAAATCTGAATGGAATTTGTTATAATGTTTATACAAAGTCAAACGAGAGTTTCCGTGCTAAGTGTGAACACGAAGGTAATGCTATGCTTTGGGTATCTTATATGTAAACTTAACACAGAATATACCAGACAAAATGTCTGGCTCTTCTTTTACTAACTCCACGATCATATTTTTCTGCTGATAAGAAACTTTCTATGAGTTTTACTCCAGAAAGTAACTCTCAAAAAAAAAATCTGAAATTGAAACTGAAAGTTATTGTGTCACTTTCAGCAATAATAAATATAAGAAGATTTGAATCGTACCATTTTTTATGCCAAAGAAATATTGGAATGAATTTTCTCCTATGCTTAGTGGTCATTAAAATACGTAAAACTTTTCTGTATGTTGATAGTGACGAAGTCATTAATATATAGTAAAAGATAACTGGACCAAGAACAGGCCCTTGTGGAACTCAGCGCGACATCTTAGATGTATTAAAATGTTTGCTTGAAGGTTTTTAAAGTAAAGTAATACTGACGTCTTTGAGAAATTACAATATACAGCCGCATCAGCCTCCTCAACAACAAGTGTACGTACTTCTTTCTTTTTAAAGTTAAATAATAACAGAGGGTTTTTAGGCACGCACGGAATATACGGCGTTCAGTTATCTTATTTGAAAATACTTTCAAAAAACCGCTGCCCAAGGAATCACTATTTCCACATTCAAATTTTCCATCCAAATCTCACAATGAGAAACATTTGTTTATGGAACTTAAAAAGATAATATTTGAAATCGTCTACCCCAAAAACCCATAAAACGATATGCCAGTAGTGGTAACGGGATGAAGTAAAAAAAAAATTGAGGCCTTTGGTTCTTGTACTCATACCATATCACAATTTTATTTTTCTTTCCCTGCGATAACACAGCCCCACAAAAAAAAATGTTCTGTTCACCAGACTAGACCAACATATCTATGCATTTTTGGGGTCGCTGAATCCGAATCCGGAGTCTGTTTGACCCCATCAGGTCAGAGTCAAGGTTAATCCAAGGTTAAATTGGGGAAAAAACGATTAAGCAACGTAAACCACGATTTCTGTACGTTTTTTGGGCCACTGTATCCAAATTCGGAATCTGCTTGACCCCATCAGGTCAGAGTGAAGGTCAAATTGGAAAGAAACCTTTTAAGCGCAGAAAACTACCATTTTTATACGTTTTTGGGGTAACTAAATCCCAACTCCTGGTCTGCTTGAACCATCAGGTCAGGGTCAAGGTCATTCCAAGATCAAATTGTGAAAAACATTTAAGCTAGAACATCACGGTTCTTATACGTTTCTGGGGTTGCTGAATCCGAATCGAGGTCTATTCGACCCCATCAGATCAAGGTCATTCCAAGGTCAACTTTTGTTTATCAAATGGAAACGCGTTTTTGACCACTGATTCTGAAAGAGCGAGATATTTTTTGTTCGCATATGATCAAAGTGACCCTTGGTCATCAGAAGGTCGAATTACTCTCTCAAATTAATTTATCAAAGATGATTCATATTCAGTTACAAATCTTTATCGAGCATGATTTAGCCTCGTGATATTTCTCCGAGGGTAATTGGAGAACCAAGACAGCAGACACCTATATCCACACGCAACCAACGAGTGACGTCTTCCAGTCCTCTAGGAAAAACGAAACGTCTATGTCATATACTGACTGCCCAAACATCTCGGTGATAAGGACTGATGAAGTTGCTGGAGCATCACTGATGAGGCCAACATCAGTACCCGAGCGATTTCTGTGGGAATTCTCTGATCCTGTTATTAAAATTAAAAATCCTGCTTCTCAAATGATGCTGGAAATGGTGACAGCTGCCTTAATCGAGGATGTGTAAAATGATCCATTGTCCGATCCTTCGAGGTAATGAAGTAATGGTGTAATGCCCTGCAGGGGCATTAGGGTGTGAGGATGAAGCCATAGTGTGTCCGACGACGAGTTGACTTTGTCCAGGTCTAAGTATGAGGGCTTTCAGACTTTGACGAGGACAAAGTCAACTCATCTTGGGTTAACTCAAAGGTTTCTTCCCAATTTGACCTTGGATTGACCATCACCCTGACCTGATGGGGTCAAGCAGATCCCGAATTCGGATTCAGTGACCCCAAAAACGTACAGAAATCGTGGTTTCCTTCGCTTAATCGCTCTTTCCCAATTTAACCTTGGATTGACCTTGACCCTGACCTGATGGGGTCAAACGGGGTTCGGATTCAGCGACCCCAAAAACGTATAGATATGTTGGTCTAATCTGAGAACATTTTTTTTGGTGGGGCTGTGTTATTGGTGGGGGTGGATGCGGGTGGCGAATTTTTTTAGACCTTAGCTTCTATTAATTATAATAATAATAGTGTCTTTATTTCGATTTAAAAAAAAATTACAATTAATTGTGCTTAAAAGAAGTGGCAAAGTTCAACATAGCTGCTCTTCCACTTAATCACTGACTTATATATACTAAATACCAATTTTATGAACTCTTACTGGCTCGATTTACCTATTTACCCCCCCAACCTTTCAACGGAATAAGATCAAAATATAATTTAGAGCTCGTTAAAATACATACGTCTACCAACTTTCAAGTCAATATCTTAAACGGTTCCAGAGTAATCGTGTGCACAAAAAAAGTTATAGACAGACAGACATTTTTTTCTCAAACTTAAAATCTCGACGTTTCATGACATTCTAAGCCTATCTGGACAATAAAAATTTTCTGCCGAACTATACTTTCTCTGCATGTGGAAGTAATAACATGATGTTTTATAGGCTCAAAAGTTTCGACTTCAGCGCTACTACTAAATGAGTTCAACAAAAACTAAATATTCATGAAAGTTTTCTAGTGAACATTCAAAAAATTTAGCATATTAATCTAGATAAGAAATTAACCTTATTGGTATGTTAGTGTTGTGAACAATTATTAATAAAATACCTAATATATTTTTATAGCTATTTTATTTCTCCAATAAAATAAAAACAATACGTACCAAGAGACGTGCTACTGTTAATTTTTTAATATTTGTATTCAATTTAGTACTTCCTGTCAGACGAACTGGCCTATAAATCATTTTATATGTAAAATAAAAGAATATATTTCCGGTGACTTGCTCTTAAGAGCTGACACGTCTCTACTTTGTCAATTTAATATTTTTTATTTTCTTTTTATTAGTATATTACTATCGTTTTATTATAATATTCACAATATTTTCATGCGATCATGTTTGAAAATAAAATTTGTTTATCATCCCACTTCCGTCCAAATATATCTTAGGATATATGAAAAATGAACTCATATTTTCTATTCTCAAATAATGACAGTAATTATCTTTTTCTTAATCACAATGTCTGGACAGATATTTTGCGACACATGAAATAATGTAGTTGGCCTGCCTTTACTATATGGCACCCCTGACAGTTTCACCCAATTACTTCCACATCCAGTGGAAGTATAGTAACGACAAGTTGTTTTTTTTAATATTTATTGTTCAAATAGGCTTAGAATAGAGAATATTATTTAGGTATTAAGCAAATCACAACTTACACACTTTTTTATTTATTATGGAATTACCTACTTTTTGCATATTGTTGCCCTAATCTGGGCATGCTAATATACTAGTTAGGTAAATACTTTAAAACACTCATTATTGAAGACCCAATCAAAACAACTACTGTTCTAGCTAATACTGACGAAGTATTGAATGCCATGATAGGATTCTTAGCATTACTTACTATTTTTTTTACAATTTTAAATTTATTTATATAAATATTTTTTTATAATCTTAGATGTACACGGAAAAAACTGTTATTGTATTTCCGATGACAGTCCTATGTTTGATGACCTTTCGTTTAATTTAATATTACTTAGCATTCATCTAAAACAGTGTTATCTAAACAATGAAATATCAAAATTTCTTTTAAGCACAAATTTTTAATTGAAAATCGATCATATTTAAATCTGCTTTAAAAAAAATAAATAATCACACGAATCCTAAAACCACTGTTAATAACGATCTGAAGAATATAGTTATTTCAAAAATAGTTAGCTTTATTGAAGCAGACCTCTCAAATTTGTCCAATAAAAATAATGGGTATTCAGCAATAGTCTCTGTTTCTCTTTAATTAATAAGGAACGTCATCGATCTAAAATACTTATCATTTGCTTAAATTATAATAAATAATGGGTACAATGTTTTATATTTTCTTAGCTATCCATGATATTAATAAATTAAATGTTGCTCCCTTTATAAGAACTATATCCAGTATTAGCTTCATTAATCCTTATCGTTGAAGCGAACCTTTTATAAATGAAAAAAATTAAAAGTCCCATTGTCGCTAAGAAAAAAGGCCATAGGTGTGGAGAAAGTCCTTTCGGCATCCAACTAACACCGACGAGCGGTCTATCGCAGAATTTGTAGCGCAGTAGTACCGCTTTGTTTCTAATTTAGTTGTGTACAATAATAGCTGGTGTAGACATGGAAAAAATGTTGGAATCCTGGAAGTTACAGGAGTTTTTGATGGTAAGTACCTATTTATATAATATAATAAATACACTATATCCAGGAAACAACGTGGAAATATGCAGTGCATGGGTGGGGTATATCAATTGTAATTGCGATCTGCTGGTAAACCAACGCAAGTATGGCAAACTTGTTTGTATACTTTTGTTAAAATTGGGTTGTCGATTTTCTGTGTATAGTCTCCGTTGAAGTACGGATGTTCAAAATCATTTTTAACTGATTGCATGTACCCATGCACAGTTGTTATCTTTGAAAAGTTAAAAGTATTAGTTTGATATGGTATACCTAACACGTGTCCCATGCAAATTTCATATGCGTTTTTTTTTTAATTTGAGGGGTTGATAGCTACTGCCCCTCGTTCGAATTTATTTAAAGAGTAAAATTTGAGAGATCACCATAGGCGTGCATTTAGTGAGGTAAATGTAAGGGTGGATTTTCTGAAAATTTATATTAGCAATTTTTTTTTAGAAAAATCTAGTGCGATATTCTAAATCAGCCTTTAAACCCCCTTCGTGTAAGATTACATATATAATACATTGCATACACATACATTATATTACATATATACTTAATAACCCTGTACAATGTAGATATACCTATTTTACTAGTTTGATTTGGTTTTACAACAAAATCCTTATTTATTTGATAATGCAAAAATACTAACAAAAACTAACTTAGATACATTTCACAATAAATTGCAGTAACTTTTGTTTTCAGGACTTACTTTGGTCTTTATGAAACATGATTTGTTACAAAAATATGTGTTACAACCTGTATGTATTAGAATTTTTGTATATTATTTTAAATAAATAAGTATTTTTTTGGAAAACATATACTGGTACTGGTATAATAAAAAATTACAATGATCAAACTTCCTCCTTTACAGAACAGTTACCAAAAACTTGTGAATCCCGATGTGCTACAGTGCTACAAGTTTTAAATTGTTTAAATGGGGAACAATATAATCCAGCTGAAAACAAGTGTTTTTTTTTCGAAGTGAAAATTTCTGGCTACACGGTGTAACCAAACTCTTGGGAATATATAATATTTTCTCTTTGACTTTTATTTTTGTTCATATGCATTTAGCATTTAAATATCCTAATTGTGGCTTGTGTCATATAATTTTTTTTTATGTCTAACATAACTACTAATATTTTTTATTGATCTGTTAAACAGTTTGTTCACAAATATTTTACTAAAGAAAATCTTTTTAGATTTGTTCTGATTTAATTCAGTAATATTATTATTGATTTGTTAAACTGTTTGTTCAAGAATGTTTTGCTATAAAGAAAATATATTTTTGTTATATAAAAATTATTTTATTTCTTGATATCCTGTATACCATTTCTTAGACGCATGCATAATATGTACAAAAAAAAAAATATGTACAAAAAACCGCTGCCCAAGGAATCACTACTTCCACATCCAGATTCTCTATCCAAGTCACTCACAACGAAAAACTTTGCATGTGGAAATAATTGTTTATGGAACTTTAATACTATAATATTTGAAATCCTCTACCCCAAAAACCCATAAAACGATAACCCACATCGGTGATAGGGGAGTGGTAGTGGGGGTGGATAAAGTAAAAAAATATTTTGAGGTTTCTGGTTCTTGTACATACACTAAATCACATTTTTTTTTCGTCCCCTTTAATAAGGGGTGGTAAGGAGGGTGGCTAATGCCAAAAATTTTTTTGAGACCCTAGCTTCTCTTTTATATACTAAATACCAATTTTATCCACTGCTACCTGCTTGATTTACCCTTTTACCCCAAATTTACCCCAATTTACCCCCCTTCGTCGGAACAACATGAAAATAATCTAGTTCCAGATCTCGTTAAAGTACATACGTGTACCAAATTTCAAGTCAATATCTTAAACGGTTCCAGAGTAAACGTGCGCACAAAAAAAAGTTAGACACAGACCGACCGACAGACAGAATTTTTTTTTTTTCGCTCAAACTTATAATCTCGACGTTTCATGACATTTTAAGCCTATTTGAACAATACAAATTTTTTAAAAATTTTTTGTCGTTACTATACTTTCACTGGATGTGGAAGTAATTACACAAAGAACAGTCAAGTTCATCATTAAATCTTGCCATTGAAAGTTCAGTAGAAAACAATGTTATAATTGATAATCTTATATAATTATTAGTGATATAGTGATTGTATCGACTGAAAATATCAATTAATATTTATTATATTTTTGATTATAGTTGGGTATAATCTAAATTGGGTTTGGCATGAGTTGATAATTCACCTAAGATTCCATATGTGTTGCACACAAAGCTACTATAATAAGAAAAACGTATACGATATAACGGACATTTTTCGGTATTATTGCAACAATTTTATGAGCGACAAATATGAAATAATATGCGAATCATCTAGACATGTGTTATTTAAAACGTTAACTTAGTGATTTCCATCATCATCGCATGCGATGAAATCATTAAGGTACCGTTTTTAAATAACACATAAGTATTGATAATTTGCGTATTATTTCATGTTCGCCGTTCATAAAATTATAGCAATAATACAGAAAAATGTCACTTATATCGTATACGTTTTTCTTATTATAATAACTTTATGTGCGACACATATCACATACCAAACCCATTTCAGATTATACCTAACTATAACCAAAAATACAATAAATTTTAATTGATATTTTCAGTCAATACTGTCACTATATTAAATGAATAATTATATACTAGCAATCAATTAAAGTAATAATCTACCAATAATTATATATCAAAATTGACTCTATATCGATATATTTTTGAGATAATATATCCTTCTTTTTGAAATAATTATATCTACATTAGGTAGAAAAACATACCAGAATAAAATTACGATAAAAATATATGCATTCAATGATACATATACTTGAAATTAACATGAGTAATAATAGGACAATGAAATAATTTATTGTTTTAAATTGTTATATTATCCTTCCAAAAAGTTATCTTGTACTATGAAAAATAATATAATGTAGAAATAGTAACAAAATATTATTGCAATGAAAGAGTCCTTGTCATTAAATCATTGTTTGGTTACCAATAATAAGTCTTTGTTTACATTAATTATAACTATATCCGAGGAATACTGAACAGAGTGTACCATTGGCTGAACGGGCATATGGTTCAGAATACAATACTGTTTTTTCCGTGTAGATTTTTTGTATTTGGGCAACTGGAAGAAAAGCTCTACAGTTCAGTTTGTACCATTTTTACTTTGAGTAAAATAAATGTATTATTATTATCATTATCATTATTATTATTTAAAATTCACCGCGCCCATCGCATCAGTGTCAGTGTGAAACCTATAAAATGCAGGAAATATTTAAATCTTCAACATTACGTTATTCAGAACGACCTCATTTAACAATAAAAAATAAGAAGGTGCAAAGTGAATTAAAACGTATCATATGACAACTTCTAATTCCATCTTCAAATCCGTCAATCAGTTAAAATATTGGATTACTTTATAGAAAGAGATCAAGTGTTACTATTCGTTTTGTATTATAATATATTCTATTCCATAAAAGGAGTGTTATTTCAAATTCAATGAACTTCAAATAACATAGATAAAAACCACATTCGTTTCATGAAAGCCTGCAAAAAAGCTGTTTAATAGTATTGATAAAAAATATTTCGTTCCATTAAGCATTATTAAAACAAGAGCGGGCGTGGGCTATTACAAAACTAAATGACACGATTTAATTTTACTATTAAGTTTTCGTGCAATAGTTCATCGTACCATTGTACGAACTTTAACATACAGATTATTTATTATTACCATAATAATACCCAACTGTTAAATTAAATATCTAAGTTTACCAATTAAACACAATACTTTTAGATACTGAGCAAATATGCTTTTTTATATACCACTAGCAAATAATATGAACATTAAATGGGTGATTTTTGTTATTTAATGCCATCAATTAACCCCACAGAGAATTATGATTAGGGAATTCTGGTCATTATACCCCCTCGTGTACCAATCAGAAGAAAATTATGCATGAATCAGTCTAATCTGTGCACATTAAGAATGCCATAGTGACCGATACCTATTAAAAGAAAAACTGTCTTCCTAATTTTTATGTTTTGTAATTAAATAGAAATCTTCTGAAATTAGTATTTCTTATCATCATTTATTTATATATTTTATTAATATACATTTGCTATAATATACCATCCGTACTCGGACAACTTTTAACTTTAACCTTTACTATCTTTTATTAGTCATACTATGTCATATTCGATGTCACCGTCCTTTTAAATTAGTTTTCATTAACATAATTTTAAAAGAAACCAATCACATATTTTTGCAGATATCAGAACACGTATATTGAAGAATTGATGAATACACAATATAGCTATATTCAGGCACAGCATACTTACACCTATTCATCAAAAACAAAAATAAAGGTTTTTTCAAGCTCTTCAAAAAAGGTTGCACGAGTTTCCCCGAAAAATGCATTGTTTTTTGGCAACTTCACGTTGAAACTTTCAATTTTGGCGTTTGACGAATCAGAACCAACCTTCAACAAGCTATTACTTCGTTTGTATTGGGACTACAGACGCCATAAACTAACCATTCTTTTCGTTTTTTTATGAGCTACATTTTTACTAAGAATGATTTTTTCGATAAAATACTTACTTTTTGAGTTATTCGCGAAAAACCGTCTGAAAACGTGGGTTTATTGGTTGAAAAATTGACACTTTCACTCGCGAATAAGTCGAAAAGTATCGACTTTCAGAAAAAACTTTATAGAACAAAAGTTGTTTAGAATTAGTCAGGCTATCCACTTATTTTCAATGGAACATTTTTCACCCCCGAGAAGGGGGGCATCCACCCCCAGGGTAAAAGCAACCCCCGGTACAGGGTCAACTTTGGAGTAGAGGGTAAGTAGAACCTAAATCCAAATTTTTATGAAAATCGGTGCTGTTTGGCAACATTAGAGGATCATTTTTTTGTAAAATTAATCAAGTAACCATATTCCAGTACCAAGATTTAAAAAAGACCAAGGAACAAAACATTTTGGATTATAAGGAAAGTGCCTTCCCCCATATGCCCCTGGTTGAATCTAATTTTACTTCCACATCCAGTGGAAGTATAGTAACGACAAAAAAATTTTTAAAAATTTTTATTGTTCAAATAGGCTTAGAATGTCATGAAACGTCGAGATTTTAAGTTTGAGCGAAAAAAAATTCTATCTGTCTGTCGGTCTGTCTGTCGGTTTGTCTGTCTGTAACTTTTTTTTGTGCGCACGTTTACTCTGGAACCGTTTGAGATATTGACTTGAAATTTGGTACACATTTGTACTTTAACGAGATCTAGAACTAGATTATATTTTCATCTTGTTCCGTCGAAGGGTAGGGAGTAAATTTGGGGTAAATAGGTGAATCAAGCAGGTAAGAGCCCATAAAATTGGTATTTAGTATATACAAAAGGAGCTAAGGTCTCAAAAAAAATTTTGACATTAGCCACCCCCATTACCACCCCCACCCCATTATTAAAGGGGATGAAAAAAAATGTGATTTAGTGTGTGTACAAGAACCAGAAACCTCAAAATATTTTTTACTTCATCCACCCCCACTACCACCACCACCCCACTACCGATGTGGGGTATCGTTTTATGGGTTTTTGGGGTAGAGGATTTCAAATATTATATTATGAAATTTCCATAAACAATTATTTCCACATACAAAATTTTTTCGTTGTGAGCGACTTGGATAGAAAATCTGGATGTGGAAGTAGGGATTCCTTGGGCAGCGGTTTTTATTACTAAAATATTAAATAGAAACCTACTGTAGGTCACCATTTTCAAAAAGCCCTGGCTCCCTGAATTCCTGGCATATGTATATACAGTGTGTCCCACTTAAGCCACCTAGCCACCCCCGAGCAGGCGTGGAAGGTGGAAAACAAAAAAGTTAGTTGAAAAATGTCACTGACACTGTTTAACTAGCATCTTAGTTCTTTGATAAACGACTAAACAACTTAGTTATTACGTATTATTATAATGGCTCATTATTCTTTACAAGAAAAGGTGGAAACTGTACAATTAGTTAATTAATTAATTACTTAAGTAACAAGTTAATTGTGCTAAGTTTTAATAACACAAACCGCTCAGGTTTTTATAAATCTAAAAATCTAAAAAATGTTTACAGGTTTATGGTAATTGTTTAGTTTAAGTTTCAAAATAAATGGAAATTAAAATAATAATAATAATAATTTTATCAATAAATAATTTAAATAATTAATTATTTTTTATTTATTTGCTTTTATCATGATTAGAGAATATTATTTAGGTATTAAGCAAATCATAACTTACACACTTTTTTATTTATTACGAAATTACCTACTTTTTGTATATTGTTGCCCTAATCTGGGCACGCAAATATACTAGTTAGGTAAATACTTTAAAACACTCATTATTGGAGAACCAGTTAAAACAACTACTCTTCTAGCTAATACTGACGAAGTATTGAATTTCATGATATGATTCCTAGCATTTTGAGGTAAAAAAATATATTATTAATTTTAAAAATAACAGAAATTTACAAAATATAAAATTTTTGTAAACTATTTCTTCAATTTGCCTCTTTTCAATCTAATTATACATAGATAATTTTTATACATTGGGATTAACTAATATATGATAAAAACAATAAACAAGCTTCAACTTTATATTCAGTACGAGATCTGAGAAATCTATTAATAAATCGACCTATAAATAATTTCTAATGCCAAAAAAATTGTCCCACCTTAAATTCCCGAAGCCGCCTCTGAGCAAAGTGCATTAAAATGTAAAATTAATGCATAATTAATATGAGAAATTACTTTCATAACAAGGATTATTCCGAGCAGATGTTTTAAATTTATCGTTTCTCTATGTAATGAAAACAATTTACATGGATTAAAACAAAACAAAAAGTTCCAAATTGTCCGCTAAAAGCTCGGAAACAACTAAGTAGTGAAATAATTATAGAGTGGAAATACTTATGACTGTTTCATTATATCCTTTAAATGCCTGTCTATTTTAAGTTAATTCCTCAAATCGAATAACAAGGCAACCTTAGTAATTGTAATAATCTGTTGAAATACTACATTTACAAGCAGTCGACAATTTATTCGTCCAGTGAACCTACAGACGAGCATAATTATGAGGTCAGCTTATAGTATAAAAGTGGTAATATACCAAGTGGTCT
The DNA here is from genome assembly GCA_936432065.2 of Rutpela maculata. NCBI lineage: Eukaryota > Metazoa > Arthropoda > Insecta > Coleoptera > Cerambycidae > Rutpela > Rutpela maculata. Next base: position 15,748,278 of record OW386286.2, read on the forward strand.
TTTATAATGTATATTAAGTTTATGAATGTTTCCTGCTACAGAAAATCCAGGTTTTATTGATGGAAAAATTGTTTTATATTTATTATATTATTTTACAATTACCCAAGCGAAACAATCAATAGTGCCCGACGCAACTAGGAGGAGTCTATTACAAACTGCAACAATCTAAAGAACCGCTGCTCAAGGAATCACTACTTCCACATCCAGATTTTCTGTCCAAGTCTCTCTCATAACGAAGAAATTTTCTACGTGGAAATAATTGTTTATAGAACTTTAATAATATAATATTTGAAATCGTCTACCCCAAAAACCCATAAAACGATATCCCACACGGTAGTGGGGTGGGGGTGGTGCTAGGGGGGATGGTAGTGGGGGTGGATGAAGTAATAAAATATTTTGAGGCTTTTGGTTCTTATACACACACTAAATCACAATTTTTTTCATCCCCTTTAATAATGGGGGTGGCCAACAATTTTTTTGAAACCTTAGCTTCTCTTATATGCACTAAATACCAATTTTATGGAGACTTACCTGCTTGATTTACCTATTTACCCCTCATTTACCCCATTTTACGCCCCAACCCTTCGACGAGATAAGATGAAAATATAATCTACTTCTAGATCCCGTTAAAGTACATACGTGTACCAAATTTCAAGTCAATATCTTAAACGGTTCCAGAGTAAACGTGCGCACAAAAAAGTTACAGACCGACAGACAGACAGATTTTTTTTTTCGCTCAAATTTAAAATCTCGTCGTTTCATGACATTCTATTTGAACAATAAAAATTCAAAAATTTCTTTGTCGTTACTATATTATACTGGATGTGGAAGTAAAAATGGCACAAATATATAAAATCGTTGCTAAACTCTGAAGTTTGTCTGCTGAAAAAAGGAACCCGCATCTTCCCAGGCTTCTGTAGCTTAAAGGAAAGGAGTTGAAGGTTATGTCCATGGAGACTTGTTTGGGAAGGTCAAAGGAACGTCATACTAGAATTTGAATGAAATTAATCTAGAAGCAATTTCCGTTGTCACTTTGCGGGGTCCTTTGATGGGTCTTTCTGCAAAAACGATAAGTTTCCGAATTTTGTCTGAAATATATTTAAAGGTTTACACAACGGAATCTGTTCAAAGCAACCGTCCAGACATAAAATCCAATTGAGTGTTTACTTCCCTAGAAAGAATTGTGAATTTACACCGGCAGCTATTAAAACCCGCATCTAGAAGTTAAAAAACTTTACATCTCCTGGCCTTGATTGACTTGGTTCATTGATTGATTTACCAGCGTTCTGTAGGCATTGTTGCCACTCCCAGGATATACCGCTGGGTTGTATTTAGGTCATGCTTGTTGTCAGCAGCGATAGCCACATAACGCATGATATAGGAGTGTGGGATAGCAGTGTTAGTGCTCTTCTCTTTATGTTTCTGCGTCTACAAATCTTCTTCTTCTGAGTCTTCTGATTCCTCCGTTTCTGACTCGGTAGAGTGCATATCGTTGCAATTTCTTTGTGTTATTCATTGTTTCCCCTCGCTTTTCTTTCCCAGTGTGCTTGGTTCTTTTCTAGTTTGTCCATGATCCACTCGACTGTTACTCTCCACGTGTAGTATGGTCTCTCTATTTTTAGTTTGTTGCTGTTCAGTATTAGTGCTTTCTTCAATAGGTGTGTTGAGTCCTTTCTTTGGACGTATCCGTAGTACATCATTGCGAACATTTCTATCCTTTTTGTAATTGTCTTCGCTTCTAGGTAGTACTAGTGTTGCTGTTTTTGTGTAATTGGATGATATCCCTTTCAACTCTTCTCAAACTCCTTGTGTTGGTTTATGTTGTTGATGCATTTTTAACTCCATATGTCATTGTAGTCAGTATGATGACTATGTATAGCCTGGTCAAGACTCATCATAGTTTGTTTTTCTCTACGAACGGTGAAATTGCCCTTGTAAGTCTGTATGCCATTTTAATTATCTCCTTTACAGTTTCTCTTCTTTTTAGTTGGTTCATCAGATAAGTTCCTAGATGTTTAAATTTGTTCGTTGTTCTTAGGGAGTAGTCCCCTATTTTGTATTCTTCTCAGCTAGTTCGACTCTCTTTTGTTGACGGGTCTCGGTCCATTATTAGACTTTCCTTGAAGTTTATTTTTAATCCAGTTGCGTCCAAATATTCGTTACCATCCAACTGGACCGGTGTTAATTATCTTTGATAAAAATAACAAATTAGGTGATGTACTTTTAACGGATTTTAATAGAAACGAATACTTAAAAAGTTGACCGTTACACTCTCCTTACTAGCGGGATCCTTCCCAAAAGGATGGAGACCGGAATAAATCTAAAGGAATGGGAAAATAATCAGGAATATCTTTTTAACTTAATACAAACATACTTCATTCGTGCCACATACAGCAACATCTTAAGCTAAAGTGGGGAACAATACCACTAGATACTAGAGCTCTAAGTTTCACGCAAACTACAACAGAGGAAGGATAAAGGAAAACGTAAGGAAATATAGTAAAAGGTAACGTAGTAAGAAGGAGAATGTAATTAACTGTATTCAATTCAAAAATGGAGCTTAATAAAGTACACTAACAAAAATAAAAACAAACAGGAAAGTCGAACCCACGAGGAAATATAACATTTCAGCTTTAAAGTTTATTGATAAAAACCAGTAAAAGGACTAAATCGAGTTAAAACAGTGTTAAGATAAACTAAACAAATTCCATTAGCTTACCAAACACCAACGGTTTATTTCTAGTCCAGATGTGTCCGAATATTAGTTTTTTGGCGCGGTGTACTATTGACCTAATAGCACGCGACTGGTTAACTCGAGTTTATTCTGTCACTCGTCACATTTGATCGACTGTAGGATTAAAAAGATCAACTCTTAATTTCTTATAAGCGGTAGATCGATGATAGATTGTAGTCAAAACAATAGTACACACTAAAAAAAAAATTGTTCGGAGCAAACAAAAATTTTCTTGCGTATTGTTTGGAGCAACAAAAATTTATTAACATCAACCAAGAAATTGCTTTGTATATACGCAACAAAATTTTTGTTTGCTCCGAACAATTTTTTTTTAGTGTGTACAGTAAACGAAGCAGTAAAAATGGTAAAATTCCCAGCCCGAAAACGATGAAAGGAATTTCCTTAATTTTTTTTTTAATATGCTTTTTAATAACTTTTCCAATTTTATGAATAAATTAACGAAAGTCCAAATACTTATGTTTTTGAGGTCGCTGAATATGACTGTGAGGTCAAAACTTATGAGACGAAAATATTAAGGGTTGAAATCACCCTTAAATACTGAAAAATTAATGTCTTCTAATTTTACGAATAGAATACATACTTATGTTTTTGAGGTCGCTGAATATGATTGTGAGGTCAAAACATAGGAAAGACGAAAATATTAAGGGTTAAGTTCTGAAAAATTAATATTCTTCTAATGTTACAAATAAATTCACGAAAATCCATACACTTATGTTTTTTAGGTCGCTCAATATGATTATGAGGTCTAAATTAATGAAAAATAAGTGGTGGCCACAAAAGAGTATAGTAATACGTCTAATTTTATTAAAAATACGGATTGTTATAAATAAATCAAATTAATACAATTAAGTAAATGTTTGTAACAGTTTGTCGTAGGAAAAAAATAAAAACCCAACCTATTCGTTTTTTGATAAGCGTCATTTCATTCTTATATCATGTGTTTATTAATCTTATAGTTTTTGAAATATTATAATTTTAAATACATAATTTTCTTGCGTACGCGCTCATGCGCCATCTTTAAACCATTATATCTCTGGAACAGTTTGTCATAGGAAAATAAAAATAGAACCAAACTATTCGTTTTTTTGTAAGCTTCATTTTCGTACTCTTACAATTTTTTATAAAAAAATATTTTCTGAGCAATTTCCAAAAACCCGATTTTTTCCAAAAAATTTTGAAAATTTTCACTATGGAAAATGGGTACAGAATAAAAAATAACGTCGTACATTTTTTCTGAACGTTTCGGCGCCATTTTGAAAATGTCATACTTCCAAAATTAAACATCGGAGAGAAAAAGAAAAACCATTCGATTTGCTTTCGTAAAAGCTTCAATTTTGTACCCTTGCATTTTTTTCTTAAAGTCCACATTTTTCGAGTAATTTTTAAAAAAATCTAGGAATGCTGAATTTAGGGGGTGAAAACTGCAATTTTCAGTTCGCGATATCTCGAAAAACATAAATTTTAGCAAAAAAGTCTGATAATTCGATTCTCTGTCAGATTATGTGTATTTTTTTATTTTTTTTGCGACATCCCCTAAGAAGGGGTGGCAATCACCCCTAACCAAAAGGCCGGAAAAATGACAATATAGATTCTTATGTACATACTTTATGAAGCATGTCGAAGAAAAAAAATTGGAAATTCATTACATCGTTTTCGGGCTGGGATTTAAAAGCTTCACTTACTGTACTACAATGCCGGTTCAATAAATAAACTAGCTATTTCCTTTAATAAAAATGCCGCAATTTTTTTGCTCCACTGTCAAAACTTTATGCAAGGAGTATAGTAGTTTATGCAGCCAGGTCAATGCATTGTGTTCCACATTTGATCGCATGTAAGTTAAAGAACACGTCGATATAAGGCAACGCAACCCGCACTATATTTTTGAGCAATTTGCATCATGATATGTTGTCGAGGTAATTAGTAAGTAGTGAGCAGGACGCCGTTTTAGGCGTCCGCCCTTAATTACCATATACCGACTAAAGTATAAAGACGCTTTTTGTCCAAGAAACCGTTCATAATTCATGATTATCCGCACGGAAAGCCATTGTGTAATCATAATCTCAGGGCAAAGCTTAACTCCATTGTTCCTAAATTTCCATTACGTGTAGGTCAAGATGTCATGATAACACGCCATAAACATAATTTTCGCTATATAAACATAGGCGCCCATGGCATATTCCGAACGGAAGGAACAGATCGTCGGGAGAAGTGTGAGGCGAGCTGATTATGCGGACTTAAATTTAACTGTAGATCAGACGAAAATACCAAAATGTTTCTAAATATATTAAAGAGCTATGCAGGGTGTTATGCAAGTCGATAAAATCCTTTTAGGACTTAATTAACTTAATGTAGGTATATCCTGGGTTATCGGTCTTTATAATAAAATTACTCTTTTCTTACGTTTCGGTTTATTCAACCATCGTTAGAGAGCTACAATTAAGTGAAGACAAATATTTTTTATATGCTATTTTTTTTATACACAGATATAAATTATTTACATTAGTTAATATTATTGAATTGCACACTACAACTATTTACATTTTAGATGTATAGTAACTAAAAGCTGAAATTAAGTATTGCCTGTCTGCGTTGAATATAGTGGTTTGTTTATATTATGTAAATAAAACTTAACTGATGTGTATTAGATCTGAAGTTTTTGTTAAATGGTGGTGCAAGATTTTACAGTTCAAAATTACTATATTTAGGAAACTTGATGGAAAGATGTAAAAATATTTAAGTTATATAATCATATTATCTTTTTATATTTAATTTAATAGATTGAAATATGTTTCGCTTAAATTCTCTGTCAGTGTAGTAGTTTATTGCGTTAGTATATTGAAAGGTATACTACTTTGTAACATTTCATGTATTGTTCTTTGGTGAACGTTTGAATGGGAAAATTTTCTAAGGCGTGTTTTGAGAGTGCTGTCGAATTTTGGTTGTGTGTTTTTATATTATATTTATGTGTATATATTCTTTTATGTAGATATTGTTTTGCTTGGCCGATATATGTGCTATTACAGTTGATGCAATTTATTTGGTATATGGTGTTTGTCTGATCTTTTGGGTTTCAGTTTTATAAAAAAAAAAAAATTGTCGTGATGTGTGGTTTATGTGCTGTTGTTATATTATATATTTTAAAAACGTTTGAAATATTTTCTGATACTTTTGATATTAGTCCAGTCAATGAAAGAGTTGTAGAGAACATTTTGGAGGAGAGAATTTTTCTCTTCAGGAATGTGTTGGGGGTAGTCAGGAGGTAAACATACTAAAAGTCTCCGCCCCTAGCCCCGCCGCTTCAGTAGGAGAGGGGGGTGGAAAGGTTCCTTTTTTCGATTCTTCGCTTGTAACTTGTGTTATCCATTTTTTATTATAAGTTCATAAAAATTTACAAAACATTTTTATGAATCTATAATAAGACAGAGCTGTTTGGTGGCCACAATTCCATGGTCTACCGGATTTTTTAATTATTATTTTTTTATACGGGGTGATTTACCACAACATGCGGAAAATTTATCAGTAGTACGTCCACACCAAAAGGAGTTAAAAAAATGAAAAATGAAAAAAATATAACCAAAAATATTACCTTATTTTTTTTGTAGAAATGCGCCACCTATGACTTTAACCAGTCTGACGTAACGCGGTGCAACCATATCGCTTCCCCTCCCTCTTTGTCAGACTTGTTACTGACAGCAAAGCTGGAGAGGTAGAAGTGACTTTTTGATTTTAACCACTACAAAAATAGCAAAATAAGTCTGAAAGACATTCTATTCCAGTAAACTCTACTACTTTTAGTTGGATAAGTAGATATAAGAGATATTTACTTCAAGGATCTACTAACGACTTAACTTGGTGGAGCTAACATTGTCGGTACGCTTTGAAGATTGCTGAAATTTCAGCAGACCAGCTCACTTTTAGGAGTTGGCATGGCAATTTTAAAAGCGTACCTAGAAAGTTGGTTGATTGTTCGGTTAGTTGGATCGCCTGTAGACCCTTTGACCCGGTACCAGGTTTCAGCGAAGCAGAGATAGTAAGATATTTGGCACGACACTTTCCTGATGAAGTACATAATGTTATTGTGACTCAAAGGATCTCAACATCGGATGGATTGATTGACTACCTCCGATACATAGATGATCATTACACGGGATGGAGAGAACCATACAATCAGAACAACAGAAACAGAAATAATGAAAACAAAAATTGGAATTATGGTAACAGGATTTATGAAGACGGAAACAAAAACTGTGATACTGGACAGTATCAGAACAACGGAAATAGAGGCTATGAAAGAAGAAACTATTATTAAAACAATCAAAAAAGGGTCTAGAGACGATCCAGCTAACCGACCAACCAACCTTCTCGGTACACTTTGAAAATTGCCATGCCAACTCGTAAAAGTGAGCTGGTCTGATGAAATTCCAGTGATCTTCAAAGCGTACCGACAATGTTGGCTCCAGCAAGTTAGGTCATGAGTACACCAAACTTCGGCGGTACTTTATACCTTCTGCGGCGACCTGATTGTTCAACCGAAAGCAAAACGCGGCACTTTGACCGGCGTGCGCCAGCTTAACTTTTTATGCCAATTAAGGAAATGTAAACATCTCCTATATGTTCTTTCCCAACTAAGTTCACTGTCCTATGCACTGACCACGGACAAATAACAGTAACGTATCTTTACAAGTTTGAATGCAAGGAAGTATAATAAATTACCTCGGATTGCTCCAAAATTTTGCAGGGGCTTTCCCACATAGAAGACTAGTACACATTTTATATTTCGTATGTTGTGGTAAATCGCCCTATATATTTGAAATCAGGGAAAAAATATCTAAAAGAATATGTAAAAACATACAAGATACGCGTATCCTGCACTTGCTGTCAAGATCATCCTCTTATTGCTGGTGCTATCGGTATTTAGTGCTTGGTCTTGCGCTGCTATTATTAAGATTCCTGTTCCTTCCTTCAGGTATGAGCCGTTCACCCACTACATAGACGCTTTTTTTTTCTACTGCTGGACAGTCGAGGTCGCGGAAAAGTTTTCCATTCATCGCACAGTACTTCTGCTTTCCTCTTTTCGATGCTGGTTTTAATTCTCTTTTTCTTGTCCTTATCGTGCTCTTCAACTAGCCGAGTAAATTTGTCGTTCCCTGTCGAATATATCATTATTATCATTATTGTTATTCTTTTTTCAAATTCTCTCCTTAAGGGAGGTTAGGTGTACTAACCACCGGCTATCAGCAAGATGGCGGTTTCTATTTTAATTTATAAGCAGATGAAGAAATTTTTTGACACAGTTAATGTATTTAAAAGGACGGATTTTTGTATTTGGGTGATAGCATGAGCATGGGTTTAAGCTGTCGGAGGTTTCGGGAGAGAGTTTTGGGAATTACACCTGTTGTGGATATAACTATGGGGAGGATAGTAATTTTATCTTGTTGCCACATTTTCTTAATCTCTTCAGCGAGTTCACCATATTTGTTTAATTTTTCACCATAGGACTGCTCTAAATTATGGGTATTGGGCACTGTAACGTCTATAAGGAACGTGTGCCTTTGCCTCTTCAGGGTAAGTACAATGTCTGTTCTGTTGGCGAGGATGGTTCGGTCAGTTATAACCGATCGATCCCAGTATAGCTTACAGTCCTCATTCTCTAAAACAGGTGATGGGTTGTACTCGTAATATGGTGTGTCATTATTCTTATTATTATTATTTTTATTACCAGAAATAAATCGACGAATCGAGTTTGTTAATAAATTAATTATGAACAAGCCATCACCTCTTATCATACCAGTCACTGCCTTTCATGCAATTATTTTATACTATAAACGTTAAAGATATGGAATTAACTTCTTTCCACAAATCTTGTATATTTCTAGTTGTCATGACCAGCAATGTCCATGGAACTATGGATTTTCGGCACGCCAGAGTTATTTAGGTGATTAAAAAGTTAATATTGAATACATTTACATTCGTTACGACCCATATTGTAGCAGCTAATTGTTTCCAGGGAATAATTTGCCTATATAAGTTTTGACACATTATTTGATATATGGTTAAACAGTCTGAAACTCATTCGGTAAAACTGTTTATAATAACCCCGTTCGAACGTCCCTGGCAGCAATTCCGCCAGCCCAAATCCTTTCATTATACTGGAAGTAATTTTATGATTAATCTAGAGAGCCCGAACTGGTATTGTTCTCAAGTCACTAAACTATTCGCCATTACAAAGTAAACACAAATCAGAATTCACATTAAGAAATGGTTATTATTTCGCTGGTTATTATGGTAATACACGAATTAAATTACATTTTCTATATCTGCAATGCAATTTAAGACGTGCCTGGCCTCGGTACTAAATGCACTTGAAGAAATACTTGAATTCCATTCTGTCTGATGAAAATTCATTAATGAAAGAAAATTTCGACGATTGGTTTTCTAATTGCAGCTCTTTCTAATTGCAGCTTTTTGTGCAATGTTTTTTCTATTTATTAACTAAACAACTATATATCATTTTATGTGTCCACTAAAAGTTAGATTATCTAGAATAAGAAAATAAATTTCGTGCAAAAATCAGTCTTCAACTGACTATATTTTTCGCAATCGAACTCGGGTGAGAAGTCATGGTAAAGACGAAGAATTGTATTTTATTTGTATGATCGGTTTTGAGTAGAAACTTCACTCCATCTTCAGATATAATAATACACCAAGCAGTGCATTATTAACTGAAAATGCAAGTGGCGATATAGTAAGAAGAAATAGGTGCTACTGAGTTACTCAAAACTAAAATTTTATACAATGTATTATGCTCGGTATTATGTCCAACGCTTTAGAGAAATCTGGTAACAGCATCGTAATAACCAACCTTTTAACGAGTACTTCAAATACATATGTTGTTGGTAGCAAAACCTAACGCGTTTCTCTTACTACACCTTTTTTTTTGTTTTTTTTTGTTTTGGCCACTACCTAGCTAATCGCTACCCTACACAGATAGAAATAATGTTTTAAATCAAGAATATTTGTTTCATATATACGCAAATAAAGGATTTTCTTCATATAAGATAAATACTTTTGTAGCGAGAAATGATAGGTTCGGGTCAAAACTATTTGTTTTATATGAAGAAAGTATTTATTTGCGTGAAGAAAATATTTATTTGGGTGACATATGAAACAAATATATTTGATTCAAAACTTTATTTCTATCTGTGAAAAATGATTGATTCCATCCAACCCATATTGACAAGAGAGAAACAAATATTGAAGATAAGCGGAGGAGAAAAGAACAAAGATAAGCAAAGAAGAAAAAACAGGATACACGCTTCTCGTCCTGATATATATCAGGACATTTAGTTTTTAGTAACAAACAAAATTAGAGGATCACTATAGTGTGACGTGCTTACACCCTTTTTGTAAACACCCTGTATCGTGGATTCGGAAATTATAACAACCAGGGTAACACTAAACACTAATATATTAATTTACTTAATTACAACAATAACTACTTGGCTAATAACACACTGTGTACTACTTGATCACTTTACTCTCTTCCGTTCTGATCTTACTACTCTTCTTATCTAAACTGAACTTTATCACTTTGCTCTCTGACCATTTCAACTGACAATTAGTACTGCACTAACTTCTCCCCTTTTGGTTTACTCCATGCCTTATATACCTAAAGATGACAGATCTAGAAGCTTCTCTGATGACGTCACTATACTCTAGACAGTTCCAGAACAGATATGTCATCACTCTAGACTTTCTAGTAAGTTCTTTCCACATTCAGACATCCGAACTATTGAATTCTGTGCCTACTTTTCAGTGCAACCAACATAACCTTAAATCTTAAGGGGTTGCAACATATTACACTGCCCCCTCCTTAAGCCTGAACGTCCCGGTCAGGCAATTCAGTTTCCTTCACATACTTCGCCAGTCTATCCAAGTGTACGATCTTCATCTTGGACTTTTTACTTCGTTGAATCCGATAGACGACATCATTAATTCGGGTAATGACTGAATACGGTCCTTCCCAAGGTGGTTGAAGCTTCGGGGACTTCCATTCTTTCCGCTGTGGCTTGTACAGCCAGACCCGATCTCCCACCTTGAATCCTCCTGTACTGGCATTCCGATCATAACGAGCCTTCATTCGGTTACCAGTTTTGGTAATCTGTTCTCGGTCATTCTTTGGCTGTTTTCGACTTTCATTCACATAGTTGCTCTCGGATAGTGGTTCCTTATTGGCAGCACAATTCTTGCATTTTCGACACCAAGCCTCCACATCCTGGCGACTGTTGACCCAATAGAATCGTTCTCGTACTTTACTCAACGTCTTGTTTACTCCAAGGTGTCCGCCGGATGTTTCATTGTGCGCTTTCTGGAGTACTTCTGGTACACGACACCTGAGGCAACCTGCTTCCCATCCGGGCTTTCTCATGCTCTCCTCAACAGCCCGTCTACAACCGTAAGTGAACCCCATTGTGACCATAAAGCCTTCAGCCCCACTCCTTTGTCTGAAACATCCTTCCACTCTGGGCGTGTTCCTCTTTCTACTGCTTTCAACATAGGTCCAATTTCTGTATCGTCCAGTTGCTCTTGTCTTAAAGCTTCCTTTGTCCATTTCTCTGGAATCTCTTTCGTTTCGCTTACACAGCCTTGTGATGGTAAACTACTTGGGATTCTTTGAAGCTGGCAAACCTTTATTTCCCTGGGGGCACCGCTTTCACCAGCCAGCACTTCTCCAGTGGCATGTACAACCTCAGGGTTCCACTGTTGACAATCTCGTCTTACATGCCCTAATTTTCCACAGCTATAACATCGAATACCCCCACTTGGCTCCCCACTGCTTGGTTGCTTGCTTTGCTTCCCTGAAAAACTCTCCAGCAATTGCTTTACCATTCTGTGCAAGTCTCTCAGTAAAGTCTCCAGATTCTTTTTGTCCCAATACGACTCTTCGACAACTGCAGCATTTACCTTCTCCGAGCTTTGTTGTCGACAATCTCTCTTAATATGCCCTAACTTGCCGCACTGATAGCACTGGATACGTCCGTTTGGTTTTGCTCCACCTTGTTGCTTATCCTGTCTCATTTGAGAATCCGACTTGGCCAGTAATTGATTCATCATCTTCTGCATGTTCTTCAGTATAGTGCTCATGTTCTCTTGATCCGCATGTGCCTTTTCAACGGTCACAGCACGCACTTCTGACCGTGGGGTGTCTTTAAAGGCAGCTTCTACTTCGAGGGCACGCACCAGAGCCTCGCTAATACTTTGGTACCGCGTTAGCCTCAGAACTCGCCTGACCTCTTCGTCCCTTATGCCATCTAAAAAGGCCCCGACGGCTAATTGTTCTTGGAATTCTCTTGGAGCACTCGGATATGCCAGGTGTGCCAGTCGCTCTATGGCAGCTTCGAATTCTTGTAAACTTTCTCCAGCCTTCTGTGTCCGTGATTTTAGCTGGGCCTGGTATACCTGAGCGAGGTGTTGGTCGCCATATCTCAGGTCCAATGCAGCTTCCAAAACTTTGAAATCCCTTTGTTTTTCCACTGGGATAGTCTGAAGTAACTCCGATGCCTGGCCCCTTAGTGCTAAAACTAATGCCATGGCTTTTTCCTCATTATCCCAGTTGTTCGCGCATGCTGCTGCCTCAAACTGCCTCTTGTACGTTGTCCAGGAACTTTGGCCGTCAAAAGAAGGAGGTTTTACTCGCTAACCCGATGATACCACCTGCTGGCTTCCTCTATCTCTCAACTGTCGTTTAAGCCGGTTTATTTCTCCTTTGACTTCTTCTTCGAACTTGTTTACTTTCTCTTTAACTTGACTGACTTCTGTCTCGACTTCACCTACTTTTTCTTCTACCTTGTTTATCTTTTCTTTGACTTCACTCTTTAATCCTTCGTTGGCAGAAATGATAGCGTCCTGCTGTATTTTCATTTGTTCATTCAGAATTTTCCTTAATTCTTCTTGGCGTCTTTCTTGTTCTTCTTTTTCTTGTTGGCGTCTTATTTCCAGATTTTCCATCATTTTCTTTAATTCATCTCTTTCTTCTTGACGTCTTGTTTCTTGCTCTTCTTTTTCTTCTTGACGTCGCTTTTCTTGTTCTTCCTTTTCTTTCTGATGTCTTCTTTCTTCATCCTCTTTTTCTTTCTGACGTCGCTTTTCTTGGTCTTCTATAATTTTTCGCAGTTCGGTTTTTTCTTCTTGACGTCGTCTTTCTTGCTGTTCTTTTTCTTCCTGACGTCGTTTTTCCTCCTCTTGACGTCTTCTTTCTTGCTGTTCTTTTTCTTCCTGACGTCGTTTTTCTCGCTCTTCCTTTTCTTCTTGACGTTTTCTCTCCTGTTCTTCTTTGTCTTCCTGCCGTTGCTGCGCCATCATTTTTTGGAATTGTTCGAATAAGTCCTGTATTTGTTTATCGGATGCCATACTTCTTGTTGTTACGGGCATACGACGAAATTAAAATAAAATAAATTTAACTGTCACGACAATATCAGTAATGGAACTTTCCAGACAAATCTCGAAATAGCACGAAAAAGTCTTATCTAGAGTCTTTTGTCACTATCCAGTTCAGAGAATTTACTAATCTCCACTAATGTCCAAATAGAAAAGTTCTAGTTATTTTCACGCACTAACACAAATGAGTCTTTTTCAGTGTCTCTGTCACTTTCCCGAAAACGCACTTTTTCACAGTTCAAAAATAGTCCTTAAACAATGTCCCGTAAGTTAATCCTCCGTGTCACCACTAATTCCCGAGAAAAACATTGTAGAAACCTCTTCTTGAACAGTCCAGAAATCTTCTGTTATAATTCCGCTTCTGACACCAATTGTGACGTACTTACACCCTTTTTGTAAACACCCTGTATCGTGGATTCGGAAATTATAACAACCAGGGTAACACTAAACACTAATTTATTAACTTACTTAATTACAACAATAATTACTTGGCTAATAACACACTGTGTACTACTCGATCACTTTACTCTCTTCTGTTCTGATCTTACTACTCTTGTTATCTAAACTGAACTTTATCACTGTGTTTGCTCTCTGACCATTTCAACTGACAATTAGTACTGCACTAACTTCTCCCCTTTTGGTTTACTCCATGCCTTATATACCTAAAGATGACAGATCTAGAAGCTTCTCTGATGACGTCACTATACTCTAGACAGTTCCAGAACAGATATGTCATCACTCTAGACTTTCTAGTAAGTTCTTTCCACATTCAGACATCCGAACTACAGAATTCTGTGCCTACTTTTCAGTGCAACCAACATAACCTTAAATCTTAAGGGGTTGCAACATATTACAATAGATTATGATAAAAGCAAATAAATAAAAATAATTAATGGTAAAAAATATAGATCATAGAATGTAACAGAGGAAAAATAACACAGGATACGAAGCTAACCTACTCAAACATCACTCACAAAATTTCATTTCTTGCAAAAAACCGATGATATAATCAAACATTTGTTTAATATGTGGGCTGGGGGAGAGTACATTAAAAGGAGATTGACTATTACAAATAATACGATTGTTATGTAATCTGTCACTTGCAGCTCTGTATATAGAACACTGGAAGAAAAGATTAAAATCATTAATAAATTAAAATATCACAATTCTCTAAAGGCAGAACATTTATTTTATACAAATGGCTAACAGGCATGTTATTGTTGTGACATATTTCCTTCGGTATGCATAATTTTTATGCAAAAACTTAGATGGGAGGTTAGGATGAAAGCTATATTATGAATCGATGGTTTGCCTAGTGCAACTTTCCATAATTTGAAAATATTTCATCTCAATGTAACAATTTATAATATATGTTATATAATGATCTAAAGAAAAACTGTAATGTGTGGCATAGTACACGAAACTCTGACGATTCCTAACAAAGCAAATCAAATCTAGTCAAGTGAAGTCATATCAAGTCAACTCAAGTCAAGTCAACTCAGATCAAATCAAATTACTTAATTTTAAAGTTATGATATAAGTTTATATAAAATAGTGAAAAATGAATTTTACCTATGTAGAAATTTTGATAAAGGATGCCATAATAGACCTTGTTGGATTAAAAAATACTTGTGATCAGTCCTTCTCGAAAATCTATCAATAAAATAAAATAGGAGTATAGAGGCAAGTCATCTTGTTACGAAGAACAATGAGAACATGAGAATGATATTATATCTATGTTACTTATACTTATATTTAATTATTGTTATAATAATGTTACATTATAGTATCGTCGAAATTTTGTAAAAATCGCAAAACATTTTTCATAATGTAACTTTTAGTCATAGTTGTGGAAAACTGTTGGACTTATATTTGATTTCAATTAAATAATTTAGACAACGGGGAACATAAATAGTGATCTAATATTCACAGCTTCTACATTCTTATAAAGTAGTGTTATAGAATATCTAAATTATTTTTTAAAAGTAATCTTTAAAACAGTATTTTGGCATATGAGAAGATTAAGTTAAGAATTATTATTTATTATATGTCCCACCCCAGACAACTAACTATGCAATACCGTAAGATAGACTCGACCAAAGCATTATACCACATTTTACATATCTTTCTGCTTAAAATATCCCTCATTTGATAAAATTTGTAAAATAGTATTCAGTCCACCTTAGATGCTAGTCAACTATTAAACTTAAATATTTTAACGCCTTTATTCATGTTATTTCTGACCATGAACATTTGATTCATCGGTCAAGCAATTATTTTGCTGAATTTTTAAAGCATCTACATCAGGTTGATCAGGAACTGAGGTGGAGAATGCTAGATAATTGGTTTTCTTCATATTAAGACTCAATATGCTGGAGCTTAGCCTTGTTTTGTACTTTGCTGAGTCCAACCTCTACCTTCCTACACACATCCGCATTATAAGTTGCATCACTAGCATATGATACGACGCTAGCATATGATACAACGCTAGCATTTGAGAGTAACTTTCCAATGTCGTTAATGTACACAAGGAACAGGACAGGTCCCAGCTCAGTACCCTGTGTGCCAGAGAAGATTACCAGTGACGATTACGCGAGATTCGCTCAGCGAATTCTCCAATTTTTACTTTTTGTATTCTGTTACTCAAATGATTTGTCTGTAGCTATGCCATTTGTTTTATATTATGCAAAATTCTAACTTCAGCAGCAGCGCGAAGCTAAGATATGTTTAAGCTCTTAATTACTATTGTAATGGTCAGCTTTATTATGACATTTTGAACAAAGTATGCAAAATAACTGTAAACCTGGCAAGTCAGTTATGCATCAAGAATAATAATTTCCTTATTACAATGGACATTAAAGTCTTTGAGATCTATTACATGTATTATTTATTTTGAAACAAAAAATTGTATTCAAATAAAAACTGTTCCAAGCCGATGTTGTTCAGGTGACAAGCTATAATTTCTAAAACGCATTAGGTCTTTTGCCAGATATTCGACTGTTGTATTACTGTGGGTATTAAATAAATCTTTTTCGATAATATATAAGCAAACCATCCAGAATTCTGGTGTTAATTATGTTTACTATTATAATAAAATTGTAATATATAATGACACACTCATTTAATTAAAACCGTATTTGATTAATTTGATAATATATTGTTATCTATATTAACAGTACAACCTAAAATTAAATTGGTGTACATGTATAAACAATTTCACATAAATTTGAATAACATGCACGCCATACGCAATGTAGTTTATAAAACATGTTTCCTAAATTAGATTTATATTTTACTAAACTTCAGTCACCTGTGTAATTTAATCACTTGTCTATTTTATAATTAAAAATAATTTATTTAATATGATACAAAATAGTATTTTATATAACAAGTTGTTAGAAAGCACCTTTTCAGTATTCAACTTCAACTTCAAATTCAAAATATTTATTGGTGTTATTAACATAGAATATGTTTACACAAGTCAATATATAGCACAGAGTTTTGAATAAATATAATTTATAAAAACATAGTTTATAAAAATTTAGCAAAAAAAAACATTAAAGTAAGAAACACAGAACATGAAATATCACATAACACATTGCGAAGTGTCTACATTTAGATATTTTAAAAGCATTCATACATCCAAAATCTGGCTAGAAAAGTTCATTGTCAAGGTTGCAATTCAAGTATTCGTTTGCATCATAAAAAGCTTTCTTTGATAGGAAGGTCCTTATTGTATTATTGAAAGTGTTCTTTGGGAGACTTCTGACGTGTGCAGGTAATTTATTAACGAATTTTGGTCCGAAAAAATTGAATCCATTTTTATTCGAGCTTAGTCTAATAAAATCGGTTCTTAAATTATAATTATGTCTAGTGTCACGCGAGTGTAAGCTTTCATGAGTATTAAATAAATGAATATTTTCATGTGTATATTTTAAACAGGTAAATATGAGTTGAGTTGAGTTTAATAAACTTGTGTCTAACATCATCTTTATAGCCCAACTTGGTAATTATTCTTATTACCCTCCGTTGTAACCCAAAAAATCCTTTCTGCACTAGGTGCGTGACCCCAGTTTATCAAAGCATAAGACATATGTGATAATATCAGTGAATAATAGACCGTTAATAGTACATCAGTAGACACTAATATAACTAGCTTCCTAATAACAAATGTATTTTTGGAAATTTTTTTGACTACCTGTTGAACATGATGGCACCAATTCAATTTTTTGGGTCCATGTAAACTTTACCACATCAGGGTTTGTAAAATCTTGTACCGGTCTATGAATGAAAATCATGTTGACTGTTTTTGTGTGATTAAGTGATAGCCTGTTTGAAAACCAGTCGGTAGCTTGGGCGCAAGAATCATTCATAGATTGTAGAATTCGCTTTATATCCTTATTAGTATTGATAAGTGTGGTATCATCTGCGAATAACACGAGTTCGGCGCTGTTTACCGCCACACTAAGATAATTTACATAAATCAAGAATAAAACTGGACCTAACACAGGGCCTTGTGGTATTCCTGAGTTTATTACACTTAGCTGCGAACTTTTGTTTCTAACTTGGATGGTCTTGAGTTATATACTTAATTTTTTATCGACATTCAAAATTATATTAAAACATTTTTTTTAAATACGCCAAATTGACAAATTATAATAGTTACCATGTCGTGATGACTAAATTCTATTGTTTGCAAAGAAACAAATAATAAAATAACATCAGTATATTAAACAACATGCATGCATTACCTACCGACATTGCCATTGTCGGAGACGGTGATCGAACCCAGTACAAAATAATGTGATCGAGGGTTCTCACAAATCACACGCTTTAGTCCGAATTAAAGTATGGGAGCAGAAAAAGAATAACTTACATGTTTTAAAAATGTTACACACCATGTCGCACAAAAACATTTTTAGAACATGTAAGTTATTATTCTTTTTCTTCTCCCATACTTAATTCGTTTATTAGACATTCCCTACCTTTAATGAGATTCATTACGATACAAATTTTCCATTAAGATACAAATTTATAACCAATAGAAATGCAATACAGCAATATTCTGTCAATATCAAGAATTGCCTTGAACATCTGACATACCTAAAATTTACCAATTTTGACCATACTTATCATACTAGCAAATTTTCAAACTTTGTGCTTCTTGCTATTAAAATCAGTGAACATGTGTGATAGTGAAAGTGACATTGAAATAATAATTCATAATATTTCCTAAATTGTAATCTATAATTAATAAATTTCAGAAATAAAGTGTCAATTTTCTATTTTATTATAACTGATCGTAGAAAAAATAGTGTATGCAACTCACATTTAATGGCTATTAAGACACTTGCATTCTCATGCTTTTACTGGATTTCTACTAATTTTCGATTTCTACTGAGTTTATTGGATTTATCTACGAGATATTATACATCTGCTGCATTTAAATCTGATAGGAAAGTGAAAATTTAACCTTTTAAAAAATATAGTACGTTACATCAAGTTCAAAATTTAGATTATAATATAACATAAATTATGATCTATTTTTTACAGCATAGTCACGTTTTTGTAAATACGGTTTAAATGAAAGGAGGAAAAGATAATGGCACAAAATTATAGTGCACGTCTATGATGTTACAAATTCACTAATAAAAAATTTAATTCAAATTGCTACCCATTATAGCAAGCGCTACATTTTTTAATTTAAAATATTTATACTCTGCTCCCGTATACATGGAATGTTAAATACGAGAATTTTGTAGAGCAGTCATTTCAAAACAAGAAATATGGAATGCTTTGTTGTTTAAAAGGATTTAATTATGAAAATTCCGCGGGCTCTAATTTGCATGAGTGTTATTAGTTTTAATTTTCAAACTGCAACTATGTACATGAACATGAAAGTTACAATATATTTTACTTTCTGTGCTTTCGACTGTGGTTCATAGTTAGTGAATTTAAACATTTGTTTTTTTATGAATAATTGTGTTTGGTGGATGCACATATTTTATAAGTGGGTGGAAAGTGGGTGCCAGAGGGCGTACAAAACTGCACTATTTACAGTAAAATAATCAGGTTGGGCTTGATTGAGTATTCTAAAATACATCCCCACAAATGTCCAATGGCTAAAGCTTTGTCTGGCAAAAGGTTTTATGTTCGAATCCCTGACAGGGTGGTTATTTTTTCATTTTTTGATATATTTTTTTTCACAACAAAGTTGGTATCACGAAATTTAGAATGTCCAAAAACTAACATTATATACAAGAAAGCTGCGAAGAGTATCCTATAGAATGTGTAACAATTATATAAAAAGCTCAGTAAATCCGCGAAGGGTATAATGCTTCCACTAAATTTATGGTTGACTCTGCTATATAAGATATTTCCTTGAGGGAACAACTATATTTTATAGCTAACACGACAATAAATATAGTATGAGCAGCTAGTAGAACCAACTATATTTTTAATTTGTCACCTTTGAATTTTGTCAGCGAATTAAAAATTTTAATTTTTCTTTAAATATTGTAATGTTCATGCCATGCTACACTAGCCTGTCTTCACACTTCTCCATGTAATTTATCGTTGGCATTTCTCACAATCAATAAATGAAAATCTTATCATGAACAGTTAAATGATTCACCGTACCCTAGCATATCCTGCCTGTATAAGATGGTCCCACTTGCACTCATGGGGGAGGTTTTGTGGGTCTGGCAGGGTGTTTCCACCGAAATTTCAGTGTGCTATGGGGATGATTACTTGATTATTTTACTGTAAATAGTGCAGTTTTGTGCGCCACTTCAACTCCCTCTTGCACCCACTTTCCACCCACCCACCGGTCTGGCGATTTTTTTATTCACTTGAAATAATTTCAACTTTGATATCCCAAAGTGCCAGACTGATTATAATAATGTAATTTTATTAGTTTTGATTCACCTTTTAAAGATCTAGGGGCGCAAAAGCCACCCCCGAACGGTTGCCAGACTTCCAATTATCTTCTTGTTACGCTACAAGGGGCAGATTAGGGAAGTTCTGGCTCTATTATCTATGGAGTAACGAAATCCATTGCTAGCTCTTGGACTATCATAATAATAACGCAGTGAAGTGAAACTGAAAATAAATAAAAAAATCATCATTTTTCTCATTAACATTTATGGAATGTTTCACTATTTAATTTAAAAAAGAAACATAGTGCCTTCTGCCTCAGCTTTTCTGTAGTGGTTTGATTGAAACAGTCAGCAGTAAGGGAGGTAAATATGAAGATTTCCTTTTCAAAACATTCATTTAAAAAATTTTTATACATCTTGTAATATATAATTATCGACATCTGTTTCCAATAATAATAATAGGAACCTAATAATAACAATAATATATTATATCAGAAAGCATTATCGCTAGGAGGTTGGTTTTTATTCTGTCGGTGATATTTAAGTGGGGCATTTCAGTAATGGTTCTTAAAAACGGCAAAAATGGAGATTGGCTCTTTTAATACTCTAGTCCAGATTTATGGACTACCACATAGCATTTTGTATTTACACTCTTCGAAGGCATACAGTTTGAAGTCATTCTAATATTAAACAAATGGACGTGTTGCTCGATATACTGATTGGTGATAATATTGTTACGAATAAGAAAATTTCTTTGTTAAATCACCTTTGTATATGGACGATTAACAGTGTCAACCAATCGTTGTATAACACTATATGTCTCCCAATATGTAGATGCTAAAGTTCAAGTTAATGTGGTGTATACCAACCTCTCCAAGGTTTTCCTTAAACTAGATCATGGCATGATGATAAGTTAAATAATATGGGGTTATCGTCCTCACTCATTACATATTTTGTATCTTATCTGTGTATGCGAAGACAGTATGTTGAATATTGTAGTCATAAGTCCTTCGAGAGTCGGTCACTTCTGGTGTATCTCAGAGCTCTGTCTTGAGCCCACTATTATTTTTTATCTTTATTAATGATCTTGTTGAGTCAACAGATATACCATACTTGCTATATGCTGATGATTTAAAACTCTACTGGCGTATAAAGTCCATAGATGATTGTGAGAAAGGCCACAATAACTTAAGTAACCTTCTGAAGTGGTGTGTTTACAATACTTTGCCACACAATGCTACTAAGTGCAAAATTGTCTCTTACAACAGAAAAAAAATGCTTTTAAGTTCACTTATCATCTAGACGAAACAATTTTTGAACTTCCTGTATACTTCTGTGATCTGGGAGCGACATTTTACCAGCAGTTATCTGTTTCAAAGCATATTGAAAACATCAGCATCCTCAAAACACCTTGGTTTTGTTATTAGGAATTCATATGGCTTTACGGACACTTATGTATTAGGTATGTTATCAAAATCTAAATTAGAATATCCGAGCTTAATTTGGTACCCAGTGTAAAATATAATGATTACATTGAAAATGTTCAAGGAATATTCCTAAAATTTCTTTCGTATAAAATGGACTGCATGTATCCCTACAATTAGAACATCACATAATAGTCGAGTCAATGAAGGTTTTCACTTCTTAATTCTCAGCAACAGCTTCGATTTTGATCATTTTTTTATAAATGTGTGTGTTTTAGTACTATTCAAAATCAGAAACATCCCAAGTGGCGCAAATACCATGAGGGTGGATGCCACCCTTTCTTAGGGGTGGAAATTATTACATTCGAAATAACCGCAGACATCGATAGAGTACATTCTAAGCAAAAAATGTTCTGTGAAGTTTTTTCAATGACTCAACACTTTTTGTGTTATTTGTGATTGAAAATGTTGATTTTTTCATCTAAAAAATGCATTTTTGAGAATGATTTTTCACGAAGAACTCGAAAACCTTACGTTTTATCAAAAATATTATTATAAGCAAAAATAAATCTTATAAAATAACAAATCGATTGTTTTTTTTATTTCTATAGATGGAATACGAACCGAGTTATGGCTCGTTGAAAGTGACTTTTCATTCGCCGAAAACTGAATTCGAACCTTTCAATGTTAAGGAACGGCAAAACGGTAAATTTTTGGAGAACAACATATTAGACATTTATAAAAGTACTTGAAAAGACCATTAAAATGAGATTTGGTAAAAGCCGTTAGCATAAAAACTAACGGAGTTATGATGAAAATAAAATGGTTGTCTCGTTTTTTCGGAGAAAAAATCAGCAATGAAACCAATGGCTTCACCGCAAGAATTGAAATTGAACGTAATCCATTTACAATTTACTTTATTTAAGTACTGGCAATATGTTTTAGAAGTTTAACCGGTTTGGGATGCTTAGATTTGAAAAAAAGTTTGATTCAAATTTGAAATGATTTTTGAAAATTCTTAAAAAATTTTCATTCCTTCACAATAATTCAAAAACTAAAGAAGATACGTAAAACTAGAGTACAAAAATTAAGTTTTTCTTTTGCTGAAAATTTTATTTCTTTTTTTAATTTCTCGAAGATAAAAATTAATTGAGATAACACCGTTATAGGTTTGCATTTGAGTGCGAGAACTACCTTCCCCGAGCCCTTTAAACTCAAAAATCTCATATACGAAGGGTTCAAGGAAGTTCAACTTTACATGCCTTGTAGCCGTTAATTCTCTGCAAAATGGTTTTTGGGGCGATTAAATAGCCTAAAAATGAAATTTTCGGAGCATGAAAATTGTTTTATTCCCGACAATTTTGGAGCATTTATAGAAAACAGATCGATTTAAGAGATCAGGTGGAGATATTTTATGATAGTACTTCAGAGCTGGAAGAAATTTTAGAAGCCGGTAGATACTGCACAATATTATTGTACGGAGCTGCTAAGAAGATAAAGTTAAAAAAATTGAGCGGTGTCGAAGACTTATCAGCGTTTCTCGAGCAGATGCGCTATGATTCCTTTATTAGGGCTACCACTAAAAACAGTGCTGTGAAATTATCATCCCTTGTTCCAACAGTTGATGCTCTGAATGAGCACATTAAGAGGGTTTATTTAAAAACCCAGATGTGGCTTGGGAACAAAAATATTCGTGCAACTGATTGGGGATGGATTAATAATGAAGAATTTTTACTACCAAACAAAATGCTGAATACGCCTGCACCGGAAGAACGTCTCAAAATGATATTTTGTAATTGCGGCGGGGCTTGTAGCTGCCAAAAAGTTCGACTTTTTTGTAACGCAACATGCGGAACATGCTCCGCTGACAACTGTCAAAATTATCCTCCAATTATAGACCAAGAGAAAGAGGTCGAGAGTGATGAGAGTTCTTCTGATGATCCATAGATTTTTAGTAATAAAACATGCTATTATAAAATAAATAAAATATTTATTCTTCCTCTTTAAGCTCATTCAGTAATTTCAGTTTTTAATTCTAAGTAAATATGGTAGTTAATTTTATCACGAGGATGGTTTGTAATGGATGAAACGTTGCAATAAATCAAAAATTGTATTATAAACAGTGACGGGATTTTAATTCATTATAAATGCACCATTAAAACATTTCAAGCTGTTTGAAAACTATTTTTTTAAAATTTCGTCATAAAGGGTGGTTTTAAAGGGTTGAAACGTTGTAACACATCATAAATTATATTCCAGGACATGAAATAATGTTTATTCTACATATTTAAACATGATTTCAATCTATGTACGTAGATAAGCTTAATTACAAATTTTCATCAAAATCGATGTTGTCCGAAGGAATTTACCGTCAAACACCGGACTAAGAGATTTGAGCAAATCTGAGTTCTCGTATACCGACAATCGCAACTAAATTTGAGATGTATTTTCTGTTTCGCATTGTAGATAAATGTTTTTCCTGACTAATTGTAAAATCTTTGGTATTTTTTGACAAAGTAATCTATTATATTTACTGAAAATCTGTTAATAGTTGAAATTCCTTTTATGATTCCTATTTCGTTATTCAGGTTTCCTTTAATAGGAATCGTTTCTTCTTTTCTGCCAGGCCATTTTATTTCTATTTAATTAATTCCTGTCTCGTAATAAACCCGCTCCCAGCAGGATTGCATTACATCAGCAAAATCTGATACCTGCACAACGTGGTGTATGCATAATATTCCAGTATAGCTGATAAAATCATTGAACCGTATACGATAATTACTTCACCCCAACATAAGGGTGAACCAAAAGGTGCTGTTAGTGGGGACAAGAGACAGCCATTATTATTTGATCTGGTAGGGTCCGACTGATGTTATTGCTGCTGAAAGTATTGACTTTTCTTGAAATGTTTCTTGGGACGAAAATGTTTAATCAATAAGGATATAAATATTGAAGGGAAATTCTTTGTTAAGTAACTACGGAGAATAGCGAACGGTTATAATAGCTCCGAGAACGGGTATTTAAAAATAAATGTATCTCCTATAGTTTTATATATTGCAATTTTAATGTAAGCTATGGCAACATAAGTAAATATTTTGTAATAATATACAGGGCGAATTACAAATTCTTTATCCTGGTCATAACTTGGTTGATATTTATTTAATAGAAATGTATTAGAAATAGAAGTTATTTTTTTCAAAATGGTGCACGTTTTATAATTTTCCTAGTCGATGCTTCCGCCATCTACTTTTGGCTTTGAACTGGTTTTGAGATAATTAGAATAGTAGTAGTAGTACTACTATTTTTACTAGTCAATCAGGCCGGGATGGCCCATTTTGCCTAGGGATCTACAGTTTAGCGTGAACTTAAAACCACGGTCCTCGACCACCAACTTTGACCCTCCCTGGTCCATCCACCAGCTTTCATGGCGGCTCAATAGCCCGGGATTCCCGGGTCTCCTGGGCCAGCCACCTCCTTTCAAGGTGCTTCACTAGCCTTAGGATTGTCTCTGTTGGCAGCCTACGAACTATTAGATTTAAAATAGTATATTTTATATCCTAGAAAGATTTTTGTGGAAACATACCTATGTGCCTGAAAAGAGAGGTATACGAACAATGTATACTACCAGTGTTGACGTATGGCGCCGAAACATTAACACTTACAAAACGCTCAACAAACAAATTGAGAGTGGCACAAAGAGGAATGGAAAGGGCCATGTTGGGGATTGCTAAACGAGATAGAATATCGAACACCATTATCGCACAAAGAACAAAAGTTACCGACATCATAGAACAAGTAGCAGATCCAAATGGAGATGTGCTGGTCATATATCTCGACTATCTGATAATATGTGAACCAAGAAGCTGATGCAGTGGCGACCAAGAGAAGACATAAGGAATAGAGGCAGACAACCAACAAGATGGACCGCTGATGTTAAGAGGATAGCAGGGAAGTGGATCAATGCAGCCCAAGAGAGAAGAAAGTAGAAGAATTTAGACGAGGCCTATGTCCAGTAGTGGACACGTGTGGCTGGCGGGTGACGACGATGATGATAATTGTATATCCTTTATTTTACAGAGTTCCGTAACTTACGAGACTTCTAAAATCGACAACACTACAAAATTCGCAAGTCAAGTAATGAAAGTGTATATTTGATATTAATTATATGAATTGTTCAATGAAACAATTCACATCATTAGTAAAATCTTTTGCGTCTTGTGGTTCTAGTGTGTGGATTTTTATAATTGAAATGATTAATTTTTTCTTCTAGTATTTCGATACTCCAGTGAAGCAACGTTCAGTGAGGTTAGTACTTGGATGGGTGAAATCCATCTTGGAAAACACAGCGATCTCGTCCCACCTTCTAGCGGCTTGTAGCATATACGCGGAAGCTATGTAATTTCAAGACGAGGATTACGTAGTGGATATATAATCCTTCGGAGGGGATGTAAAACAGCCGGTCCCTCTTCTCTATTAAATGGTAGGCAAGTAAAAGATCCCCATTCTTCGAAAGAGAAGAGGTTCGGCAAAATTTCCAGGTTCGTAGTAGCTCGTCCCTGGCGTCGGTGATAGGCCCTCTCAACGAAAATAGGCCGACGTTAAATATATAGATAAAAAAAAATTTGTTACTATTAACATCAATTTAACACTCTTTATATAACTGTAGATCATTTTACTTGTGACTTCATATTAAACTAATTATATTTGTTATGGTTGTAGATTATAAGTTTTATTTTTTTTTTCATATTTTTAGTAAAGTAAACCTCAGATTTAACAGGCACTCAAAAAATGCCGGCATCTCTGCTTTGCGATGCAGCGTGTTCGATGGCTGTCTGTTAAATCCGGTGTTTACTATACCTACGTGATTTGGTATTAAAAACACTGAACCTTTTACAAAGTTTTTAATCTCACATGCAGGATAATTACTTAAGTGATCAATCTCTCATGTTTATTACCATGGTTCTTTTAAGCATTTTTTTTTTAATTCATTGTAAATACTATGGTTTAATAAAAATGTATTATTATTGTGTGCACTAAGAAAAGCGTTATGCCTAAGAATTAACATTTCTCCTTCAAATTTCTCTTGTATATGGTGACGGTAATTCCAAAATAACAAAGAACAGGAAATAATCTGAAAATTCAAACAACAGACGTTTATATCATATAAATTGAATTTATTCAGATTTTTGGGTATAGTTTCCATGATTGTAAAAAAATAAAATTATATAAAAAAATAAAATTATGTAAAAAAATATTTTTAAGAAAAAGCTTTTATTTGAAAAACTACTAAAAAGCAAAAAGTAAATATAATTTTTTTAAAATTCATACACCTGGAAACCAAAAGTTTTGGGGGCAGTCATATAGTGCTACTGCATAGTTACTTTGCTCAGTTGACCGCCCCCAAAGCTTTTGGTTTCCAGGTGTATGAATTTAAAAAATATTTTTACTTTTTAGTACAGTTTTTCCAAATAAAAGCTTTTTCTTAAAAGTATTTTTTTAATATAATTTTAATTTTTTACTTTTTAGTCTACTTATTTTACAGACAGACAGACAAAAACCCTTTCATTTGATACCCATGCAAGGGAGTCGTGAAGAAAAAGATAATTTGCCATCCTAGGGCGTCCGCCATATTGGATTTAGAATGACGTCACATAGTTTATCGTATTTTACTCGTCAAACTCTTTCATGTGATACCCATATCAAGGGGATTGTGAAGAAAAAGATACTCCGCCACCTTGGGGCGTCCGCCATAATGAATTTAGAATGACGTCATTAGTTTATCGTATTTTACTCGTCAAACCTCTAGATTTGATACCCATATCAAGTGGGTTGTGAAGAAAAAGGCGATCCGCCATCTTGGGACGTACGCCATATTGAATTTAGGATGACGTCACATAGTTTATCGTATTTTACTCGTCAAACCCCTCCATTTGATACCCATATCAAGGGGGTTGTAAAGAGAAAGGCGATCCGCCATCTTGAGACATCCGCTATATTGGATTTAGACCAATAATGGCTATACTATGTTGCTTTGTCACCGGACTTATACAAGTGTGCCAAATTTCAAAGCTCTAGCTTAGTTAGAAATAGCCGAAATTTTGATTGTATGATTTGACCTAAACAAACAAACATACAAACATTGCAAGTTAAATTAAAGCGTTTAAAAAAGTAGTACACCCATGGCCGGTCTGTACTTTGATTTTTTACTTTTTTTTATTTACCAAATAGAGTTTTAATTAAAAAAATATGTTTTCCGTTGATAGTCTGCATTAGATAATATAAATAAATGTGTGTAGTTATTTATTTGAGTGAGGCTCACTCTTGCACTTTACTCTCATTATTTAGTCTGTTTTCTGCTAGGTATATTTCAGCACCACCTATTAGACTCACTAATTCCAATGTCTCTAACATTTACATGAAACGTGCGCAAGAAAACGTATTACAATATTTAATAAATCTCCCCGAAAGAAAGACCCTCTATAAAAACAGTAAATAAATCTCACTCGGCTTTATGTTCCTTGAATTCAAACAACCATTTTTATTTATTCTTTTTTCCGTTTTTCTTCACATCTCATCGAATAATATCCTAAACGCTTAACATAAATAAGCCCCGTTTTCATAAACATCAGCACTCGAATGCGCCCATGTCTCGAAATCCGCCATCCCACCCCGCATAATATTGTCCCAGCCATCTGTTGCTATCATTCTATTTGCATAATCACGCCTCCAACACCAGCAATCATGTAGAACAACACCTGCCAGTAGCTACTGTGTCGGGAGGGCATCAAGAAGGTAAACAGGTTAACAATTATCGTCGTCGCCGATTCGGATTTATTTTTTTAACGGTTGGCTTCGATTGATGTAGCAACTAATACATAAAGCGGGAATTTAAATGGAGTGCTGAAACAACGTTGTAAACGCCAAAAGTAGTTTTAACGGGAAATCGAAGAACATTTTTTTATTTATTGTGATGCAAAAACGGTGAATGCCCAATAGTATTTGATACACTAATAGACTGGGAGGTAGTGACAGATCCCCGAGAACGATTAGTTAGCGTCTGCCGATTTAAGTGTCAATTATAAGTATTTGACGAATTATAAGCGTATAAAGGAAGTCTCTTCGATTGCAGCGACATTGCAAATTAATTATTTATTTATAATTGAAGACTAACGTTTTGAGCGATCAGTTAGCGTCTGCAAAGTGGTTTTTGTGAAACTGAACAAAAACAATCCAACGGAAGCTAATCTGCAGACGATTTCCGCGTGCAGGAGGACCAAGAAAAATGGACATTTGAGAACAATGAGTTGGCGTCTGCCATTTATCTGAATTATCATTAATGATGTGGAAATTGCCAAAAACTACTTTGCAGATGATTATGACATGCACGCACAGTGCACACGCGTTCGCGGTGATTTTTAGAAACTGTATTACTTTGTACATAGTACATACTATGTAGTGATAAGTTCAAAGTTGAAACAGAATTTGCTATGAAGTTTATGCGACCAAGTGTTGATATAATCATTGGCAGCCATTTTGGACTTGCAGAACATTAAAAAAAAATAATTCGAAAGTTGGAAAATGTTGACAGCGTTTTAAACGATTAGTTAGCGTCAGCCATTAGTTTTTTCATGAAATTTATGATAAGAAATAATTATTTGACAATTTGCAAACAATTTCAGCATGCACAAGATTATATACAACAATAACATTACAAACGAATTCAAATGTTGTCGAACAATTAGCGTCTGCCATTCATTTTTTCCTGAAATTTATTATAGAAAAATAACTATTCGCCAATTAGCAGACGATTTTAGCATGTTCAATAGGGTGTCCCATCTTTTTCGAAATCGAAATTTTTTATTTCTCACCCCTGCAAATGGTTCCATTTGAAGAAAAAACAGTCCCCTCAAAATATTATTGAGGCAAATTGAAGGCAAGGGGTGCCGCAGAATGCATTATTATGCAATAATAAAAGTAAATGGAATTATTTACATTCTTTGGTTGATGCATTGTTTTTTTTTTTAATCAGCAACATTTATCTTTAGAATGACTAATCAAGTCATACAAATATCAAAGACACTATCTGTTGTGACTATGACATGTGTCATACTACTGTAAATTCGTAGTCTAAGAAAACTAGACTAGAAGTTTTTGAAATAAAACTCTCGTTTTATCTTTGTGTATTTTATTATGAAACGTTTTTTTCATACATAGTACCAAATATTATCCTAAATCTACAAGACATATAGTAATAAAAACAATATTTTTTGCACTAGGCCAAAGCATGCGACAGGGTTTCTATTTTTACATTTGGAAACTGTGATTTATAATCATTTACAACTTGGAGTAAAAACTGTTTTTGTCTTCATTTTTTGTTAAAATGTCATTATAGTCAGTAATAAGTTCGGCATCATTTACAACTTTAATTTTGTTTACAATATTGAAACATCGGGTATAACTTTCATTTTCCCTCCATGTTGTTGGATCATTTTCCAAAAATTCCATAGACAAACCTAATTTTTGAAAAAACTGTTTAGTGTTCTCGCATATGAAGTCCTGAATTTCCTTGTTTTCAACGTCAGTAATGTTACTAATCATAAGTCGTTTAATACCCTCTTGATTTGGTGCTTTCCCATTCAAAGCTTTAACCATTTCTCTTTTAGTGGTAACTGAAATATCGTCATCAAAGAAAGATAAGCCAACATTTACTGAATTAAGGTGCCGCAAATGGTTCACTATTTTCCTACTTGCGGCTTGAGATATTTATTTGTCAATATTTTGATAATTAATGAGTTCTTTACAAAAGTCTAAGTCATGAAGCGGTGCTTTACTAGCAAATGACGCTGTAAACCAGGCCTTTACATAAACCTTTACAATAAAGAGACATATATCTTCAATACCTATTTTTTCTTTTTTAGTTAGTTGGAACTGATCTTGGAAAAAAAATATTTTTAGACAGTAAATGGCTTTGGCCATCCAACGTGCATGATGAAATGCCCCTGGTTGATAGAATGTCGTGTAAGTGGGCTCTTCTTCAACAAAAAGTTTAGAAAGCATTAAAAATTCTTTATAATCATCACGAGGCTGTTGCAAAGTTAAAGCTGCATTCAGAAACTTTACAATTTCGGCTTTTACTGGTTGTAAAATGTGTTTAATTTTTGATACCCGAAATCCAGTTTTTAGTTTATTTTGATCTATTTTAGGCCAAAATTCCCTAAAACGTTTAAATAGTGGCACATTTGGACCAGATGAGGAAGGCATTTTTGTGTCAAACACACTTCTCAAAACCACTTCAAAAATATGATGTCTACAAGGAAAATATAGAATATCTCTTTCTAATTTTTGTTGCAATAGTGTGACTGCCCCATTTATATAACCCATATCTGATGCTGTTGTATCACAACACAAAGCTATTACCTTTTCGTCCAAATTCCATTCACAAAGCACATCATAAACTGCTTCAGTCTGTTCTCTTCCAGTTGAATTGGGCGAAGCTGGTACTCCAAGTAGTTGTTCAATATCTCCACTTGTAACTAAGATAGCAAGTCTATCGATATTTCCCATTCCAGTGAGAGAAGGTAAAAGTTTTCCATCCCAATGGATGACTGGGGCCGGCAATTCAGAATTACCGAAGGCAGTTTTTAATATTTCAGCTCTTTCTTCGCGGATGCGTTGTCTAGAGCGCTGAAGTGTGGTTCTGCTGATGGACAAAGATGTGGTGTCATGTCCTAGTGCTTCTGCTACTGCCGTCAAAATATGGACTCCATACCTGTCGCTTATTTTGCAAGCATCAAATGCAGCGGCTATTTTTGGTGTGATGATGTTACATGTTCCATACAATCTCCTCTTTTTTGGCTGTGACGGGCCAGGCTGGTCTTGTAACAACTCTTCTTGGGCTTCGATTATTTCATCTTCATTTTCGTTAGAGTCGGCTGAATTACTACTTGATGGTGGACAGGTGACTGTTTCCTCTAATCTAGCTTTTTCTTATTGACTTCGTTGTATTCGTTCGGATAATTTCTGTAATTTCTCCTCAGCTGATTTTTCTTGAGAAGCAAGTTGGTAATCAATACCATGCATAAATCCAGGACGTCCCTTTTTTCTTTGGTTAATTAAAAACTGCTTATCTTCATCTATTTTCATCAACTCCAATGCATTTACATGAGAAATGTCAAAAAGATCGTCCAATTTTTCAACGAAATTTTTTTCTTTACCTCCCGCACTGGCCCCTTTAGCCGATTTTTGTAAGTTCCTCCACTCTGCATAAAGTTTATCTAGTTGTTTAACACAATGAAAATCCTGACGTGTCGGAATGCGAGCTTTATCCCAAAAAACTGTTGTTAATTTAGCACTTTCATGTACACTTAGCTTCACTTCACGAATGTTATAAAAGAGCACTTGTAATACTTATCTATTAGACGGCAATTTATTGCCAATGATTTGTGACGAATAGTGTCCAACTAAGTAAATGAAAGTATCCTTTCTTAAGGATCTAACATCAGCCATCGTTAAATGTTTTTTCAAAAAGGAACGTATGCTAGAACTTATAATGTCACCACTGTAAAACACAATTGCAAACTGACATAAAAACCTACCGTAGGTGCATTATATTTCCAAACTTCCAAAACAAATAATTTCTAGGAAATAATTACACCAATAAAACATTATGAGAAAAGAGGTAGATATTTGTATTTTAAGTAAAATTTAAGTGTATTACCGTAATAAAATCTTATCTACAAATTTCTACCTGAATGCGGCACGGGTTACCGTTCACCGAATTATCTGAAACTTTGACATAAATTATTCCTAGTATAATAGTATATTTTCGTGGGATGAGACTTAAAAAATACGCAAAAAAAATTCACCCCCTATAGAGATGGGCCACCCTAATATTCAATACTATATAAAACAATAACAACATCACAAAAAAATCAAATATTGTTGAATGATGATTCGCGTATTCATTTTTACTGGTAATAGATTAGGTGCTAATTTAGTAATATTTTCGTTGGCATGTTAATCAGATGTAGTGAATTCAAACTTAATTGTTAAAATCTTAAATTACTGACAAAATTGCATAGCGGCATAGTGTTAATTACGAACAAACAAAGTCTAAACTTCATTACTTACTTCATCATCAAAATGACAAAAATGACCTAAAAATCGAATTTTTTGAAGTTTTTGTTTGTATGAAAAGTGTTAAAATTCCTGTTTAACTTGTACTGAATTTATTAAATTTAATTATTTTACATTCACCGTTTACTTTTTATGGCAATTCAAGGATTTGACAATTTGAAGAATTTATTTTCTATTTGAGGAATGAATCGTTTTATCATATAAAATGTAAAAATACAAAAATTCTTATTTTAACGCGTAAACAGTTTTTTTAATTTATAAATATTCTTCGTCCTCCATGCGTAGACGACTAACATCTGGCCCGTCATCATCTTTGTTTCCGTCTCCGTCATCGTCAATGTCGTCGTCATCGACGAGGTTTTCATAGCGATTATTATCCTCATCGTCATTATCACCCTCAGAATTTGCATCGTTATCATTAGCCTCATCACCCTTATCATCTTTATCTTCATCATATTCAGATTCATCGCTATTTGAATTCTTTTAAATGTTGTTATTGTTGTATATAGACTTGTCAATTGGCAAATTCATTACTGTTTTTCATAAATTTAATGAAAAAAATAATGGCAGACGCTAACTAATTGTTCAACATTTAAATTTGTTTGTAATGTTGTTATTATTGTATATAGTCTTGTCCAAGCTAAAATTGTCTGCCAATTGTCAAATCAATATTTATTGTTATAAATTTCATGAGAAAACTAATCGTTCAAAGCGTTTTCAAATTTTTTTGAGTCTGCCAATTATTTAAACATTTTAAAAACGTTTGTAAATTTTTATTTAGTTATATTAACATAATATCATACACATATTTAAATTGCAGACACTAATTAATCGTTCAATGGTATGTACAAAGTACAAAGTAATACACTTTCTAAAAATCACCGCGAACGCATTGTGCATGCCGTAATCGTGTGGAAAGTAGTTTTTGGCATTTTCCATATCATTAATGATAATTCGGTTAAATGGCAGACGCGTAGACTAGTATTACTATGAGAAGATGCCAGGGCGGAGCCTAAATGCGCGAATATTTTTACCAGTGGCATAGCTTTATCTGGGGTATAGGAATGTGTAATTGCAATAAAAGTTTCGCGGTCAAGGAACTGTGAAAATGGAGTAGAATAAAACTTGCCAACTGTTACGAGTACCTTTGTTCGGGAGAAGTGTAAGAATAGTAAGTTCTACTAAACATTGCCTAATAAAGTTGTTTTATTATCATTATTACCGTCGCCGCCGCTCTACTGCAGGGCACCGCCGCCACTGGTGTTGACATTGAATGTCACGTAATTCTTTCTCATTGGTTTAGAATGATGGAGGGCACAAACTCGTTTCTGTGCATATTTTTTGCTGGCATCTTCTCATAGTAATACTACTTTACTCATTGTCCTCAAATGTCCATTTTTCTTGCCAGTTAAGTTTTTTTTTTTTTTTCGCCCTCCTGCACGCGGAAATCGTCTGCATATTAGCTTCCGCTGGATTGTTCTTGTTCAAAGTTTCACAAAAACCACTTTGCAGACACTAACTGATCGTTCACAAAGTTGGTTTTCAATTACAAATAAACAATTAATTTGCAATGTAGCTGCAATCGAAGAAATGTTCTTTATACGTGTATAATTCGTCAAATAATTATAACAATTGACAGACGCTCACTAATCATCCTCAGGGATCTGTCACTACCTCCCGGTCTATAGGGCCTGGTACTTTCATCTCCAGTTAAATTTATTCTACAGATCAGTATCCTTAGATACATTTATTGTGTCAATGATAGTTTCCATGGCATCCTAGAATGGATTTAACTGAAGATGAAAGTGCCGAAAGGCCTAAGCAGTATATTATTATACAGGATGGTCTGTAAGTAATGATCCATAGGACAACCGTGGATCTCTGACATTAAAATATTGTGATTTAGCTGAACTTACCTTAGTCCAAAAGTTGATATTAACAAAGATACAGGGGAAAGAATTAAAAAACGACTTTTAACTTACGTAATCGATAATCTTTAATTTGGTTTCTTAACATTTTTGGCACTAGTACCATAGCTTCTGACTTGAAATACTTCTGGAAAAGATGAGTTTTTATGGTATTCGAGCTTTGCCTTTGAATCTTTTCTATTCCTATCTTAACAACTGACTTCAGTTTGTCTCTGTAGATAATTTTAACTCAGAACTTCTTGCGGTTAAACATGGGGTTTCTCAGGGCTCTGTTTTGGGGTCCCTACTCTTTATGTTACCATACATAAATACATCGCTTATGATGACGATACATCCATTACCGATTTTAATTTGAATATTCCTGACCTAAGTGAGCTTTAATTCTATCAAACAAGCTGGTGCTTGGTTCTCTTTGAATAGTCTTAAATTAAACGAAGAAAAAATCCAACAAATCGTTTTCTCAACAAATAATTCACTTATCAAGGGTAACAGTGTTAAAATTCTTGGCGTTGTTTTAGATGACACTCTTAACTGGTCCAATCATGTGGAGCAACTGTCATACAAATTAGTTAAGTTCTATATTCATGCTACGTAGGCTAAAAAATCAACTCTATTCTAAAACCTTAAGAACATTGTTTCTATTCAATTGATGAATTTGTAAACACACAAATTTGTTCATATCTTTTAGTTTAACCTCTGCTTGTTTGGTATGCTCTGGCCATTTTATAGGAGCTTGCTTCTTCTTTCTTTTTTGTTGTATTGTGTGAAGTATTTGTATATGTAGTGATGTGTACACCTTTTTTATATTTTCATATTTTTGTATTTTCTATTTTTGACTTGCCAAAACGTGTTTTATAACAATCTATCTATATATCTATCTATCTAGCTTCTGAGATATTTAACTTTAAAGTAGTATTTCGCCTTGAAAGCGTTCGGCGCCATTTTCAAACCGAAAAAAAAAAAAAACCACTGCCCAAAGAATCTACTTCCAATTGTCTATCCAAGTCTCTCGTAACGAAAAAATTTGGTACGTGGAAATAATTGTTTATAGCACTTTAATAATATAATATTTGAAATCGTCTACTCCAAAAACCCATAAAACGATATCCCACACGGTAGTGGGGTGGGAGTGGTGATAGGGAGGGGTAGTGGAGGTGGATGAAGTAAAAAAATATTTTGAGGCTTTTGATTCTTGTACACACACAAAATCACAATTTTTTTTCATCACCTCTAATAATGGAGTAGGGATAGTAATCCCAAAAAATTTTTTGAAACCTTTTTGAAACCTTAGCTTCTCTTGTATATACTAAATACCAATTTTATGGACTATTTACCCCCCCATTTACCCTATTTTACCCCCCAACCCTTCGACAGAATAAGATGAAAATATAATCTAGTTCCAGATCCCGTTAAAGTACATACGTGTATCAAATTTTAAGTCAATATTTTAAACGGTTTCAGAGTAAATGTGCGCACAAAAAAAGTTACAGACCGACAGACAGACAGAATTTTTTTTTTTCGCTCAAATTTATAATCTCGACGTTTCATGACATTCTAAGCCTATTTGAGCAATAAAAATTTTCAAATTTTTTTTGTCGTTACTATACTTCCACTGGATGTCGAAGTAAAAATGTACGTAGATTTTAAAACCAGCAAATTGTTACTCAGTTTCCTTGGCGAAACACGAAATCTTTGAAAGTTCAGATATTTTTTAATACGTGAGTTGAAGGACCGTACGATGTCATTTTGGAAAGAGGGAGAATTGCATATGATGCACATCCTGAATCACATCGGCGAAATCGAACTATTACTAAGAACTAGTTGTACTTTTCCTACTGGTACTTTTATCATCGCATGAAATCATTTTTTCACAACAACCTTGTGCTAATTAATTAAATAGTAATAGTAATTTTGAAATCTACAAAAATCTACATGTGCATGTCAGTTTGAATTGAACTATGGCATACTCAATGATTTTCCACTTTAAATCATCCTTTGTGATTACTCCACAAAAACTGTTGGGTAATGAACATGAGCTCTTGTGATTGGTCCTTGCCCATTGAATAATGAATTATTACCCACGGCCGTGAGTTATGAGCCCTATTCACTTGTTCAAAAACCTGTCGACAATTAATGAATTATTCAATAGTCGTCGAAAATAGTATATTATTCAACGAGCGGTAGATGAAGTTTACAGCACGAGCCGAAGGCGAGTGCTGTAATTCATCAAGTCAGTTATTACCATTATCGCAAATTGAATTCTATACTTCATCTACGATTATAACAATAAATATTCAATTGAGAAAAATTTGTTTAAATTGCTCAGTTTGTTTATTAATAAAATTAACTGTAAAATTAAATTTTTGTACACACTTTTATATTTGTTCTGCCGTTTTTCGGGTAATAAATTATTAGCTTCTTGTCTTAATTCTGACGTGTACATAATAGTTCATCTTCACTAACCGAATTCATCATTTGTGGCACAGTTATTTCTTAACTTGATTTTAAAACGTCGAAACTATTCAAACAAGTTAAATTTAGTTATTTTTATTAGATTTTTAGGTTCAATATGAAATATACCTTTTATTTCTACCCTTCCTCCCCTCAATAATAATGAACCGTTCAATTTCATCGTATCGGAAAAGAATTTCTCTCGGACAGAGCCACCTTCGCGTCGCACGTTACGTCGATTGGACAGACATGCAGGCATGAAAGTAAACGAGATTGGTACTGTACCTAGTGATTTACAATAACTCACAAGCGAATTATTATAACTCACGCTATTTATTTATGGATACTATCAATTGTTCAAAAGCAGTTCATTAATTAGTATACAATCTAATAAGGGTAGATAAAATAAAATATCCTTATTCATCATGCTTAGATGAGTAGATGGACGTGTAAAGGTAACTATTTAAATAATTGTATAATAAATAATCTGTTGTTAGATTTTTTTGAAAGTTAGTTATATCATCTTCTGGGTGCTCTCTGGTTTCTAACTCACACAATTAATCTCCTTTGAAAAGAATTCACTTTTCACAAATTTCTTATAACTTAAAATGAA
Organism: Rutpela maculata; assembly: GCA_936432065.2. Classification (NCBI taxonomy): domain Eukaryota; kingdom Metazoa; phylum Arthropoda; class Insecta; order Coleoptera; family Cerambycidae; genus Rutpela; species Rutpela maculata. Next base: position 15,785,900 of record OW386286.2, read on the forward strand.
CTTCTGATAAATGATTCTTGATCGAATTATATTTATTGCAAACATGCCGAACAGCTTTTTCAGTGAATAAATTTCGGATGATTTATAGTCGACACGATAGCATCAAGAGGATTACAATATGTTGGAATATACCTCTTATAAGGATGATCGATGTTAAAGGCATTTTCAGCTAAAATGTATCATATTTTGTGTATCTCAGTAAAAGCTAGTTATTCATGTTGCGAGATATGAACCGCCGGAGGCAATAAAAGTAGTCATATAATGTAGTCATATTTTCTATTTTGAAGCAGATATCTGAGAGATGTGTCATTGTTGTCAGTGTGCATAAAATAATACCTGTACAGGTAAAAAACCGCTGCCCAAGGAATCACTACTTCCACATCCAGATTCTCTATCCAAGTCACTCACAACGAAAAAACTTTATATGTGAAAATAATTGTTTATGGAACTTTAATAATATAATATTTGAAATCCTCTACCCCAAAAACCCATAAAACGATACCCCACATCGGTAGTGGGGTGGGGGTGGTGATAGGGGGGTGGTAGTGGGGGGGTGGATGAAGTAAAAAAATATTTTGAGGTTTCTGGTTCCTGTACATGCACTAAATAACATTTTTTTTTCATCCCCTAAATAACATTTTTTTTTCATCCCCTTTAATAAGGAGGTGGGGGTGATAATGGGGTGGCTAATGCCAAAGTTTTTTTTGAGACCTCAGTTTCTCTTGTATATACTAAATGCAAATTTCATGGACTCTTATCTGCTTGATTTACCCATTTACCCCAAATTTACCCCAATTTACCCCCCAACCCTTCGACGGAACAAGATGAAAATATAATCTGGTTCTAGATCTCGTTAAAGTACATATGTGTACCAAATTTCAAGTCAATATCTTAAACGGTTCCAGAGTAAACGTGCGCACAAAAAAAAGTTACAGACAGACAGACCGACAGACAGACAGAAATTTTTTTTCGCTCAAACTTAAAATCTCGACGATTCATGACATTTTAAGCCTATTTGGACAATAAAAATTTTTAAAATTTTTTTTGTCGTTACTATACTTCCACTGGACGTGGAAGTAATAAATCACTGAATCAGTTGAAATGTACATTGCTGTCAAAAGCTGTAATTTAGAAAAATACAGATCGCCGCAAGATAAGAAAACGTAAGATATTATAAAACTTTTCTGTAAAGTATCGAATTCAAAATGCAAGTTCAGCAAAATACTGTATCAGGGAATATCCACAGTCGAATGGATTCAAGTCTCTTCACTATATGGGGTATTTCTTTGGTGAATTTAATACTAGTTTCAAATCACTTAGAGATCATTAATAGATCTGATTAAAAGTATGTGTTAACTTAAGAGAGTGAAATGTGACATTTCCAAAAAACAATAAGTACATATTATATCGACTAAAGAAATTATTTATTATCCGAAGTTCCATAAATACTTTTAAGAAGAACCATCATAAAACTTACTAGAGAAACAAGGAAAGGTCTATATTGTAACAAAAAATAAATAACTATAATATTTACTGTATACTAGTATCTATCTAAGCAATAAGTAACATTTATAATAAACATAATTCAAAGAAAATGTACGGCTACAGTTCAACGCTTTCGTAGCCCGTTTGCATTTTGCGTTTATCTTTAGACACTTTCACAGTTTTAGTTTCATAGTTTTTCTATGTCGGTCTGTCTGTCTGTCTGTAACTTTTTTTTGTGCGCACGTTTACTCTGGAACCGTTTGAGATACTGACTTGAAGTTTGGTACACATGTGTACTTTAACGAGATCTAGAACTAGATTATATTTTCATCTTGTTCCGTCGAAGGGTTGGGGGGCAAATGGGGTAAATTTGGGGTAAATGGGTAAATCAAGCAGGTAAGAGTCCATAAAATTGGTATTTAGTATATACAAGAAAAGCTGAGGTCTCAAAAAAATTTTTGGCATTAGCCACCCCCATTACCAACCCCCACCCCCTTATTAAAGGTGATGAAAAAAATTGTGATTTAGTGTACCTATGTACAAGAACCAGAAACCTCAAAACATTTTTTTACTTCATCCACCCCCACTACCACCCCCCCCTATCACAACCCCCACCCCACTACCGATGTGGGGTATCGTTTTATGGGTTTTTGGGGTAGAGGATTTCAAATATTATATTATTAAAGTTCCATAAACAATTATTTCCACATACAAAGTTTTTTCGTTGTGAGTGACTTGGATAGAGAATTGGATGTGGAAGTAGTGATTCCTTGGGCAGCGGTTTTTTTCCTCGTTCTATAACTAACTCCTCTTCAGACTGCCGTTTTGATGTTATCTCCGTTAGAAATGCATGTATTTTAATAACTGATATTGTAATATTATAAGATTGTACTTTCTACTTTTATATTTTGCTAATGATTTTCTATGAAGAAGTATTGATTAACACAGATTCTACTAAAATTTTAACTTGGTGTAACAATCCAGTTGAATAGTAGGTTTATTTCTCCAAATCCAAAGTCGTTTGATAATTTTCAAAAAAATAGTTTCTGCTTTCTGCATTTTCCGACAAACAGAAATCCCTTTAAACATTGTTAACATACATAGAAATAATCGAAAAGTCAGAATCTTGAAGTCTGAACCAGTAAAAAAACGCTTATTGCTCAATTGTTAAGGCGCCGTAACGACGAACCTGGTGCGTGGTTTCGAACCACGCACCGTGTAACGGTGTCTTAAATTGAGGGTGTCAATACGCTACGTAGTTCATTCAGATTTGTGACGCATTTGGTTGTATCCTTTGGTCCGTGCAAGTTTACCGACATCCGATGGATCGCGGCAGCACGCACCACGAACCGCGAACTAATAGCGAACCACCCCTGTCAGACGGCGTGTGGTTCGTGGTTCGTCGGGCCAGGTTCGACGAACCACGCGCCGTGTAACGGCGCCTTTATACGAAATACTAGCAAATGAAAACGAAGAAATCACCCTAATATATATGGTAGGTTCAATAACACATTAATGATGTAACGAACTTTTCTAAAACCTGAACTTTAACAAGCCAATAGTCGTATTTTCACATTATTTGCAAATACAATGTATTTATGTATAAAATATCAAATAACAACTCGAGGTATAATAATGTTCTTTAGAGTCAGTATAACTGCAAAACATTTAGTAGCGTGTGGGCCTACGAATTAAAGAGAATGTTCTTTTATGGTTTCAAAATGATTATTTCATGGAAACCTGAATATCGGTAATGTTAAGTAACATATGAGGTGAAGTAAATTTTATTTTATTTATTTTACTTCCACATCCACATAATGGAGTGGAAGTATAGTGACTCTAAAAAAAATGATTCTTCTTGTTTAAATAAAGGGGGTAAAAATGAAATTGAGATTTAGTGTGTTCAAGAACCAAAAGTCTCAATTTTTTCAGCCACCCGCACTACCGATGTGGCATCTCGTTTTATGGGATTTTGCAGTAATCTTCTACTATATTATTATATGAACAATTATTTCCACATAGTGGATAGTATCAATTTTTTTTTCGTTGTAAGAAAGAGACTTGTGGAAGTAGTGATTCCTGGTTTTTTCATCATATTATTGATTTATTAATAATCCCTTATTCATTAGACTAACTCCGAATAATAACTCATTCCCTAGGTATTGTACGCCCCTCTTTTTATTACCATTTGTAATATCCTCACTTCTGTGTATGAGAATGCATAAAATTTAACAAAGTATACATTTTTGAGGATTACAACTTTAATTACTATTTTAACGTTGACGGTTCTTATGTAAATTATTTGTCGGCACTGTGTGCCAAACAATACAAAACCATTACAAACTTTTAGGTTAACAAGTCGACCTTTATTTTTTAAAACTTTAACGGAAATAACAAATATTTCTATTAATGTTCTCATTTATTTTTTGGTCCCAGTATATTTTTGTCAAATCTCAATCACAAATATAAGTAAAACACTTTTGTTGATATTTACAAATTAAGACTTATTTGACGAATTAGTTTAAAAAACTAAAAAAACACGCTTTTATAAATACTGCACTAAAAAGAAAAAAATAATCATCGAACCTGTCCTCTCTGTCTACTCCGTAAGGGCCTTAGTGTAAGCCGTGTTTGTAATTATATACAATGTGTCCACGGCAAAGCGGTATTATAGGTGTAAATGACATTTTTTTTGGATTACAAACCCAATTTTTTGTATTTAGTGGTCATTGAAGCTTTTTACCTTCTAAATTTTTTACTATGAACCGATTTACATGAAATTTTGGAATTAGGCTTATCTCACCCTTAACTTCAAAAATGATATTGACCCGACCTCCGTTCTCAGCCTGGGGGTGGTTGCCTTCTCGGTGGTGGAAATTTTTTTTTTCAAAATAACCTCGGATATCGATAGAAGACCTAATTCTAAGCAAAAACTGTTCTGTAAAACTTTTTCAAAAATTCAATAATTTTCAAGTTATTGGCGATTGAAAATTCGGAATTCTCCCACGTTTTTCAACGGTTTTTTGCAAATATCTCAAAAAATATGCATTTTAACGATAATTTTATAATGAACAAAATTATAGCAAGTGAAAAAATAAACAAATTGGTTTTTTATAAAGTGTTCTAAGTCGAATATTAAGCGAGACATTGAAGATCAAAGCCGTTTTTTTTTTGTCTGAAATTTAATCGATGTATTCAATGCCATTTAGCGGACAACGGATACATTTTATCCATATGACAATAAGAAACTTTTTTATAGTGCTTAAAATAGTCTTTAAAATGAGCAGTGTTAAAAGTCTTTTGCGCGTAAAGTGAGTGAGTTGTAATGAAAAAAAGAGGGACATCTAATGTTTTTTTTTAAAAATCGATGTGTTTCATAAGTGCCATTTCCACTAAAATTAAAATTAATCGTATTCCGTCTAAAATTAACTTCAATATGAAGAGTTTATTGGATTCCAGCGGTTTGGCTGCTTTGGAATACATATTTTTCAAAAAAATCACGATTTTGAGAAAAAAAAAATTTTTACATTTTTGAAAAAAACACCTTTTTTTTCATAATATTTCAAAAATAATGAAAGATACGTAAAAAACTGTGATAATAAAAAATGTAGGTCTTTTTTTGACAAAAATTTTGTTTTTTTTTCTTCTTTTGTCACACCAAAATTGACGGAGATATGATTGTTTAAAAAGCGCGCGGTAGCGCAATCGCAGTCTCTCTCGAGCCCTTTGACCCTTCACCGTTTCAAAATAAAAGGTTTTTCACTACATATCATAATGAAAAAAGTTGTAGCTCTTTCAATTACCTTTAAAATGGTATTTTTTGAGTTGTGATAGCTTCAAAATTGTAGGAGTTACGGTCCAAAAACTAATCGTATTTTTTTCTATTTAGTAAACTAAAAATTTCGGAGCATGAATATTTGGAGCAAAGTGAAAGTACACAATAATATGGACCCAAAACTATTGTCTTATGTATATATATACATATATGGCATATATATATCGGAAATATAGGCATGAATACATACCAACGTTCATATATGTATATATATATATATATATATATATATATATATATATATATATATATATGTTCAAAGTATGCTTCTAGAGGGCAGAGTATTTAACGTGCCAGACTTGCAATTTGTTGTAGTCTGGTCAATTTCCTTATTTTTGAAATAAGGATGTATAGAGGGTTGCTTCAGAGAGAAATTACGTTTAGTAAATACTCTGCCCTCTAGAAGCATACTTTGAACATTTGATGCCCATCTCAGGCTAACCAATTCGATTGTAGTGAACAGCGACCGCTAGATGGCGCCTTCGATTTATTTTGCATGTTGCCAGTCTTAAGACTACGAGCATGTACCTATACATCGGAAATCTCGTTGCCAGTCACTGCATGCCTACCTTGCACTGATGAGAGCCAACAGCTCGAAACTGCAGTCTGCAAGTGGTGTGTAGTGGCTGACACGAGAGTTCCTTTAATTAGGAATAAATCTTTCGGTCGGTGTTCTCTAAAATCTAATTACAGCGTTTCGTAGTAATATGTGATTATTACACTTAACGTGCCAGACTTGCAATTTGTTGTAGTCTGGTCAATTTTGAAATAAGGATGTATAGAGGGTTGCTTCAGAGAGAAATTACGTTTAGTATATATATATATATATATATATATATATATATATATATATATATATATATATATATATATATATATATATATATATATATATATATATATATATATATATATATATATATGTATATGTATATTTTTTACTTTATAATCAAATTATTTTTAATTGTATAAACTTATATTTTCAATGTTTTAATTCAGGGGTAGTTTTAAGGGTTGAAAAGCTTAAACATATGAAAGTCATTTGTCAACGTGGAACAACCTTTAAATCCTTTTCAGTTCATCAAAAAAAAATTTTTTATACAATTTTTTATAGAGGGGTTGTTTTTAAGGGTTGAAAAGGGGTTAAATTATGACAAATAAGGTAGACAACGTAAAACAATATTTACTCCATATTTAAATCTTTTTAAATTATATAAAAGTAATTTTTTGTGATTTTTTTCAATTTAGGGGTCGTTTGCAGGGTTGTAAAGTTTTTCAGGGGTTGAAAATGGGTTAAACATGAGGTAATTGTGTTAGAGAATACTATAACATGTCACTCCGTATTATTAAACACGTTTTCTAGCGACAAAAAGGCTCAATGTCATTTTTTTCATTAAGGGGTTGTTTTCACCCCTTAAAAATAAAAAACGGAGGTCGGGTCAATATCACTTTTGAAGTTAAGGGTAAGATAAGCCTAATTCCAAAATTTCATGTAAATCGATTCATAGTAAAATATTTAGGAGGTAAAACCCTATTTTACGCTTCAATGACTGCACTAATTCTGCTCTTGCTTCACCCAAAAACTATTTTTAGTATTTTGGACTTAAAAAAATTTATAGAGAGCGTTGGTAACAGCTTAAAAATAAAAATCGCATCAGGTAAAGTGCCTTTTCTAGAACTGTTAAGTTTTGAGCACATATTTGTTTTCTACTTATTAAGCCCTTTCTTTTGATACCAATATCAAGGGGGTTGTAAAGAAAATGGTAATCCGCCATCTTGTGGCGGCGGCCATTTTGAACATATTATAATATTGAGTAAACCATATTGTATTGTCATCTGAGCTACACACAATTGCCGTGTTTCATGATGATACAACAATTAGAAGTTGGTGAAACTCAGCTCCTTAGACTTTTTACATACATACATACATAGATCGTTACAGGTCGACCTAATAAAAGCATGTTAAAAATGTATCAAAATCTTTTGCATAACATTGTGCAAAAATCTCCCTCCAAATCGATTTTTCTCTGTGCGTGTGAAGAACTAACGTCATGTGTTGATTTTCCGCTAAAGCGTTTCAAAATGAAGATGGCCACAATGGGTCTCCAGAGTTCCCTTTTTATTAAACCGTAGTCTAAACTCTCCTCATGTCCCCTATTTATAATTTTTTATACTCCTTTTATTATTTAAGTTAACCCAATAAGTACAATGCCAATTGTATATCGCGAGCTATGTAAGTTCATTTTGACTTGCTAAGATACAATTTATAAAATGTTCCTTTACTAGTACTAGGGTAGAACATGTTCCTGACATTATGCATGTGAGATACGCATTTAACTCATGCATAACAATAACTTAACAGATTTTATCATTTCAACAAAATATCATATGACAGACGCTGCCTGTATAATGCAAGTATTATTGGTACAAGTAGACCTAATTTATCTTCCACATATTATGCATACCAATGAGGTCTGCATCTCCTTACAATCAAATCCTTGTAGGTAAGTTTTTATGTAAATTTAGACTAATTAAGTACATCTGATCGGACGAAGATAAGACCTAATTATTAAACATGATGAAGTATCCTACATCGCTTCGAGATAACTCTATTTCCAGTTAGGCAATTTTTAAATCAGCAGTACCTGTTCATAAATCGAATGGGCCCAGCCCACGTACATATTATGCGTATCGAGCTGACGTTAAAAAGACATACCTGGCATTTTATTTTATTATCATGCAGCAATTTATTTTAATTAACCGTTTTTATGTTACCTACGTTGTTTGATCGAAAAATCGCATGTCGCGCCTACGTACCGTCAATATTAATTTAAGCTGCAAGACGTATTGCAGAGTGCAAAAATTGTATTACACACATGGCACAACCCACCATATTGAAACGAGTAGCGTATACAGGATGATTTGTTCCAAAAACAAATTACACTGCTAATAACTAACAAATTATTTGACAGGCAAATGATACAACACCAATACACGGAAAAAAGGCTCCACTAATTATAAGATTAATAGATTTTATCCGAGGTCATCTTAGTTTCACTCCCAAGTAACAATTTAAATGCCAACAAGTATTTATCGGGTTTTATCACAGATTTAAGAAGGTAAATAAACCGAACTGGGTTTTATTATTTCTTTTGTGCATACCAATTTATCTGCAGATAATATGTACTTAAAAAAGGCCTTCAAGCTATCTTTGAAGCAATTTGTGAAACCTCTTTGCTCTTTAAGACCTATTGGTTTTATAGCCACTTAATTGCTGCATTATTCAAAACCACAATAAACTCATTAAGTTTTATAGTGGATTTTAAATATTTTAAGTTTTGTGGTAGACATCTATAACTCTTTAGGTTTGATGGGAGTTTTAAAATATGGTCTTTAAGTACTCCTTATGATCAAGCAATAAAACTAGTAACTCTTAAGTAGTCTTACCCTTAATGCATGTTATCATAAATACTATTTGCTTTTAACGATAATTGGTAAAGGTTCCTTAAAACTTAATAGTTTTTTGGTAGCTTTATTAAGCTACGTTAAAACTTTTTGGTTTTTATAAAGCACTTATAAATCCTTTGGTTCCCCCACTTACGCCTTTAAACTATGAGATAGGGGGCATATAACACATAGTAAACGCCATTTTGTGATTCTAGTTTAATGCACTGTTTAAACTAGAATCTACTTGTAGTTTTTCACTTTTTCTTGCTCAATTAACGCTATAATCACAGAAATAACGAGAAATTAATGATGGCATACTCAAAAACACACGAAATAAATAATGGTTTTTTTTTTAGGTTATGTTATCTAAACTAAGTACCTACATTTGGATTAGAGATTGTCAGAGGCAAATCTTAAGGGTTTTAAAGAAGAGTAGTAAGGCTGGGTAAAGCCTTACAGGCTTTAAAATAGTAATAAAGTGGAGCAATTGGAATTTAACAAAACCTTTTGTTTTATAAAAATATTTCCTAAAGCCACAAACTCTTAATAGGGTATTCTATAAAAATAAACGTTTTTATTAATTTTTCAGCCATGTTTTTTTCTGTTAGCTGTAGCAGACATATTTGAACAAAGTTGGGGCAACAGTGTTTAGTTATATTTTTCTTATTCTTACTGTTTACATTTAGCCTGCAACTATCTAAAATGTGTTAATATGTCATATAAACCCCTAAAAAGCCCAAAATCATACTAAGCAAGCTAAAACTAGGTACTATTTTTTTTATTAATTGTAAATAATAATTAATAAGCTGACAAATGAAAGGCGCATAAGTCTTTAAAAGTTTTTTGATATACTTTATCAATAAAGTGGTCTGCGTTGACAATTTTTTGATACTAGCTTGTTTATTAATATCAAATTTTAAAACGTTAGCACATGCAGATATTTCAATCGAGGCAGACATATTTTATTACTTGGCGATATTTTCCGATTTAGACAGTTTAAGTGCAACAAATTTTCGACAAAGAATTATTAAAGATTATTATTATTTTTGATGTTCTCAAAGCAGGCTTAAAATTTGATTGCAAGTACTAACGGTTTTAAGAAGATTTTATAAAAGGTTTTATGGTAGACTTGAAAACATCTTGCAGATTTAGGTTCTAAAGTACTATTGGTTTTATTGACAGTTTTAAGGAATATATTTATAACCTTTATAGATGGCCTTTTTTGGTTTCATGCCGGGTTTATTGTAGCTTTTAAGAGGTTATCTAGTATAAACAGTTTTACGATCAGTTTTATCATATAGACTTAATAAACTCTTATAGATTGTGATAAAACTTAAATTGTTACTTGGGCTATTCCTCAATTGAAATAATGCTTGCTTCTAGTATTATCCTGTTCATACAAAATGAAATTAGCTTCATCCCCATCCAAGAATAAGCTGTTTTTGAAATTGAGGAAAGCGTAGTGGTTGTTTTAAGGTAAAGATACATCTCGTTCTAAGTATATCTTGTTCTCATTTTAATGATACCTATATATTTACTATAATATTTTCATATTTGAAAAGAGTTTATATTTAGATTATATCAATTTCAGCTATAATTAAAATAAATTCCAGCGTAGCTCTACAGAAGTATTTAGAATATTTGTTTAAAAACATTCAATATTTGATTTCAGTGAAATAAAAACTTTGTAATAAGTGCAGATATTCTAATTTCAAATAGTGCTAAAGGCTTGATTTAAAAATTGTTTGATTTAAGATTTAAGAATATGTATTTTCTTTAATAAGGGGTTTCCTGTATATACAAAAATATCTAAATATCGAATCAAGAACATATTATTTATATACTGTGTCTCCCATTTTTCACGGTAACACCTTCGTAACTTAGTTATAACTCATCCAATTTCAACCGAATTTGAATCGGTATCAAAGGACCTTTACTATATCTTTTTTTGTGTAAAACAAAACTGATTTCAGTCATTAACGTGCATTTTTATTAAGATAAATCAACCCTTGATTTTTAGAGAAATCATAGGCGTTTTTTTACCGAAAAAATTAATGCAATATTATTGATCAGCATGCTTTAGAACCCCAGTATCAATCAAAAAACGACATTTTGATTTACCACTTTTGAATTACAGCCCCCTTAAAATTACATTTTTCAAATATTAAATTATCAATAACTTACAAACGAATTGTTTTTCGAATTTTTGGCCTACGAAATTTGATGGGTGGTAGAAAAAGTGAATATAAATAGAAAATGAAAAACCACTTTTTTTCCTAAAAACAATTCGTTTCCCCGTTAATTATATAATACTTGAAAAATATAATTTTAGGCAGGCCGTAATTCTAAAACTATACATCAAAATATCATTAAATTTTGGATATAGAGGTTCTAAAGCATGCCGAATCGGCATTGCCGATCAATAATATTGCCTCAATTTTCTCAGTAAAAAAATTTGCCTGATATGACTTCTCAAAAAATCGACCTTTCCCTTCTTAATAAAAATGCACGCCAATGACTGAAATAAGTTTTGCTTTAATCAAAAAAGATATAGTAAAGATCTTTGATACAGATCCAAATTTGGTTGAAATTGAATGACTAATAACTGAAGCTACGAAGGTGTTCCCGTGAAAAGAGGGACACACTGTATACGCAAATAAATAAATTCATTTAAAACAAATACTTTTGTCTGCTTTTTTACAACCAACTTATTATTTCTTGAAACAAAGGTATTTGTTTCACATGAAGAAAAATATTTGTTTCTGTATACATAAATATTATATTCTTGGTTCAAAACATTTTCTATCGGCTATCGTAATTCGCAAATATCACAAACGAAGAAACAAATAACACGAATTGAAATTTTCCTACATATGACTCGTGAAAAATGTATGTAACCATCAAGAAGAAATCAAAGTAGGAAATAAAAAAGTTATAAAATATCGTATAAAAAATAGTAGAAGAACATTAATTCGTGTTTATTAATACCAAGAATATAGAAAGAGATATAAATAAATTGCCACAGAGTTTATATTAGACCGCCACAGTAATTTCAACAAATATTTTAGTCTCCCTTGACATAATCTATTACTATATATAGTATGTAACTATTAATATAGTATTATGGAATTACTTCAATATAAATTAATTTCATCTTTGATATTTAAAATTCGTATTTCCGTTCTAATACTCATATCCATACTAAGATATGTAGTGCTTATGATTTAGTTTTTGTCACTGTCTCGTATACCAATAGCCTAATAGTGGAGTAAAAAACAGGGAAAAAGTCGCTTCCTTCTCGAGTTTTTTTTTTAATCTTAGAACAAACTAAGACATATACCATTTCATTAAGTAGGTCGATGTTCATTAGAAATCATGAAATACGACATTTTTTAGTGGTCACGGACATTGTTATTTTTAAAAAGGTGTGAAATTTTGTTTTTTTTTAATCATGTTGTTTTGAACATCTAATGCCATGTCTCAAAAACGAATGAAGATATCCACATGAACTTTTTTTTGTTATAAAACACACACTTAAGCGCTTCTATCTGTGTATAGTATTGTTAATTAAAACATTTTTAAGCATGTTAAAAACTTAGATAACCTTGAAAGTTTAGAAAATACGTAGTCAAATTTTCACTAAGCTACAAACTTTTTTGTTTTTGGAAATTTTGTATAACATGCTGCGAAGAAAATGAAGCCAAAAGACCAAAAAAGTTTTTGATAGCATAATTCTTATTGTGTCTTTGATAGTTTAGGTACAGTGATTTTTTGGAGTGCGCGAATTGCAGAAATTGAGTATTAATACGCCCGCGTCCACTGAAACTAACTAGTCTCAGGGCGGTGTACGATCAACGTTATTCGTTTTCGTCGAAGGTCAAATTATAAAACCGTTGCCCAAGGAATCACTACTTCCACATCCAGATCTTCTATCCAAGTCTCTCACAACGAAAAAAATTTAAATGTGGAAATAATTGTTTATGGAACTTTTATTAAAATATTTGAAATCGTCTACCCTAAAAACCTATAAAACGATATGCCACATCGGTAGTGGGGCTGAGGGTGGTGGAGGGAGGTGGTAGTAGTGGTGGATAAAGTAAAAAAAAATTTGAGGACTTTAGTTTTTGTACACACACTAAATGACAATTTTATTTTTTCGCCCCTTTGAATAATGGGGTGAGAGTTGGTAAAATTAGGTCTCAAAAAATTTTTGAGACCTTAGACCTTCTCTTATATATACTAAATACCAATTGTATGGACTCTTACTTGTTTGATTTGCCTATTTACCCCCATTTACTCCCCAACCTAGTTCCAGATCTCGTTAAAATACATAGGTACGTGTACCAAATTTCAAGTCAATATCTTAAACAGTTCCGGAGTAATTGTGCGCACAGACCGACAGACAGAATTTTTTTTTGCTCAAACTTAAAATCTCGACGTTTCATGGACATTCTAAGCCTATTTGGACAATAAAAATTTTCAAAAATATTTTTGTCGATACTGTACTTACACTGGATGTGGAAGTAAAATGTGTAACGATATTCTTTCCCTTATTACCACTTGTATTATATTGTAGAACGTATGGCCATTGTGCGAATTGTGCGTGGATTATCTGCTAAAAAAATATTTAAGATAAAAAAGCAATCTAAGTTTCATTGTAAAATGGAGTGGATTTTATGTGGCGTAGTAATAGAGGAGAACGATAAACTTGTGCACAAGTCATAGAAACAGGGTTTCTATAATTGGGGCTGCGGAAATTAAAAGAGACTTAATTTAGGATGTTTTTTTCTTTTTTGTTACCTAATTTAGGCGAAAATAACACGTTTACTCAATTATTGTGTGGATCTAGGGTAAAAATAAATGCAATGCATGGAAGTTTTGGACAGGGACTCTGACACAGGAAATGTCGGATACAAATATTAAGATTGCCACGTTCAAAAAAAAGTGCTTTAAGTCTTTTCTATTTAGCTCCAATAATAACGCAAAAAAAGGAAAACTCGATAGTTTACTTTTTATCAAAATACTCCAAAATTATTACTTTTCCTAAACTTCTGTTTATGGAATTTTATTAGTCCCTTAGTTGCGCAACTTTTTTTCCATTTACTATAATATTATTTTTTACCGTTTTCGAGATCCCAATGCAATGCATTTTTATCCCAGATACTCTATTTTAAATTTTTAATTCCTTTTTGCCTTCAACCTTAGTCTTTAATGCGCCACTGGAAAAAATAAGTTATCCTTTCAGATCCTAAAACGTGATAAAACAGTCCTAAACATAAAAAAATAATAATGAAAAGTTCCGTTACAAACAATACATAATCATTATTATTCTTAAGTGCCACGCGTGTACGCTTCGACAATTCCTCCATACTAAAAAATTCGTAACTAGCAAACTGTTGCTAATAATGAAAATATATTTTTTTTCTAAAAACTTTTTTAGTCTATTGACTTCATTTTCTTCATAGCCATGTTACACAAAATTTTCAAAAACAAAAAAGTTCCTCGCTTAGTGAAAATTTGATGGCGTATTCTCTAAACTTTCAGGGTCATCTACGTTTTTGGAATGTTCACATTTTTTTTTTATTAGCAATCCTATGTATAGAAAGAAGCGCTTAAGTGTGTGTTTTATAACAAAAAAAAGTTCACATCGATAGCTCAATTCATTTTTGAGATATGGCAATAGATGTACAAAAAAACATGATTTAAAAAAAATTAAATTTTACACTTTTTTTTAAGTAAGAATATCTGTGACCACTAAAAAATGTCGTATTTCCTGTTTTTATGTGTAAAATGATGTTGTCGGTAATACCCACTGTGTCTGATCTTGTTCTAAGCTGATAAAAAAAAACGACACAATTTTACCTTTTTTTCGCTCCTCTATAACAGAAGAGATAAAGCGATGAATTGTGGGTAGACTATCAATCATTGTTGTACAGAAAGTATATAAAGTATACTCCTTTAGGTGCAAGGGCGGATCCAGGGCCCCCCCCCCGAGGGCCCTGAGAAGAATAGGATCTAATATTATTTATTATTGAATATTGAAAATGTCGATAAAATTATTCTACCGCCGCAGTGCCCCCTCCCAGTAACCTTTCTGGATCCACCCTTGTTTAGGTGACTACTAAAGCCACATTCTCACTACTTTTATTACACGTTTTAAAACATTGTGTTTTAAAACAATTATTTTGAAACTACAGGGATTCATAACATGTTTTGTAACATTTGGTTTAATCTTTCCACAAAGAGTACCACACCATGTTTGAAAACATTTAGCCATCATGGCGCCTTCAAGCGAGAAGGTAATTGTGGCAGTTGCAATTTGTGTGGTGTTGAGTGCGTGTTTTATTACATGTTACAGGTTCTACACGAAATTGAAACACGTTTTAAAACAAGTTACAGATTTTCTTTCATGTTTACCGACCCAGGGCGGGAACATTGCAACTAGTTGTAAAACATGTATATTATTTTAAAACTTGTCTGTTTTGAAACATTTTCTCTTTGAATTTGTAACAAGTTATAAAACTCTGTTTTAAAACACGATGTTTTAAAACATGTTACATAGTGAGAATGCGGCTTAACTGATCTAGGTTAGATAATAGTCAACCTTGGTGCTTTTAGGTATATTTTCTGCAGCGTGGAATCAACATTTCATGAATTAAATTTTATCTAATTTTATCTTTGTAAGTAATACCCTCTGCAACTAGCTCTCTAGAATGATGCAGACGTACCATAACTTACCAATGTGTATTCAGCTTATATTAAGGACGCGTCTTGCAATTTAGTAAAAAATAATGTAAGTTTTGAAAATATTTAGTCTTGAGGTAGCTCGCCGAGACAACTTCTGAACAATAAAATATTTATTTTATTGTTCAGCGTCAGATGACACTTTCTTAGGCGCTACCCTTTTATGGAAATCAGCCAATTTACTTCTAAAAACCTATTTCTGCTATCTTCGTGTATACAAGAGGTAACATCTGCAGAATACATACCTGATTGTAATTACGCCAATAATTAAACCAAAATTTATTCCTTCATTTCTTTTAATAAGGTAAGATACAATTTAAATAAAATACGGTATACATTAACATGGTAATGTACCCAACGTCAATTCCACAGGCAAGGATATGCTTATCAGAGCTATACAATTTGCATTTTTAATCAACGAGCCATTTAAATCACTTCTCCTGGCTCCATACTCAGCACGATACAATAAAATTGTGAAAATAAGCGGTGATAATTATTTGTAGCTGATGAGCTTTTGCAGGCTGGGTGGCCCACGTACGTCCGCCCACAATTTCTTGCACTCTTCACGTGTGGCGTTATCTCGCTATTTATTTACATAGATTCAGTGGTGCCAACACTGAATGTTCTCTGAAGAGCTGTGAAATATAAACACCTAAAAATTCCGCAAAACTCAAAGTCTAGATAGAGCGAAATAAAATAACTTATCTTTTTAAAACTTGCTTTTATTAGAAATGCAACAAAAAGAAAAATCAGTTTTACTTCCACATCCAGTGGAAGTATAGTAACGACAAAAAAAAATTGAAATTATTTATTGTTCAAATCGGCTTAGAATGTCATGAAACCTTTAAGATATTGACTTGAAATTTGGTACACGTATGTACGTTAACGGGATCTGGAACTAGATTATATTTTCATCTTATTCCGTTGAAGAGTTGGGGGTAAATTCGGGTAAATGGGGGGTAAATAGGTAAATCAAGCGGTAAGAGTCCATAAAATTGGCATTTAGTATATACAAGAGAAGCTAAGGTCTCAAAAAATTGTTTGGCATTAGCCACCCTATTACCACCCACATCCCATTATTAAAGGGGATAAAAAAGTGATTTAGTGTATGTACAAGAACCAAAAAACCTCAAATTATATTTTTACTTCATCAACCCCCTCTACCACCTCCCCCCCCTATCACCACCTTCACCCCACTACCGATGTGGGATATCGTTTTATGGGTTTTTAGGGTAGACGATTTCAAATGATAATAATAATAATAAAAATGCCTTTATTTAGCCTGGCGGGGTGTCAGCGAGTAGCTGTTGTTAATCTCAACCAGTAATTATTAGGAATGTTAAATTATTAAAGTTCCATAACCAATTATTTCCACATACAAAATTTTTTCGTTGTGAGAGACTTGGACAGAAAATCTGGATATGGAAGTAGTGATTCCTTGGGCAGCGGTTTTTGTTTATGCTGTCACAGTATTTTCAGGTAGATCGATTGATGATAAGAGCCAGGTTGATGATAAGAGCAAAAACGTAAAATGTACATTAAAAGTTTGAACGTGAGAAGTACGGATTATTTTTCACTTCCATGTTACACCAGGTTACGAAAAAATGTATCAAACTTCGAGCTGCCGCAATTTTAAAACAGTTGATTGTGTAAGAAGATTGCTTAAACAAAAGTTTTAGCAAATTTTATAATTTACAATATTTATATTGAATAGTTTTGTATCCTATTTTATTTTGCTATTTAGCTGATGCAGACTGATCAATTTATTGAAATGCCTATTGTCATTCAACAGTTCGAATTATTTATAATTGAAATAACAAAAAATAATTTGCAAAAGCTTGATTTGAAATAGATCAGAAACTACAAACAAATTACTACAAATAATTGGAGTATTTAGGACAGCCAACTCAAGAAACCAAAAGAAATGAGGAAAGAAAAATGCCCACCATGATGTTAGAAGACAACTAATGAGGACCACGTGAGCAAAAGCCAAACCTGCTTCGATACTTGGAGTAATAGAAAATCAGATTCACAAATAGACCATGTCCTGGTATGCGGGGAGATAAGAGAGTTTATCGAATATATTGAAGCAGAAGAGACAGCAGAGGTCAGTACAGACCACAAACTACTATATGGGAAACTGAAAGTACAAAAAGAGAAGGAAAATAAGAAAAATAACAAAACACCGTACAATACTTGGAATATCTTCCTACTGAAGCACGAAGACTTCCAGAACAAATACCGTGAGGAAATAGAGAAACAACTGACAGGTGAAGAACTAGACTGAATATTATAATTATAATAAGATCAGAAATAAAAATTGCAGCAAGAAAAAGATTAAAAAGGGAAGAAGTCACCTATGAGCTCATCAAGAAAGTGAAAAAGAACAACTTTGAACACAATACTAACATATCTTACAAACATCTACACTTCTCATACTATATTCCTGTACCATGCATCATGTGGGTCTTGCTGCCGATAACAAGCGTGAACCAAATCCAACCCAGCGTAGACGTAGCCGAGTGTGGCATTAGCAGTAGTATTAAAATATCGTTATTTAAACTCTTTCATTTCATTTCTTAACTGATGATTACAATATTATTGTCGTTGTGGGTTACAGTCGCGATGGTCACGCGACGGCCAGATGTTCCGGCGGAAGAAATGCAAATACTGTAATTATTACTTAAAATTGACGATCTTTCAAGAGCTTAATCTTGTTGTTTTTATCTAAGTGTATGTAATACATTTAAGATCAGTGCTGTTTTTGTTCTTGGTAATGTGCAATTGCAGGAAAAATTAATAAAAACAATTCTCAAATTGTCCGACAAAATATATTTGCCGATTTTCCAGTCCGACGCGTGGAAATCGTCTTTTTCGTGCCGAGGAGGAACGCCGCGTTTTCGAAAATTTTCGCAGAGGAAAAAAGTGATAGACTAGACGCAATTATTCCGTACAAGAAGTTATAAGAGGATATGTATAAATTGCAATTATGTCGATGGGCACCTAGACTATATTGTATTAGTAATTAGCGACCCACAAAATATATAAATCCGTTGAATTTTGAAATAAAGATATGTTATATTTGAAATAATTTCATAAAAACGTCAGAAATGTCCAGAAATGGCCAATATCTCGAAATGTGTCCAATGTTGGTCAAAATATCTGTTATATTCGTCATCAGCCACCGAAAGAACATATAATTTTATTGGACTTTGTAATAAAGATACTTATCTATTTGAAATAATTTGATAAAAACTTCAAAAGTACCTAAAATTGACTTGAAGAATTGTTTTAAGACTTTGCAGGTCAGATTTAGTTTTAGTCACTTTGTAGCAGCAACATGTTGCAGCGACAATTTTAAAAAAATGTTAGCTTTCATTGCGAATTCGGTTGGGCGAATTTTGTCCAAAAAAAAAATTTAACACTGTTGGTCGTGGCGGCGATTGTGGAAAAATTTTGTTAATGATTGTGGTAACCGCCTCTACATTATACAAGCAAAAAATTCCTTGCAGGAATTATTCACGGGTATCTCCGTTTTTTGCTTCACAGACTGTATTATTATCAATTGAATCGACATTTACACATATTTTTTTGAGTATTTGTAAAATTCCAGACTTCTGCTCCTGTCTAATTTTTTAGGAAGTCAGTTCTTCAATCCGCAACTCAGCTTGCTATCAAATTAATTTATGAATGTCTCATCGGTTTTATGAATCTGACTGACGCACAAGTGATGTATGTTTGTACATAACGAACAATAACTGACAGTATTTGTAGACAGAGTTTCCTATTGTTGTACCAGAAATGAATTATGAACAGTATGACAGGGAAATTATATGTCATTTTTATTAGATATTGATTTATTTACTTAGTTTTTGTTTGGTGAGTAATGTCGTGTCACAAAATTTTATAAGTTTTCTTATTATCACTGAATAAGTCTCTCGTGGAATACTTGTCCTTATTTCGAAGAATAATACATAAAAAACTGGGTTAGATTTTCCAGTATGCCGGATACCACACAGGCAGACGAAAATCTTCACAATATTTGAGTCTTACTAAAAATATTCATTTTAATGCGTTTAGTTATTTAATTGTACCGGGTGTCCCACAATGGAATTCAGCAGATTTCATATTAAAAAGGTATGAAATATTTCTAAAAAAAAATTATTCCGCTCCAAGTATAGAGGAAATATGCGAATTTCATTTCTTAAACATTATATTATACAAATGTCTTCCATTTCACTCCAATGTGCCTGAAGTTTCGAAAGATCACTTGAACGAATTTTAGATGAAAAAGAAAAGTTAATAAAAACCACACATCGATTTAGGCGTAAACACTTCATTGCCACATTTTCCGACAATAATATCCACAAATCCTAAGTTTTCAGACCTAAATCGAAGTGTGGTTTTTATTAATTTTTCTTTTTTATATGAAATTCGTTCAAGTAAACGTTCGAAACTTCAAGTACATTTACTCCAAACAGTCTCAATGCAGACCCCAATTTGTAGAAAACTGCTAAACATACATCTGCCGTTATTGCAGTGATTTCCCCTCTGATTTTGTCTTTTAATTCATTCAGTGTTACAGGAGTGTTGACGTATATTTTTTTAAGGTATCCTCACAAGAAAGGGTATAGGACTGAAGGGTAAGTCATCGAAAGATTTTTCGTCCCTTACCGAAACGATCTAAGGTCGATTCGGGATGATCTAAAGGCGATCCGGGGCAAATTATAATAAGGTAATAGGGAATGATCCGAAGTAATCCAAAGACGATCCGAGGTAACATACAGGCGATCTGAGGCGATCTGAGATGTAATATTTCGTCCTGCAGTTTTCGCGTGAGTTGCCCCTCGCATAGGACTGAGGTCAGGTCACCTAGCTGTTTCCTAACCGGAAACAATGTTCTCACGGCTTGCATAGATACCATAGGAGTATTTGCAGTTGCTCCGTCCTGCTGAAACTACGTTTCACCATTAAATCTCTTTGTAACTTTAGAACATTTAACAATAACGCACACTATTAACTATGACTGTAACGCCGCGTGCAATTATTTTGTTCTATTATACTCATTTTTGAAAAATGTATAAATGCAAATTGCATAAAATCGATCGTAAAAATGCATAAAACTGTCGGATAGAGGCGTTTTATTTATATTAGTTCTAAAATATATAATGTATTACCTGTCGTAGTTAAAAACATTCACTCTGCCAGAATTTTTAAAACTAAAACCAAAAAGTGGATAAGTAGTAATCAAATAACTTACATTCATGCATTGATACTTATTAAAAACAATTAAATACTTACCTTACAGACGGGTCACCCATCTAAGTAGTAACTGCGATGAACGTTGCTAAACTTTATCATATTTATCATTTATGTAAGTTTAATTAGTATCGTCTAAACCTACGATCAAACTTTTTAACTTTTGTGGGATTATAAATGTTTATTTAGTATTAAAATTAATTTTTATTGTGAATTTTTTTGACTTGGCTTGAATTAGTAATAAACATTATTAATATTGTTATTAAATGATATGTATTAAACTGTTTTCGGTAAATTGCTTGAAAACGCATTTTTACCGTATTCAATATTAAATTATTTCTATTTTAATTATTGTTTCTTTTTATTTTCATTTTAAAAATATTTATTCTAAGTATTAATGAATTGAACAATTTCATAAAGAATTATTACTTTGTTCTTAATACTGCACACTGCACCGCCTAAATAATTTTGTTTAGAAAACATAGAAAATACCACAAATAAATTATAGACAGCATTAGAATATTGAACTATAACTTGTATTTACAAACAGGTTTGTAACCTTTGAAGGCTTACTGCCTACAAGAAAGGAATAATTAAATTTGAATATTAGGTGTATTTAAATAGAATTACCAGCGCCGTCAAGTGCATCAAAATGCGCTCCAACGCCCTTATGACTATATTTCCTTGTCAAGCAACATGTTATTTTCGTGTGGCCCTACCTTTTTAAAAGTACGTGACACTGATACAGATAACCCCACCTACTAATAGCATGCGCCGGCAAATTAATAAATATTAATAAGGGATGAACACCCCGTTTGTAATAATACATAATAGGTAGCTGATATGTCACGTCTCGACTGTGGAGGTCCTTTTACGGAACACAAAGCTATGCCTTTGATCGTTGAATGTTTTAAAGAACATAGTCACTAATACATGATTTATTAATTTTCGTTCGTTTATGTTTTAGATTGCATTTTTCGTTTTATAAATCTATTAGGTAACTAGTACAGTTCTATTCATAAAAAAGTGCGACACAATGAGAGACGAGCTTGTAAAAGCTGTGTAAAACCGGCTTAACATATTAAACAAATCGGAGACAGGAATATGCGCAGTATCTTAAAAGGGCTTTTGAAACGATTGATAGGCAGATATTGTTATTAAAATTAAAAGCATATAGCCTCTCGAACATGGTGTTGCATTGGTTTGAGAGTTATCTTTCAAATCGTCAACAAATAATCAAAGTAAATAATAAGTCGGGGGCCTATCGTAAACAATTTCGGGGTACCACAGGGAAGCGTCCTTGGGCCATTACTCTTCATACTATATATTAATGATCTCGGAAATATCTTGAAAAAATGTAAGATCCATCTTTTTGCAGATGATACGTTAATATATTTTGCTGATAACGATTTTATTGAATTGGTGGGCACGGTAAACTTGGAACTAAGAGATACGTTTCAAATATATTCAAAGAAAATAAATTAAAAGAAAATGAAATTGGGTCAAAATGAATGTTTATTGATTCAGATTGTTTATACAAGTCATTTAAAGAACGTAATTTAAATGTCATTTTAAATAGTGAAAATGTAAAACATGTAAAAAATATTAAATACTTGGGGCTGTTATAGTCAGGGAACTAAAACTGAACAATCACGTTGAATATGTGTCTAAGAAAATCGGTAAAAAATTGGGTTCTTTAAAAGAATAAGTGTCTGTCAATTGGAAGTAAAATGACCATATATAATTCTTTAATTCGACCACACTTTACATACTGCTGTTCATTAATCTATACCTCAAATGCAAACACTGAAAGATTACAAATATTTCAAAACAAAGCAATGCGAATTATTTTAGAATGTAACTTATATACAAGCGTTAGCTTGATGTTAAATATCTTAAACTGCTTTCGACACTAAGACCTATTTTTACATGTACACAATGAATTTTATTTATAAAATTGTTAATGACTTGTTACCAAATTACTTAAAAGAACAAATAAGATTTGTAAGTGATGTCCATCAATATAATACTCGGCAGAAATACAATATTTATATTAACACAACCTCTAAAAGTAGCTGTGTAAATAGCTTAGTCCATTCTGGTTTTATCCAATTTACTTCTTTAAATAGTGACATAAAAAGTGCTAGTTGTGTAAAATTGTTTTTCTAATTTTGACACATAAAGTGACACTTTTCAAAACTGACCTAAGTGTCAAAACGTCCTACTTTATGTAACCAGTTATGAAAAGTAAACCTTATGTTATCAAATTAGGATTTCAAATAATATTGTAACTTGGCTAAATAACGTCTGTCAATTTTGACATGTGTGATAGCAGCAAAGGTAACTATGAAAAAGATTACTTAATTTTTAATATCTTTAAATACACCTATTATATTATATTTCATTTATATTTAAATTGTTTTTAGACTTAAAATTAGAAAAAATCATGTGTGTAACACGTTTCGAAAGACAATCTTGTGTAACTCGTGTTATTTTGCGGGATCTCGCTTCGCTCGTCCCGCAAATTCCACTCGTTACACAAAATAACGTCTTTCGTAACTGGTTACATAAATAGCTATTAAAACAAAGCTTCAAAACCACCTGAGATCTTTGAGTTAAGCTATTTCTATTTACGTAGGATTTAGATAAAAATATGTAATATTAGATATAGAGTAGGGCGAGCGTAGAGGCGACTTCAATGTGAATATCAGTCGATATTCCGTTGAAGCAACGTCGAGCGCGGTTAGTACTTGGATGGGTGACCCATCTTGGGAAATACAGCGTTCTCGTCGCACCTTCTAGCGGCTTGTATATCAGTGTATACGCTTAAGCAACGTAATTTCAGACGAGCATTACGTAGTGGATAGGGATTGCAATACCGGTTAACCGGTTATGTCACGTATTCAACGTTTCTATTTATGTCAGTGACTAGTAGTCACTAACTACAGAGTGACTGTCCCAACACTGAGCACTTTTAACAATAAATAAATAATATTATAAAAAGTAAAATCCAAACACCAAGCCCTAAGAAATACAAGAGAGACATTGACAATATCTTGCGATATGAAATTGAATATTTCACTGCCGCAAATATCCGTGGAATACATTTAGACGTAGGTTATTACCAATTCTTATTAATTTATGCACAAATATCAGAGACTAACAGATATAGGTTTAAAAAACTAACCCTTTTAACAGGTTATTTTTTAAAAATATTGTATTTTTGAGTAGATATTCAGTAAATGCCCTATTTGAGTTAATGTTTATAATTTTTGTTATTTAAGTTGATATTTTTGTTATTTACAGAATAATTATTTATTTAAATTTATTTCATTTATATTTTTTCCTTTTGATAAAAAAAAACCTTTTGTTTGTTCATTATATTAAATATACGTATATAAAAATGTTTTTTTGTTAAATTTAGATAAATTTGTACATGGAAAAAGACAATTGCCATTTTCGCCACCCGAATCATTCATACTAAAAATTATCGGTAAATACCGGTTAACTGGTTATTTACATATTTATTTACCGGTTATTAAAACTTCCGGTAAATTGCAATCCCCATCCTTCGGAGGGGATGTAAAGCAGGCGGTCCCTTGTCTATTAAATGTTAGGCAAGTAAAAGATCCCTACTCTTCTTAAGGGAAGAGGTTCGGCAAAATTTCCAGGTTGGGGGTAGCTCGTCTCCTGGCGTCGGTCATATGCCCTGGTAGCGGAAATAGGCCGACGTTAAATAGTTAAAAAAAAAAAAAGATATAGAGTAGATATAAGTATGTAATATTCAACTATTCAACTTATCTGTACCTTCATAAATGTACCTGTGAGATGTAATATCCTTGACATGTAATATCCTTGAGATAAATAAACTTCATTTCAATAATTCACATCATCAGCGTCAGTGGAATAATTAAGAAAAATTGAATTACGTATATTCAATTATATTTATATTTAACAGTTTTATAAAAATTCAAACAAAACGGAGAACAGCAGTAAAAAAATATTTAAAATCTAGTAATTAGTCTAGTTTACAGTTTTGAACCAGTACTGAGTTGGTCCACCCTGCCACCTCTGCCTCCTTAATGGTCCATGTATCAGAGGCGTAAAGAAAGATGATGAAAACTACATCATTAGTAAATGTGACCATTTTGCGTCGCATGATATTTCTGTCGCGCCAAATTTTGCTCAACCAACTGGTTATTCATTTTCCCTCATCGAATCTCATATTTACAGTTGCCGGTACTGTCTATAACGGCTTCAAGTTATACTTTGTTTACTACCTCGTTACCTCCGTAACGTGTCTGGGTGGTTTTCATTTGCTCACTTTGATTCCCAGCTCATGCTCTGTGATATGTGTCTACATTTATTCAAATTCCGGACAGCTTTGACTTTGGATTTTTAGGCCATTCATATTAGCAAATAGCCCAATAGAAAAAAAAATTTATAAAGTATTGCCACTGGGGGATTAAACTTGTCAAGGGATGTACTTTCAAGATAAAAAAAGTTCTCAAGCAACAAGTGGGAGCTTCATTCTTGAAACCCACCCCACCCCACCCCTAAAGTGCAATTCTGTAGTTTTTTGCGTTTTTCTGGAAAACCGTTAGTCCTACAAAAAAATTATACTTACAAAAAATGTTCCCAGTAAAATTCTGCACAAAAAAGTGTTTATTACCTAAATTGTTTAGAACAGAGGTTTTCGAGAAATCAGCTATTGAAGTTAGGGGTTGCAATAACAGAGATTCGCGAACATGGTATAAAATGTATCACTTATAATTCTAGGCGACCGGTATCAAACAGGGCAAACAACAGTTTGTACATCTATTTAATCTCAGAAAGGACCTTGACAGTGTAATTCAGATTTTTAATAATGCTAAGTCAACTCCAACAGAAATTGAGCAAGCTGGGGAAAGGTTTATATTGGAGCTCTATAATGCTAAATCATTATAGTCTCAGTCTCAGAGGGCAAAGATATACTATAATACAACCTTAAATTAAATCATAGAGTTCCAAAATTATATCTAAAATACATGATTGTAACATGTTCGTGAATCTCTGTTAATGCAACCGCTAACTTCAATACCTGATTTCTCGAAAACCACTCTTCTAAACAATTTATGCAGAATTTTACTGGGAACATTTTTTGTAAGTATAATTTTTTTTGTAGGACAAACGGTTTTCCAGAAAAACGCAAAAAACTACCGAATTGCACTTTGGGGGTGGATTTTAGGCATGAAGCTTCCACTTGTTGCTTGAGAACTTTTTTATTTTGAAAGTACATCCCTTGACAAGTTTAATCCCCAAGTAGCAAATCTTTATAATTTTTTTTTCTATTTATGCTAATATGAATGGCCTATTTGGAGTTATGTGTCGTGTGTTTATGGTAATTATATGCGATCTTGGACAATGGTCTAATTAGTATTTAAAAAAGCACACTTTATGTTTTGTATTTTATCGGCCGGTGAAGTATTGACCATTAATTAAGCATCACTCTGTATATATTATAAGGTATGAAAATATATTTGTAAAAGTTATTTCTGTCTTAAGTATTTTCTATAACGATAATAATGATATTGACAATGAATTTATTATTCTTATCAATGTAATTAACATTTTGATGTATTGTAAGCTAGGCAATAATTTATTATTTTAAACGAATATCACCACATGTGTAGGAATGAATAATATATTCAGTTAAAGCCTATTCTTTCCTGTCAATTACCAGTTGTTTATTCCGAGTGTGTCTTCAGACGATCCTAGACGCCTTAATGTTTCCTTTTTCTAATCATATTCAAGTTTAATGACAGTTATTGTTTATTTATAGGTAACAATATTTTTATAATAACTGATTTGTTTCTTGCAAGTGCCATATAGGGAGATAAAAGGAATATTAAAACTATGTTACATAATGACTTCACTGTCCACTAATCGTGATTTTATCAGCTATTACTGATAGATGGACCGGAACTTAATTTGCTTTTTATGGTTGTGAAGATGTATTTATTAAGGGAGTTAATATTACAAGTTATTAAAATACGATTTTTATGACTATTTTATTTTTGTTGTTTTGTTTAATTGTAGCATAACTAACCACAGTGATAACCTTATGTTGATGTAGCAGTAATATTACTGAAAGAATCAGTTTTTCTTATATTTCAGTTCAGTGTTGAAATAAAACTATATTGATAATCTCGTGTGAAAGAACTAGACACTTATTAAATAAAAAAATATATATATTGTCTACATTACACAGTCCCACAAAAAAAAATTCAGACCAGCGAACCAGACCCATGTATCCCCATGTATTTTCGGTCGCTGAATCCGAATCCGAGGTCAAAAAAATCGTACACCCCAAAACCATTAGCTAGGGCCAAAAAACACCTCTGGAATGGGGTAAAAAAAATCTTAATCAATCGAATTATACAAATTAAAGTTAAACAGCAGCGTACATACAATAGATATGAAACACATCCCCAGGGAGGGGCGAAAACTACCCTCCATATATAAAAAAATCGATCCCAAACAGCAACGACTGCTGAAAAAGCTCGAAATGTCTAAGTTTTGTTAAAGTGATAAGAAACTGCCTCAGGTCCGACATAATCTTCATAAACTGCGCCTATAGAGTTGAGAACAACCACCGCTAAGTTTAAAGGACACGAGAAAATCAAGAAAAAACATAAAATTCAACAGTATTTCTATTTTCATGGATGCTATGATTGGCTGAAATTGCGTAATACTCTAAAATACAACTAGAAACTTACGTACCATCAAGGTCTACAGTGTCAACCCTCAGAGGGTGTGGAAACTGTCCCCTATGTAAGATTTAACTATAAAAAGTTGCAGTGACTTCTATAAACGTGTTCTTACGTGTTATTTCAACTTAGAAAATCTGTTCATAAACAAATTTTAAAAAATTATTATTTTTCATTCGTCCATTCTACAATTAGTTACGGCATTCTCTGCTGGGGAAACTCCGTAAAGATACAAGAAGTATTTATACAACAAAAAAAAATCATTAAATGTATGTGTTTCGTTAGTTTCAGTCACTCATGTAGGAATTTATTTAATTAACTTGGGATTCTAACAGTATATTCTGTTTATATTCTCGCATGTGTCATGTTTGTTTATAAAAATTATTCGAAATTTCCTAAATCTAAAAATATTAACCAATATAATACAAGACATGCTGATGATCTGTTTATACCAAGTTGCAGATTGGAATTAACTGCCAGAAGCTCATACTTAGTGCCTCTAAAATTATTTAATCGCCTTCCATCTTCTATACAGAGTGTGACAAACGTTAATTGCTTTAAAAATAGAGTTACAGAGATTTTGTTAGCAAATAGCTTTTACAGTATCGAGGAATTTTTAAAGTGTACCTTGTAAAACTTACAGCGTAGTTTGTAATTTACTTGTTTTATTTATTTTTTCTGTGTGTTGTTTTATACTATATTTATACATTTTAAATGTAAAATTTGACTATTTCTACACAAATGTAAGTTTGTCTAAAGAAGTAAATAAATAATAATAATAATAATAATAATAATAATAATAATAATAATAATAATAATAATAATAATAATAATAATAATAATAATAATAATAATAATAATAATAATAATAATAATAATAATAAAAATTCCAAATACCTGCATTGTGTGAAGTGAGAAGAAACTAGACTATGTTCGACGCTGTGCTTGAAAACCACCCCCACGATGTTGCGAGATGCCACCCCATATCCGTAGGATGCTGGAAAACAGAGAAACTGACCGGATTTACATTTTTATGGATGCTATGATTGGCAAAAATCATGTTGTACACTTAGAGTTTGAAACTCATGTCCTATCAATGTTATTAAGTAACACCCCCAGAAAGGATGTAAACTACCGTCATTCAAGATACATCGAAAAAAATGTTGCAGTGACTACTGAAAACGCTATACTGTTGCTTATTCGTTTCATTTCCATAGTTTTCCTCGCCAAATATTATAAAAAGAAGGAATGAATAGACTGCTGTTTATGTTTTGTGGGGAGGGAGTTTCAAGCACAGCGTCGAACTTAGTGTAATTTCTTCACATCCCCACAAAACGCAGACGTTTCGAGTTTTCTCGGAAGTCACTCTAACTTCTTATAGTTGTTTCTTACACAGGGGGTAGTTTTCAACCCTTAGGGGAATGGAATTGAATAACAACAGTGGTACGTGACTTTCTAAATCTAACTCTGAGTACTACGCAATTTTAATCAATTTTAACCAGCATCCATAAAAATGGAAATACTTTTAGATCAAAGTTTTTTTCTTGTTTTTTCTCTGTGTCATTTAAGATAAGGGGTGATTTTAGGCCGCACTGTTGAAGTAGTTTTCAGTAATTGAGCCAAAACTACTGCAGACTCTTCTCACCTTTACAGACCTCCGGACTTTCGAGCTTTTTCGGGGGTCACTGCAGCTTTTTTCAAGTTGAATCTTGAATCGGGGTAGTTTTCACACCCTCTCAGGGTTGACACTGTAGGACGTTGATGGTACGTAAGTTTCTAGTTCTATTTTAGAGTACTACGTAATTTCAGCCAATCATAGCATTCATGAAAATAGAAATCCTGTTGGATTTAACGTTTTTATTATTTTTCTTGTGTCCTTTAAACTACCCCCTTATGAAGATTACGTCGATCCTGATGCAGTTTCTTATCACTTTAACAAAATTTTAGTGGAGTGCTCGCGTTGACAAAAGTCGCTTAGTTTTTGTTCCCGTTGGCACTTTTAGAGAAAAATGTATTACCTCGCCAGATATGTAGCTGACACCCTGTAGATTAGAAATCCACTTGTCGTAAAAAAATCGTAATGAATATAAGGTCACAAATCAAAATTTTCTAACTAGTCACACTACGTGTTAGAGCCAATCATGAAGCATATTTTATCCAAAAATCATTAAATTCTCTCTAGAATTTCTATTTTTAAAATAAATAAAGAAACGAACTTTTACATTGGCTTATAGGTATGGCAGTAAAAAACAAAAATCCTCATTTTCTCCGTTCGACTACAGCAGAAAATTAATTATTTTTCGAACATTTTTTATTTCCCACGACGATATCTCCCAAACTATTATATTTATCAAAAAAAATTATTCTTTATAAAATATTCGCTATACTCTTCAGATTACTAAGGTTCTTAAATAAGATTTTTTGAGGATCTAATAACCGAGATATTTAATAATATGTAGTGTGATATCAATTTTCGAAGCATATCGGTGGCGTCACGTTCGCTGGAGATATTCGCCTATCCCACTACTTTAAAGCTGTTTCAACAACCCGCGCTGCTTCCCGGAAAGGACTAACTTTAAATAGACACGCGCATTGTAACTCTCGTGGTTTGTGATATTTTTAAATTTTTTTGTCTTGAAAATGATTAATATGGAATAAATATAAGTATTTGTTGATTATATTAATTCAGTGTTATATTGACCTACATAAAATTTGTATGTAATAGATTAACACGTTATAAGAAACTCCCTAGTTT
Organism: Rutpela maculata; assembly: GCA_936432065.2. NCBI lineage: Eukaryota > Metazoa > Arthropoda > Insecta > Coleoptera > Cerambycidae > Rutpela > Rutpela maculata. Next base: position 15,816,174 of record OW386286.2, read on the forward strand.
ACTGTTTGCAAGATTTTTAAGCTGATGGTATGTATTTTTTCAGTAAAATTTTCTACCTTATGATGTATGTGTTTTTCAGAAGAAATTAAAATGGAAAGTACTACTGGTGTCACAAGTTCTAAAAGTGAGGTAGAGACAAAAATAAAGTTCAGTGCAATAAGAAATTTTGTAGGAAACCGGCCCCTGTAATCAAGGTTCTGAGAAATCATTTGCAACATTTATTGATTGTTTAAAATTCCAAAAAAAAAAACAAAAATAAGCAACCAAAGAGAAGATGATCTATATTCTAGAACTATATCATTTCGAAAAACAAACAGTTTTGTCGGTTTGGTTTGGCACCAAAATTGCTCTTCTAGTTTTACTAGCAAAATAAATACAGAATATTTAAGGAAAAAAATAGTAAAAGAGAAAGAAACTGAAAACAGTTCAGATGGATCCAGTGCCTGTCCATCAACTTCTTCAGGTGTGCCCTTGCGTAAAACTAATTTTTTTTATAGAGAAATGTATTTTTTGTCAAAAGGCATCAACAATAAATAAGGTCTCTCACGTTTCATGTTTCTTAAGTCGTAATAGAAAATGCTATATAACAATGAAAATAAAAGTGGAAAACGAAAAATCAGAAGAGATCTGGCATTTACCAATGCAATATGTAAAATTCTTGAGAAAGGTTTTTGAAAGCAAAAAGGGTGAAAAGGTATGAAAAGTATGAGAGGTATTTAGAATTGGACGGATGTAAGTCCAAAAGACAGATCATGTAGACTACTAAATACATTTACTGACAAAGGAAAAGAAAGGAGAGGAAAGGAAAGGAAAATATACATATAGGTACATAAAAGAACGCTACTCGCACACTTAATTCAGTATTACGAACTTATACAAGTCGTTAGATATTTGATGTTTTAAAAATTCTTTTCTTTTAGAATGAGGCAGTAAGGTTTGTTCTTGTAAAAAAAAGAACATGCCATGCATCTATTTATGCTCCTGCATGGGGAAAAAGTTCTGCAAGAACTCCTCGTTCAGAAGAAATAAAAAACTACTTAAAGTTGACTACACAATTCCTATACGTGTAAAAAATGTCTGTTTCTCTGGCGGTGCGGCAAAGATCAAAGACACGCATAAGAATTGTGTAGTCAACTATATCAATAAAAATATATTTGAATTAGATGAAGAAAGTGCATAGTGTATATCTTTAATTGAGATTTAAATTTTGTTATATTATCTTTCATTTTTCATAACTTTTTTATTATGATATGGATTCTGTTATTTGCCAACATTGTATTTTAAAATTAAAAAAATTTGAAAATCAATTGAAATATGTATACATTTATGCTATTAAACACAATATTATATAAATTAATAATTGGTACAAGATAAATACAAATCAGATTCGATTAGATTCACCTCGACAGTACTTCCTCATCACATACGACTATAAATTCCTTTCCGAGTGCACTAAAGATACGCTTTTAAGTAATACTTCTCATACTAAACAATTTTTATTTGAATTTTAGATCCGACAATTGTTTTTAGGCTCTCCCTGGAGCCGCCCTGGTGCACCGATTGCAATGATATTCAACAACGTTTTACCTTAAACCTCCCAGATCTCATGTCAAAAATTTCAGAGTCCATTTCGTCGTGATCTGAAATTTGGATTTGTACACGTCAATTTACCTATAGACGAAAAAGTAAAATAAATTAACTGAAAAGTTCACAGTCCTGTGTAGTATTCATTCACCCAAGTAGAACTTGTGTGCTCCCGGAGTTAGAGGGGGTTGTTGAAACAGAATAGCAGTGAGTGGGGGCTCGAAGCCGTAAACAATTTCAATCCGCCGATAAGCTTCGAAAATTGACATCACGCTACACATTGTTAAATATCTTGGTTATTAGATACTCAAAAAATCTGATATAAGAACCATTGTAATCTGAAATATGTAACAAACATTTTATAAAGAATTTTTTTTTTTTTGATAAATATAATAGTTTGGGAGATATCGTCGTGGGAAAGAAAAAGTGTTCGAAAAATAATTAATTTTCAGCTGTAGTCGAACGGAGAAAATGAGGATTTTTGATTTTTACTGCCATATAAGCCAACGTAAAAGATTATTATTTATTTTAAAAATAGAAATTCTACAGAGAATTTAATGATTTTTGAATAAGATATGCTTCATGATTAGCTCTATCACGTGGTGTGGTTAGTTAAAAAATTTTGATTTGTGCCCTTATATTCATTACGATTGTTTTACGACAAGTGGATTCCTAATATATAGGATGTAAGCCACATATCTGGCAAGGTCATACATTTTTCTCTAAAAGTGCCAACGGGCTAAAAGATCGAAATTAAATTGCACTCCACTATTTAGACATTTCGAGCTTTTCAGCAGTCATTGCTGTTTTGGATCGATTTTTTCAGGGGGTCGTTTTCACCCTTCCCTAGAGGTGTATTCACATCTATTGTATGTACGCTGCTGTTTGTATAATTCGATTGATTAAGATGTACTAACTATTCTCGTAGTAATCTTCTTTTTACCCCATTCCAGGGGTGTTTTTTGGCTCTAGCTAATGATACATGGGTCTGGTACGCTGGTCTGAATTTTTTTTTTGTGGGGCTGTGTAATTTTTACTAAATACAAATTGTTTTACTCAATAGATGTTATGTGTATAACATTAATTCACCGGTCTTTATTATTATACTGTTCGCAAGTACGAAAACAAACAATATATTGCATTTGATCGACATTGTGAAAAAATTTCGTATAACTTTCAAAATGTCGGTCCGTCTATCTGTTTCTCCGTAAATCACGTTTCCTGTAAGCACGAAATTTGGACAGTAAGTTAATATTATTAGCTAGTAAGTTAATATTATTACTATTAATTTTTATGTTATTATTTTTACCCGAAGGCGAGTCCTCCGCCTTGGCCATACTCGTATCTTGATATGAAAGTTAAAGAACGTTAGTCGTGGTTATCTTTTGGAAGGGTGACCTCCAAAAAAGTACAGCGACTTCGCTCTATTTTCTCGCGGCTTGTATATCAGCGTATACGCAGAAACTGTGCAATATTGGGCGAGAATTGCGTAGTAGATTACCATCCTTCGGGGGGAATGTAAATCAGTCGGTCCCTTGTCTAGGAGATGTTCGGCAAATAAAGAAGCCCTACAATACTTACGAGAAGAGGTCCTGCAAAGTTTCCAGCATATGTAGCTCGTCTTCTAGCTTCGGTCGCTTGAATGGGCTTCCGTTTAAAAATGAATTATTTGTAACTAATTGGAGGTGAATAAACATTATTGTTTTTACTATCATCATTAAAGACCAACACAAAGCACAGGCAAATTAAAATATTGCATATTCTCCTTGTTTCTCCATGGTTGGATAATTGATTTCAGTTCCTCGTATTAACTAACATTTCAGCATTATATGTCTATTCCGGATTGTAATTTCTAGACATGATATGCATTTCCATCCGCAAATGTACCATAAAACATGTTCATTCCCAGCATTACGTTTTACGGCAAGGCAATTGATTAACATACAACATACTGTATAATGTTTGTCAGTTGTTCCGTTGTGTCTGACTGTCTGTGTGCTTTACATCTATAATTAAAGACATTTATTGGTTTGCTATGCTAATGGTTACATGCACAAAAGCCCATGAGAGCTAATTAAATAATTATATTTTCTTTATTGCAATTATAATTCATTATACCCGTATGTACCATAATTATTTATGTGGCGCTTTACTTGTCTCTCTACTCCACCTACGTGAAATAATAGGGAATTGTAATTATTTTTGTGTTTACATATACACCGACAACTAAAATTAACCCACCTCCGAAAATTTACCATAATTACTTCCACATCCAGTGGAAGTACCTACAGTAACACAAAAAAAAATTTGAAAATTTGTATTGTCCAAATGGGCTTAGAATGTCATGCATGAAACGTCGAGACTAAGTTTGAGCAAAAAAAAAATGTCTCTCTGTCTGTCGGTCTGTCGTTTTGTCTGTAACTTTTTTTGTGCGCACGATTACTTTGGAACCGTTTAAGATATCGACTTGACATTTGGTATACGTATGTATTTTAACGAAATCTGGAGCAAGATTATATTTGGATCCTCGTTTGGATCTTATTCTGTTGAAGGGTTTTGGGGTAAATGGAGGTATATAGGTAAATCGAGCAAGTAAGAGTCCATAAAATTGGTATTTATTATACATAAGAGAAGCTAAGGTCTCAAAAAAATTTTTGGCAACGGGTGAAAAAAATAAAATTGTGATTTATTGTGTGTACATTTTTATTTCATCCAAGCCCACTACTACTCACTACTCCAAACCCCCACTCCCACTACCAATATGGCATATCGTTTTATGAGTTTTTGGGGTAGACGATTTCGAATATTATGCCTATTATTAAAGTTCCATAAACAAATTTTACTCATTGTGAGATTTGGATGGAAAATCTGGATGAGGAAGGCGGAAGAAGGAAGTAGTGATTCCTTGGGCAGCGGTTGTTAAAGTTGATTATTTTCTAAACCGTTCGTCCAGTTTTTTTTTTTTTTTGTTAAATTCTCGTAGTCAATGAACCCGTCTTAGCTAAACCGTGTCCTAAAATAGGAAGAACGAATTATTCTCGTAGAATATGTTATTAGATAGCTCAAGTTAAAAAAAAATGCATTAAAAACTAAGAAATCCCAGTTCTCAAGGGTGTCCACCATTTAAATTTTTTTCATATTTTCCATTCTGAACAATAGGTTTTGTAGCCCAAGGTGTCTACCAAATAACCTAAAGTTTATTTGAACTGGTTAAGTAGCAAAAAAAATGGCATCCAAAAAACAAAACGTTTGCATTTTTGTTCCACTCGTCATATCCCCATTAATGGGAAAGATAAAAAAAGTCCGATTGGGTCTAAATTGTATTTTAATTTGGCTGTTTTGAATTAAAAGAAAACAGCTTTATTGTTATACCCTGTATTTAAAGAAAAAATAATTTATACTTAAAATCAGCATACATTAAAAAGAGTTAACATACAATATAATAAAAAAAATGTAAACCGGACAAAAAGTTTAGAAAAAAATGTACTTCATAGTCATAGTAAATTTTGGTGGTGCGTTAATTTTGGTCATTAATTAGTACATTTCGATAAAAATCTGTACATATAATCACTCTCTTTACGGTAGAAATTAAGCAAGTCATAAACGAAAGTTCCCAAAAAAATTGAGTTAATAAATACGATTTATAGTAGTTAGGTAAAGGCAAATATGTGGTAATATTATAATTCGACTTATCCAGGGCATTTGATACCTTGGATGTGGATTATATCACATCTATAGTTCATCTCAAACTTATAGCAACATGAGGCCCAGTGTTTCAATGCAAAGTTATGCACTTTATCCTACAAATAAATTAGCTAGAACTTTAGAATATGAAGTTGCAATATTAAAGTGTTTAATAAAAGCATATTCTAAACTTCTAGCTAATTTATTTGTAGGATAAAGTGCTTAACTTTGCATTAAAACACTGGGCCTCATGTTGCTATAAGTTTGAGATGAACTGTAAACACTTTAACCTCGGTATATGGGGAAATATTCTGGAGAGCATTTATTTTAGAGATGCAACGGATATCCGGTTACTATCCGGTATCTGGCCTATCCGGCCACTTTATTACTATTCGGCTGGGCACCGGATAGTGATCTAATATCCGGACAAAACCGGTTAGTTAAAAAATAAAAAGTGGTATAAAAAGGAAACAGTTTTATTATTTTTCACTTATCCTGCATTACAATTATTACTACAAACTGGCAATATCTATAGATTAGTTACTAAATTAATACTTAAAGTTTACCAATGGTAAATTATGGTGAATAAAGATGAGTTTTTCAGCGTTTAGAGGTAGTAGACGATTGCGTTTCTTTTCGTATACGTTGCCAGCTTCTGAAACGGGCCTCTCACTGTATACACTACGGCAAGGGCTGAAAAATATTATGTTTACAAACTTTGACAAAAGTGTATACTGATTGGAGTTAGTATACCACCATGCGTAAGGGTCACTATTTCTTTGAATTCGTGCTCCTTTCAAATAATAATCGATCTCCTCGGCCATTGAACTTTTCTCCGAAACGTTTTCATTAACGCTACTATTTTTTCGTCACTTCCTCAAAACAATCCCAAAAAGTGTTGTGAATATCAGCAGTAACATTATCTAGTGGGTTTCTCTTACTTTGTTTATTGGAAGGAGAAGAACCACTTTCACTATCATGCTTGAATATGAATCATCACAACTATTTTTTTAAGCCTCCAGCAGAATAATTTGACGGAATTTTTCAGCCTGACTTATCGACAAATCTTGTTTTAAATCTGGGGTCTAGAAGAGTTGACAGTAACTATTTTTTGTCGTTGAGGTTGCCAAAACGTGTTTTCGATCCAACTTTCAATGTAAGCCGGATATTTGGCCGGATATCCGGTACCGGTACAAGAAGTACGCCAGATATCCGGTATTCGGTATCCCGCCAAAACACTATCCGTTGCATTTATTCACTCTTAGTAAACCGCAAAATACATGTGAGGGTTGATATACACTTTACAGAATTATTTAATGTAAACCCAGGGGTCCCTCAGAGGTCAGTACTAGGGCCCTTACTTTTTATATTATGTGTTAACGATCTACCAAACCATATAGAAAGTGAACCAGTGACTATGTTTACTGACGATAGCACCATAACTGCGGCAAACTCAAAGATTAATATTCTCAAAAAAAATGGGTTAGATCAATTTTCTGAATGGTATGACCATAACAAGCTTATATTGAATTCGTCCAAGACAAATGAATTTTTATAATAAGAAACCATGTATGATACAGAAGTTTTCAGTTGTCTTGGACACAGACATAATATGCAAAGCCTTTTTTGCAGCTATGGAACTAAAAAATACACTTAATCTTAAGGCATTACTAAATATTTATTGTTTTTTGCATATTTGCATATAAGTTTTAGTATATTATGTTGGGGTATGGCTACTGAAAGAGACAGAAAAATGGATTTTTCTCAAGATTCTTCGTGATTTATGAAAAATTTAGTCGAACTCAAGCAATTTGAACATCAAATTCATTTTTAGTACATCAAAACAAATTAAGCTCTGATTTCTAGTACAGAGCATTTTTTTGTGTGAAGCTGTATTTTCATTTCATCCTTTTGTAAATCTTTAATCTCTCCGGCATTGAAACAGACACTTTAACCCTCGAAAAAAAGAATTAAATTACTATAGCAAATGCAAAAATTTAATTTTATATCTATTTGGCTCTATATGTTTTAAAGAACCCATTTTTTTTTTTTTTCAGGTGAGAAAGAATCGGGCCAGCTTTAATAGTATCAATTTTAGCTACTTCCGCGATGACTAGATTTTAACCAAGGTAGGAATTATGTTTTAAATATAAAGTTAGAAATATTAAGTTTTTTGAAATATTGAAATAAATATTTTAGATATTTCTTATTATATTTGTTTGGTATTTTGCCACTGTAAAAATATTTAAAAATTTGTATGAAATAAACCCCTGCGCCAAAAGGATCAGACATAGGCTGGTTTTTAATACTTCTATTACAAAATGTCTCACACCTAAAAATATATAAACTCAAACAAAAATGTTAAATCGTAATGACAAAAATTAAATGAAGGCAGTTAACGCTTCGAAAAATATTTCTTTTTCCGTTATCAAAACTTTCACTTTCAATCATGTCAAACAAGACAGTTTGTTGTTTATGTATTTCTATAGTCACGTGAGACCATAAATTATATTTATTTTATTACTTCCACATCCAGTGGAAGTATAGTAACTACAAAAAAATTTTTAACGAACCCAATCGTCGCAACAAAAAATATAGCAAAAAATAAAAACCCTTCAAAAAAATTCTTTCTTCATTGAGAACTGTTAAAAAGTATGTACACTTCATGATTATTATGGTTTATTAAGTTGTAGTAACATGGATTCAAAAAAAAGTACATCTCAAATCATTTTAGTTCCCTTGCTTGGTGATTTTTTTGATAAATATATACAGCGTGTTTCACTTCTCATGAAGTATCTTCTGTATCTGTATCTTTTTTATTTGTGGCCGAATTCATTTCAAATTTTTATCGTATGTAATATCACTAGTGCTTAAAATTGTATCGAAAATTTTTTCGAAAGCGTGTTGCCTGTTAATATAAAGAGTGCAAATTGGCAGTTTATTATCTGATTAAATCCCGACCGCTTTAGCGGGAGGGATTTAATCTTTGTTAATAAACTGCCAATTTGCACGAGTTATATTAACTAGGGGCAACTTAGCTTGAGAAAAAATTTATAGATAAAATTTAGAAGCACGAGTGGTATTTGTGGAGAATATTTCACGAATAAATAATTCATTAAGTACATCTTCTGTATTATGTTCAGTAATTAATTGCCTTCAGACGTTTCCTTGTTACTTTTTAGAGATTATTCACCATCATCAATTTCATCGTTTAGTCACATAAAAAGGCATTTCCAAAGTGACTCATCTAATAAAAAACAAAGAAGGTTTAAATTATGACAATCAAGAAAAACAATATACGTTAAACCATAGGTACTGTAACTTATAAGACTAGTCATCACAACAAAGCACGCTTCGACCAATCACATTACGGGTATAATCACACAAATTGCATATTGCCAATCTATCGCTTTTACGTTCTAAGGCTGCGGCTCAGATGGTATGGTACCGCCATCTAGTAACGCTAGCTTAACTTAACTGGCCTAAACAGTGAATTGAATTATTATATTAAAGTGTTTATTAATATATATTTATGTATTTAATCCTTGTTTCTAATTTGAGAAGTTTAATAGTTAAGTTAAAGTTTACTTGTTTAAGTAGACAGACTTTAAGTACAACGAATTATAATGTATATAGTGATACTGCAGAGTTTTGATTTTCCAAATAAGTGTTAGCTGCTTTGTGATGATTGATGAATTACCATTCGTAAGTATCTACATTTGTGTATTTATCTTGAAATAACTGATTTGTCTGCTTCGTAGATATTTATATTTAATTTTAGTCGTGAAAATTATTTTGTAATTACGTTAGGTATTAAGCCATTGAAAGCTGTGTATAACTTGTCCCGAACCTATATAAGTTCTACACAGCATTGGCTTTTTAGATTATTAATACCTACAATACTACAATTTACAATTTACGTTAACAATTAGTAATAAGCTAGAGAAGATATTTATAGATAACATTTAAAAGCACGATTTGTCCTATTTGCTGAAAATATTTCCTGACACAAAACGTCAAAAAATTTTCGCAATATTTGCCGATGCAGCGACCTAAAAAATTAGAGCGATAAATTTTGCATGTTGGTACTGTCAAAAGCCGATCTAGCTTGAATTATCACTAATAATGACGTTTGATTGGTGTAATGTTGTGAAAAAACGGGCACTCATTGGCTACAGCATTAATGAGTGAAATAATCAGCCATAAGACGACTTTATTCAACACACAAATGCCGCCTAGATCTAAAACGCTGGCCTACTGCGATAAAAAGAAAATAGCAATTTTCGAGAAATCATAGTAGGCTTAGAGATAGACAAAAATTTTGTTAATAAAAGTTGTTCGGAATCACTTGATATGCCCCTCTGTAAAATGTTGTGAAAATCGGAATATTTTCAAAAAAAAAATTGTTGTTTCACTTCTCGTGAAGACACCTCTGTATCTTTTCTATTTGTGGCCGAATTCATTTCAAATTTTCATCAGCCATACAACTGCATAAGATGGCTTTTATCTAACTTTTTCCAACAAATGAAAGTTGTGAACAAAAATCGGCATTTAATAAAACGCTAAAAGGGACACTTTTTATTATTACACTATTACACATCAACTTAAATGTAATATTGTTTTCTTTTTTTCAATGGTTTTATAAAACTTGGAAATCTACACACATACACGTGTAATTAAATAATAAATAATTTCAATAATAATTGTGTATGACTATCATTTGCTGTAAAAAGTTCTCTTTATGTGTTAGATAAAATCGTCTCATGGAGTTCTATAACTGATGAAAATTTGAATTTGAAAAATGAATTCGGCTACAAACAAAAAAGATAAAAGGGTGTCTTCACGAGAAGTCAAATAAAAAATAAATTTTTTTTAAATATTCCGATTTTCACAAAATTTTACAAGGGGACATATCTAGTGATTCTGAACAACTTTCAGTAACAAAATTTTCTCTCTAAGCCCACTATGATTTCTCGAAAATAGCGATTTTCTTTTTATCGCAGTAGGCCGGCGTTTTAAATCTAGGTGGATTTATGTGTTGAGTAAAGTGATCTTATGGAGTTGTATAAAAATTTGAAATGATGGCTGATTAAAATTTGAAATGAATTCGGTCACAAATAAAAAAGATACAGGGGTGTCTTCACGAGATGTGAAACAATTTTTTTTTTTGAATATTCCGATTTTCACAAAATTTTACAGGGGGGCATCAAGTGATTCCGAACAACTTTTATTAACAAAATTTTCGTCTATCTCTAAGCCTACTATGATTTCTCGAAAATTGCTATTTTCTTTTTATCGCAGTAGGCCGGCGTTTTAGATCCAGGCGGCATTTATGTGTTGAATAAAGTCGTCTTATGGAGTTGTATGGCTGATAAAAATTTGAAATGAATTTGGTCACAAATAAAAAAGATGCAGGGGTGACTTCACGAGAAGTGAAACAATAAAATTTTTTTTTTGAATATTCCGATTTTCACAAAATTTTACAGGAGGGCATATCAAGTGATTCCGAACAACTTTTATTAACAAAATTTTTGTCTCTCTTTAAGCCTACTATGATTTCTCGAAAATTGCTATTTTCTTTTTAATCATGTCTCTATGATTTTTTTTGTTTAAGTTACTAGTGCGTTTATGAAGAGGGACCTCTTGTCGGTCCCATGTTATTTCTCCATAAGTGACAGGAGGTACCTTTTCCAGGGCTGAACAATACTGAACATTGACTGCTTTATCGATTATTTTAAGTGTTTCATTCAATTATATCGGTTTTGTAATCGATTACAACTTGTAAAGGACAAAATCCGAAAATCGATCATATTGACCCAAACCACTAATTTCAACTATACTGAAAAATTAACATCGCCGACAAGAGGTCCCTTTTTGCTTTCCGCCTCACATATGTTGAATAAAGTCATCTTATAGAGTTGTATGTCTGATAAAAATTTGAAATGAATTCGGTCACAAATAAAAAAGATACAGGGGTATCTTCATGAGAAGTGAAACACACTGTATATTGGAGGTTGTAACTTGTCGAGAAATTGACCCATTGGAAAAAATAAAATATCACTATTTCGGAAAAAATGTATACTTTTCGAATGTTCAAACACAAATTCGTTTACTTGTATGCATTTTTGTGAAAATATGATCAATCCCATCATGATCAGAAATAGCGATTTTCAGGATCTTATCGTTATAACTCTCTATAGTTTTGAATATAAATTTTGGAACTTTTCCAACACATTAACAAATGTATAAGGAATCCATTGGACATAGTTGAAATGTGTAATAAATACAATACAGTAAATGCAGGTAAAAATTCATGCGAGTTACGACTCGGCAGATCTGCTTTGATCCTGCGGCTATGTGTGGTGTCTGTGTATGCGTTCATAAGTATATATTTTCTCTCCATACTCACTTTTTTTCCTCCTATTCACTAAGAAGAATGTTAAAAAATGTGTAAGAAAGAGAAAAAAACTTTATTTTACTCATTAGAACAGCTAAGAATTTTTAGAGGTTCCACAGTCTGAATTTAACCGTGCGCTTGGCCGGGCAGAGCGACAAAGCTACTTCACTATTTTTTCCAGGAATACCGTGGCTTTAGCGATAAATTTTATTAGGACATTTTGTTGTTCAGAAACACGTGGTCTATCCACCTGTATTTTTTATTTCTTCCTACCCTGACTTTATTTCAAAATTTTGAAAAAATTGATGAAAAGAAAAATTTTTTACCCTTTTTTTTATGTTCTGCATCCGAGCGGAATGCAAACTTTTCAGGATATTATTCTATACACTTTTACGAACTCATTGAAAAAAAAATTATTAATTTTACAAGTTTTTGGAGGTTTCACTATAAAATGTTCTCTATCGTCTGGGATATACTGAGAAATGCCTATTACCATTATTATTATTACCATCCTCAGTTATAGGTTATAATGTATAAATAAATTTAATCTGGAGCTAAAAAAGTGACGAATATGTATATTATATTATAAGACAATATTTCTACAAAATTTTCTATTATTCTTCTAAGTTATAGCGTCATTCAAAGCCAAATATACAAATAAAAAAGAAACATTTGCCACCGTCTTAAACGAGAAAGTTTATCTACATCAACTATCAAGTAATTCGAGCAAATCAGACTGTGAAAATCCCAATGCCGCCCCTGATCTTGTCGCTCGTTACCCCTTTAACAGACTCATTACACAGATATGTTTGCTGCTGATCCTCGCCAAACCCTGCTGAACTTAGTTTAGGACTTTAGTCGATGGCATAAAGATAAGACTGATAGTGATTTTAACGCCTATTACTAAACCGTTCTGCCGACTTACAAAGCAGCAAGATAATGATGTAGTCAAGTTGGCTTCCTAATGGAATGGAATGAGTCTGTTATTATGAGGAAAGTAGCTGACTACGACGATATGAAAGCTGCTGTGTAAATAGGTGTGTGTAATTTGGTGCAGGTACGAGGGTAATGCAAGTAAAATTACTTGTCTGCGATATCGTACTTTATTAAAGTTTGCAGCGAAAGAATTTATTACAGTGCAAGATGTTCCGACTCGGTAAATTTCTCCGTTGATGAAAGCTGGTGTATACCTGAAACAAAAGAAAATGGAAAACTATCACAATAGTCATATTGTACAGTACAAGTGGTATATGAGTTAACCTTCCTTTATTTTCTTAATTATAGAAATAATGAGTGTTAAAGAAACGACATAAAGTTGGCTATGCAAATGAAATGCAAATGAAAAAATATATGAAGGTGTCACACGATGAAATTACTTCCACATCCACGTATAAAATGTTGAATTTTTTTTAACTCAAATAGGCTTGGAATGTCATGAAACGTCGTGAATTTAAGTTAAGAAAAAAAATCTGTTTCCCGTTCTGTCTGTAACTTTTTTTGCGCACGATTACTCTGGAACGGTTTGTAATATCGACTTGAAATTAGGCACGCCTGTATAGATAGATAGATGGATAGATAAATATTTCTGTGCCTTATTTACATAAGTATAAATATTGTCATGGTGTTAATTCTAAAAACAAGATAACATATAAATATAAATATGGACAAATATAATTTAAACTACCTAACTTTAATTAATTTAATACATTAAAATTTCAAATAAAAACCGCTGCCCAAGGAATCACTACTTCCACATCCAGATTCTCTATCCAAGTCACTCACAACGAAAAAACTTTGTATGTGAAAATAATTGTTTATGGAACTTTAATAATATAATATTTGAAATCTTCTACCCCAAAAACCCATAAAACGATACCCCACATCGGTAGTGGAGTGGGGGTGGTGATAGGGGGATGGTAGTGAGGGGTGGACGAAGTAAAAAAATATTTTGAGGTTTCTGGTTCCTGTACATACACTAAATCACAATTTCTTTTCATCCCCTTTAATAAGGGGGTGGGGGTGGTAATGGGGGTGGCTAATGCCAAAATTTTTTTTGAGACCTTAGCTTCTCTTGTATATACTAAATATCAATTTTATGGACTGCTTGATTGACCTATTTACCCTAAATTTATCCCAATTTACTCCCCAACCCTTCGACGGAACAAGATGAAAATAATCTAGTTCTAGATCTCGTTCAAGTACATATGTCTACCAAATTTCAAGTCAATATCTTGAACGGTTCCAGAGTAAACGTGCGCACAAAAAAAAGTTACAGACAGACCGACAGACAGAAAATTTTCGAAAATCTCGACGTTTCATGACATTTTAAGCCTATTTGGAAAATAAAAATTTTAAAAAATTTTTTTGTCGTTACTAAACTTCCACTGGACGTGGAAGTAAAACATTACAATACATTTTGGTTAAAAATATATAAAAACAGGCAACTATGGACTAGCAGGGACCGAAATCGAAATTAATTTCGGGTAATTTCGGTCATACCATTTTCAGTATTCATAGCAGCGACAATTCGGTTCTCGGTTATGGTTTCCGTTTACAGATTCGCGGCAATTCAGTTTCTGTTAGAAAAAATTAGGAATTACGGTGCGGTTTTCGATTTCGATTTCTAGCTTTTTACTTGCCTTTTACCTTATATAATCTTTATAATGGACGAATCGACTTAGATATGGTTTTCACCATACAATTTGGTATTTATTTCTACATCTACATCTACAAAATTTGAATCTTTGATTTCAACCCTATTTTTTGAACTTTAAATTCGCAATTACAGAGCAGATTTCGCTTTCGGTCCCTGTCGAACAGAAACGTTCTTAGTTTTTGTTTGAACTTTTTTATTGGCATGCAATTTTTTATATTTGAGGGCAATTTATTGAATAAATAACTACCTGCACATAATGAGGACTTCTTATATCGTGCGTGTAATTTCCCATTAGGCATGTACATTCACGTAGCGCGAAAGATATGACAACACTGCTGCCGTAAATTCCTCCGTCGGGCGGAGCATCCCAGAGCTCTGTTATTTCATTTCAGCCAGCTGGCACGCGCGATGTTGTAATTTTACTCCCTATGCCTAGCGCCCCGCTACACGCACTGTATAAAGAAAGTTTATATGTACTATCTATATATGTCTCGTCTTTGTTGCCAGTTTGATAACGCTGATTCTAAGTTTTTATTCACTTCCACAGCCAGTGGAAGTATAGTAACGACAAAAAAAAATTTTAAAAATTTTTATTGTTCAAATAGGCTTAGAATGTCATGAAACGTCTAGATTTTAAGTTTGAGCGAAAAAAAATTTCTGTCCGTCAGTCTGTCGGTCTGTCTGTCTGTCTGTCTGTCTGTAACTTTTTGTGTGCACGTTTACTCTGGAACCGTTTAAGATATTGACTTGAAATTTGGTACACATATGTACTTTAACGAGATCTGGAACTAGATTTTCATCTTGTTCCGTCGAAGGGTTGGGGGGTAAATTGAGGTAAATTTGGGGTAAATAGGTAAATCAAGCAGGTAAGATTCCATAAAATTGGTATTTAGCATATACAAGAGAAGCTAAGGTATCAAATAAAATTTTGGCATTAACCGCCCCACTATGGTCAATTTGCCAATATTAGGAGGAAAGTATTACAAAAATAAAATTTATCCAAAAATTAAAATTGATATATATGTCGATACCTGAATAACCGGACCATGAGAAACCAAAAAAATATTTTGTTTATGCCGCACGTGTTCAAGGTGGTGACGTTAAATAGTAATTGGGTGGTTCCGCGGCAAATAATTTACCGCTAATATTCGTCCAAGCAAATTGTTTATTGTATCCAATATTATAAAACTGTTGTCGTGTGCTGCTAATACATGCCTTTAACTATCGAAAAAATGTCACGAGGTATGTGTCCTCTTGGGCAAAACCATATTACCGATTTATTTTGCGGAAGCTTGTATTTGCGCACTTATATTTGAGATTTAAAAAAAGTTTCACAAAGTTTCACCGAAATTTCCGTTGTATATCGTAGGTCAGTATCTGTACTTTGGAACGTATACTGAGAGTTTACTTTCTTGTACTTTTATTAGAAGATATTTAATTTTACTGCAGATGTTGTCATTTCCGTGAAGAGAAATTACCTGTTTGAATTGCTGCTGAATGAAAAATTGTTAGTTGATGGAGCATCCGTAAGGACAGTCCACAGGATAATTGAAGATATTGAACAAGAGAAAGAAGACTAGCGCGGGTTGTTAGGAGAAAATGAAGAACTTATTCAAATTATTAAGCTATTCTTATGTAATTTACGTAAACGCTGGCGGTCTTGTAAATTTAATGTGGCTTCATTTAAAAAAAGAACATTCTGGTTGGTGAAATGGAGAATTGAAATATGAAACTAATAAATAAAATGTATGTGGGTTTTCTAGGTCGAAAGTAGGTCAACCGTCAGAGTTTTAGTAGTAGTGGACAAAGTCGAAAAGAAAAAAGTGCAACCATTATTGGAACAAACTCCAGAAAAGTTAAGCTTAGCAACTCAAGCCGCATATCATGCAAGTGGTAAACGTAATGTGGCTTCCGTAATAAAAAAAACTTGGAAGTATCAGCATATAGGTGATTAATTGCAGAGGCATATTAAATAAAAATATACAAGGTGTTTGGTTTAAAAAAAATTGAATTATGGCAGTTTAAATATGTAAAAATTTAAATCATCATGGAGAACACCCTGTAGAAAATGCTTTAACTCGCAGAGTCCTGTAAATGAGTACATGGTCTCAACTAACATTCAAAATGAAATGACGCTCAAATTTACGAAAATGCGTCTTTTGCAGATTTTACTGGGTGTTCCATTTAAAAAATTCTGACATTAGCTTGTTATCACTCTGTGAAACACCCTGTAGATTTGAAACTAATTTTTGAATATTACACTCTTCATCTCCCACAATATTTATCTCAGACATTTTTTCTAATTTCAAACGGTTGAGGAGATATTGGCTGTCTCCATGCTACTGACTCACCCTGTATATAATTATGTATGTATTTTTTTATGCATCGTATCATAAATTTAACATATTTAAACAAAAATATACTTCTAAACAAAAATATAGCTATAAATGAAGTGTTAATAATATTTTCCTCCTAAATATGGCAAATTGACCACTGTGCGCCCCCATTACCAGCCCCACGCGAGCCCCCACCCCATTATTAAAGGGGATGAAAAAAAATGTGATTTAGTGTGTGTATAAGAACCAGAAACGTCAAAATATTTTTTTACTTCATCCACCCCCACTACCATCCCCTATCACCACCCCCACCTTGCTACCAATGTGGGGTATCGTTTTATGGGTTTTTGGGGTAGAGGATTTCAAATATTTTATTATTAAAGTTCCATAAACAATTATTTCCACATACAAAATTTTTTCGTTGTGAATGACTTGGATAAAAAATCTGGATGTGGAAGTAGTGATTCCTTGGACAGCAGTTTTTATTATAGTCTTTGCAAAAACGAAGAGTGTATTGTATTTGATCGGCTCATTTCTAAATTAGTAAATATGGCTCGTAGAGAAAAAAATTTCATATCATTATATTAGTGAACGAATTCTGAACAACTTTCAAAATATCCGTTTGTCCGTCCGTCCGTCCGTCAAATTTGGAAAGTAAGTTAGCGTTGGCTAGAGGAAGAACCCTATTTTTTTTTTAAATCAATCAGTAAATAAAAAAGTTATTAATCATTTAAATTAAAAAATATATGATTTTTGTCATTTGTACTTAAATAGAAATCTTGCGAAATTTTATTCTCTATAATTTTTTCTGTTTATACATTTTACTAATATACAACGTGATCTACCATAACTTGCGGAAAATTTAACAGTAGGTTGTCCCCTCCGAAAGGAGTTAAAAAAATGAAAAATTTTTAAAATATGACCAAAAATATTACCTTATTTTTTTGTAGAAATGCGCCACCAATGACTTTAACTAATCTGATGTAACGCGATACAACCATATCAGTTTATCAGACTTGGGATTGACACTATTGACAGCAAAGCTGGAGCGGGTAGAAGTGACTTTTTGGTTTTAATTAAATCACACTACAAAAATAGCGAAATAAATCGAAAAGACATTGACCCTCTGTTAGTGAACTCTGCAAAAACAAGTAGATATAAGAAATATTTACTTAAACTCGTCAATAACGCGCTGGTGTCCTGATTGTTCGATCGAAAGCAAAAAACGCGGCACTTTGACTGCACTCGCCGGCTTCAGTTTTTATGTCAATTAAGAAAATGTAAACATCTCCAATCCGTTCTTTCACAAGTAAGTTCGTTGCCCTATTACTGACCTAGTCAATAACAGTAGTGTATCTTCGCAAATTTACTAATAACTTAATATACTAAATTACTTGCGCGGTTGCTCAATAGGTTATGGCGTATTGAGTGACGAATATGCTGATTGACTGTCTACCGCACTCTGAGTTCGACTTCCAGCCCCGGTATTGACAACACCGGTGGGTGTGGAGGTATGTCTGCGTTTTTCCAAATGTGTAACCCCCTTCCGCACAGCCTTGGCTTTGGATTTGGGGGTTGTCTACTATCTGTGGTATGTTTATGTTTTATTTATTTACCTCAGAACACTCTAAAATTTTGCAGGGGCTTTCCCACATTGAAGACTAGTACACCATTTTATTTTCATGGTAAATCACGTTGTATATATTTCATAATAACATATCTAATTCGTTGAAATATAATACTCGAATGGTAGATACTACAGCCATTCAATTATTATAGAGATGTGTGATGGTCCATTGTCTAAAGTTTTGTCTGGCAATCCCCTGAATAAAATCTTGTTGAGTTGAGCCTGACAATCCAAAAGTCTGACAGGATTTTTTTTTCACAACAAAGTTGGTATCAAAATTTAGAATGTCCAAAAACTAACATTATTTACAAGGAAACTGCGAAGAGTATCCTATAGAATGTGTAACAATTATATAAAAAGCTCAGTAAATCGGCGAAGAGTATAATGCTTCCACTAGTTCTTATTTATATTGTAATATGTTGCACCCCTTAAAATTTAAGGTTATGTTACTAAAAAGTAGGCAGACTTCAACAGATCGAATGTCTGAATGAATGTAGTGTATTTGCACCTACTCGAAAAAGAACCTACCAGAAGATTCCAAAGTGACATCTGGAATTCTCTAGAGAATGGTGGCGTCATCACAGAACAATCGAGATCTGTCATTTTCAGGTATAAAAGACCAACCGCATTCTCGGCGAGTAGTTCAGAAAGTTCAGAAAGTATAGAAAGTGAGGTTAAGAGTTCAAAGATAAACAAAGTAATAAACATTGTGATTTTTAGTCAGTAAAATGTATTTAAATTAATAATAGTATTGTGAAGTATCCAGTAAATATTTAATAAAGTGTGTTAGTGGACATCTCTTGTTATAATTTTTGGAACCCACGGAATTTGCAAGGGGTAGTTTCCTAAGGGTGGAAACACGTGACAAATTGGTGTCAGAAAGCGGAATTTTATGACAAGAGGAGCTCTGAAGTTGTGCTGGAGTGTTCGAGAAGTATTCTCGAGGGTTAGTGCTAACACGGAGGACTCATTTACTGGACATTGTTCGAGGGTTATTTTCGAACAGGAAAATAGTGTTGTGCATTTTTGAGACATTGTAGAACATTTTATTAGGACATTAGTGTGATAATTAAATCCTTTGAACTGAGAAGTGATAGAGACACTGAAAAAGACTCATTTATTTGTGTTAGTGGAGATTATTAAATTCTCTGAACTGGATAGTGACAAAAGACTCTGAATAAGACTTTTTCGTGCTATTTCGAGATTTGTCTGGAAAAGTTCCATTACCGATAGTGACGTGACAGTTAAATTTATTTTATTTTCATCGTATGCCCGTAACAACAAGAAGTATGGCATCCGATAAACAAATACAGGACTTATTCGAACAATTCCAAAAAATGATGGCGCAGCAACGGCAGGAAGACAAAGAAGAACAGGAGAAAAAACGTCAAGTAGAAAAAGAAGAGCAAGAAAGAAGACGTCAAGAAGAAAGGGATGAATTAAAGAAAATTATGGAAAATCTGGAAATAAGACGCCAAAAAGAAAAAGAAGAACATGAAAAGGAGAAAGAAGAGCAAGAAAGACGACGTCAAGAGGAGAAAGAGGAACAAGAAAAGCGACGTCAAGAAGAAAAAGAAGAGCAAGAAACAAGACGTCAAGAAGAAAGAGATGAATTAAAGAAAATGATGGAAAATCTGGAAATAGGACGCCAACAAGAAAAAGAGGAACAAGAAAGACGGCAAGAAGAATTAAGGAAAATTCTGAATGAACAAATGAAAATACAGCAGGACGCTATCATTTCTGCCAACGAAGAATTAAAGAGTGAGGTCAAAGAAGAGATAAACAAGGTTGAAGACAAAGTAGTTGTGGTCGAGACAGAAGTTAGTCAAATCAGAGGAAAAATGAGCGAGTTCGAAGGAGAAATGGAGAGACTTAAACGACAGTTGAGAGATAGAGGAAGCCAGCAGGTGGTATCATCAGGTCAGCGACTAAAACCTCCTTCTTTTGACGGCCAAAGTTCCTGGACGACGTACAAGAGGCAGTTTGAGGCAGCAGCATGTGCGAACAACTGGGATAACGAGGAAAAGGCCATGGCATTAGTTCTGGCGTTAAGGGGCCAGGCCTCAGACTTGCTTCAGACTATCCCAGTGGATAAACAAAGGGACTTCAAAGTCTTGGAAGCTGCATTGGACTTGAGATATGGCGACCAACATCTCGCCCAAGTATACCAAGCCCAGCTAAAATCACGAACACAAAAGGCAGGAGAGAGTTTACAGGAATTCGAAGCTGCGATAGAGAGACTGGCACACCTGGCGTATCCGAGTGCACCTAGAGAATTTCAGGAACAATTAGCCGTAGGGGCCTTTTTAGATGGTATAAGGGACGAAGAGGTCAGGCGAGTTCTGAGGCTGACGAGACACCAAAGTAGTAGCGAAGCTTTGGTGCGTGCACTCGAAGTAGAAGCCGCTTACAGGGATACTCCAAGGTCGAGAGTGCGAGCTGTGACTCTCGAAGAATCGCAACCAGAAATGAACCAGAACCCCTTGCTGACTGAGATGCAGAAAATATTCACCAAATTATGCGATAAATTGGATGGCCTCGGAAACCAAGAAAAACAACAAAATAGAGGAAAGCCGAGCGGAGGTATTAAATGTTTCAACTGCGGCAAGGTAGGACACATGAAGCGAGACTGTCGACAGCAGAATTCGGAGAGTCGAGAAAATGCTGTGAATCTTGAAGAGAAGCAGGAAAGCAGTACCAATGGGGTTGTTCTGGCTAGGGAATGCAGTGACCCCAAAGAAATAAAGATTTCCCAGCTTCGAAGAATCGCAAGCAGTCTGTTGTTGCATGGATATGTGAACGGAAGAAAATGTTTGTTTACCATCGACACAGGTACTACGTCATCAATAGTACGGCCAGGATTTATATCAGGCATAAAGATTACCAAGAGGCAAAATGAAGTGATCGTCCGGACAGCTACGGGGGACAGGGCTACGGTTCATGGAGAAGTAGACCTGGGTTTGCAGATTGGACAGTTAAGGTTCGACCACAGGGTCATCGTGGCTGACATCACGGATGACTTCATTTTGGGACTGGACATTATGGAACAGTATGGGTTTATCGTTGACGTAGGAAAGCGAGTCTTAAGGATTGGGAACAAACAATTTATTCTGTCAAAAGTGAACGACCAATGCGAGAAAACCAGGCTGTTGACAACGCAGGCAGTCAAAACTCCTGCATTATCCAGAAAACCAGACAAGGAAGATTGCAAGCGCTACCCTCAGGTGAGAAAATTGCCGAACATGGTTGAAGTGAACACTGTCAAGGTCGATCTTCCAGACAGTTGGTCAACGAAAATTCTGAGGCGAGAGCAATTGCGCGATGTAGAAATCGGACCTATGTTGCGAGCAAAAGAAGAGGGAACGCGTCCAGCATGGAAGGATGTTTCCAACAAAGAAGTGGGGCTGAAGGCTTTATGGTCACAATGGGATTCACTTACGGTCGTAGATGGGCTTTTGAGGAGAGCATGGGAAAGCCCAGATGGGAAGCAGGTTGCCATGCGTCTAGTGATTCCCAGGTGTCGTGTACCAGAAGTACTTCAGGAAGCACATAATAAAACGTCCAGCAGACACTTCGGCATAAACAAGACATTGAGTAGAGCACGGGAACAATTCTATTGGGTGTATAGTCGCCAGGATGTGGAGGCCTGGTGTCGCAAGTGTAAGAATTGTGCTGCCCGTGGGGAACCATTTTCCATGAGCAACTACAGAAATGGAAGTCGAGAACAGCCAAAGAATGATCGAGAGCAGATGAACAGAACTAGTAACCGCTTGAAGGCTCGTTATGATCAGAATGCCAGTACAGGGGGATTCAAGGTGGGGGATCTGGTTTGGCTGTACAACCCACAGCGGAAGGAATGGAGATCCCCGAAATTTCAACCTCCTTGGGATGGACCGTATACTGTTATTACCCGAATTAATGATGTCGTCTATCGTATTCAACGAAACAAAAAGTCCAAGATGAAGATCGTACACTTGGATAGACTGGCGAAGTATGTGAAAGAGGCTGAATTGCCTGACCGGGACGTTCAGGCTTAAGGAGGGGGCAGTGTAATATGTTGCACCCCTTAAAATTTAAGGTTATGTTACTAAAAAGTAGGCAGACTTCAACAGATCGAATGTCTGAATGAATGTAGTGTATTTGCACCTACTCGAAAAAGAACCTACCAGAAGATTCCAAAGTGACATCTGGAATTCTCTAGAGAATGGTGACGTCATCACAGAACAATCGAGATCTGTCATTTTCAGGTATAAAAGACCAACCGCATTCTCGGCGAGTAGTTCAGAAGTTCAGAAGTTCAGAAAGTTCAGAAAGTATAGAAAGTGAGGTTAAGAGTTCAAAGATAAACAAAGTAATAAACATTGTGATTTTTAGTCAGTAAAATGTATTTAAATTAATAATAGTATTGTGAAGTATCCAGTAAATATTTAATAAAGTGTGTTAGTGGACATCTCTTGTTATAATTTTTGGAACCCACGGAATTTGCAAGGGGTAGTTTCCTAAGGGTGGAAACACGCGACAATATGTATTTAAATTAACAACTTATAGAGATATATAGATGACACAGTCAATATTTTCTCTCTTTTAAAATTATCTCTACATGCTTCTATATAACCTAAATTAAATATTAATCTTACATATCATAACAAGATCTGGAACTAAACGATGATATCTTGATCTTATTTGGTTGGGGGGCAAAATGAAGTAAACAGGTATAGCAAGCAAGTAAGAATTTATAAAATTGGAATTTAGTGTATGTATGGGAGGCCAAGGTATTAAAAACTTTTTGGCATCAGTCACCCCCACTGTCACCCACATACCACCCCCACCTTATTAATTATGGGATTAAAAAAATTAATTGTTATTTAGTGTGTGTATACAAACCAAAAGCGTCAACATTGTTTTTGGCATCAGTCACCCCACTACCGATGTGGCATACCGTTTTGTGGGTTTTAGGGTTCTTCTTCTTCTTCTTCTTCTTCTTCTTCTTCTTCTTCTTCTTCGTCTTCTTCTTATTCACAGCGTCTTACCAGACGTTTTCTGACGATTTCAAATAACATATTATTAAAGAAATACGAAGCATTATTTCCAATTATTTCAAAAATTTTTTCGTTGGAAGAGACATGATTCCCTAGGCAGGAGTACGTGTCATTATATGAATTAATAAAATTTTACTGAAACAGAGCATTTATCAATACATATATATCTGCTGCTTTTGTGATTAGGTTTTTCTTAGAAAGTTCTATATTTTTAGGTTTGCCTAATGATACCAGAGCAGAAAATGTCTTTTCAGAATAGGGTCATTTAGTGATATGGCAGTTTCCTACTTTTTCTTCCTCATTTTAAAGTATAACAAACCAATAGCCTCAGAAAAAAGTTTCAGCTCAATTGAATCAATAGCCACAGAGATATTCGCATTTGAATAGAAACACGCTCGGCCGGCCAACAGTCCGTAGAGTGACGTCACTTGGCGTGCGCTGATACCTGTATTAGAGCAGAGATTTCGTAAGTCTATCGTGTCGTTGTTTTTTTTTTTTTTTTTGGCGTAGAACCAGGTCAAACATGTTAGGTTCCTTTGAGTATGTCACCGGGCATATGAAATCATATTCTACATTTTTTTGTGGTCTCGAACTTTTTAAATCAATAAAAAGTGAAAAAAATGTATTTTTAAATAAAATTGTTTTTTTTTTGTTTCCACCGCCATATCTTTAAAACCATTAAAGGTACCGAAATTTGTTTTGTGTCAAATTAAAGCACACACTGTAGCGCTTTTACCAATACAAACGGTTTGGGCACAATTCGCACTTTCATTTCTCTAAAAATCAGATAAATTAAAAATATATATTTTATGTATTGAAATCTTCACCAATCGATCAACTTTTTTATTTTTGAAAATATTTACATACATGCAGCGAAGAAAATAAAGCCTAATAATCATAAAAGTTTTTGAAACAATATATTTTTTCCTTAAATATACCGTGTGGCAACAGCGATTTTTTTTATCAGCGCTAAATGCGACATTGGTATGCAATTAATAGACCTCGCATGCAGGGTTGGTCAGATTAGTCGCGTAGAAGTGGCGGTTGTCGAAAATCATTAAGTAAGTATTCATTGTTCGGATAAAAATTGTGACAATCGAAAATGTGCTTGTTTTAAGGCCCAAAATGTTGCAACGAGTGCAAATGTCTTCCTGTAACAACATTATTAAAGATTTCGAGGCAGATATAAACGAATTAGAATGCTATTAATGTAGGGCCTATATAAACTATATACTACATATTTATCTATCCAAATAGAAAATTTATATCAACAATAAAACTCAGTTTATGCGTACTTTTTTACTTTCATTCATTTAAAAATGTCTAATAAACTTACTAATTAGGTGGGTAGTTAATAACACTGATTGTACAATTTCTTAATATTAACAACATATGATCAATACTACTGTACAATATATGAAATATTGAACAATAATATTGATCCCCTAGATGCTTTTGATCACTACTGGTTTTGTACCTATTGATATAAGTTAAACTACTACATACACCCCGACCGGGACCGTCAGATCGTTGCAGTCGGCAGGCTTGCTACAGCCGAGCGCGCAAGAATATGACTTTGGCCCGTTAAAAAAAATCGCTGACTCAATACTATGAACGGGACATGAAAAATTTTTATCCTAAAAACTTTTTTCAACTATTGGCTTCAATTTGTACGCAGCATGTATATACAAATTTTCATAAATAAATTTTTTTCTCGATTGTCCAAAATTACGCTACTGAAAATAACAAGTTTGAGTTTCCTATTATTTTTCCAACTTAAAAAAAATAAATCGGGTTCACGTGAGACGTTGTTCGAAGCGCTATTGTGTCTACTTTAATCTAAAAAAAAATAGCTTGATAGCACAAATATTTTCAGAGATATAGCGGTGGAGACGTTAAAAAACATATTTCATTAAAAATCTATCTTTTTGAGTTTCTCCGAAATAAAAAAGTTCTCCACCACCAAAAAATGTCGTAAAAAATGATTTTGTGTACACGATTATCTTACTAAAGAATCCCACTAAGTCTGGTTTGGTTCTACGCCGTTTTTTTTTTCTCGAAAACTAAGCGACTTTACTTCCAGATTTTACTCTACTAACTTGCATTCACAGCCGTGTTCACTGGGCGGTTCAGCCATCTGACGTCACAACTCGACTACATGGTTATCCCGAGCGTTTTTAAGCGCGCCGACTTTAATGATTTTTTTATACATGAAGGCGGCGTCAGTAAATTCTAATTTTTGGCATACTTACTATACTCACCAAGCTCTTTCAGAATATGTAATAACAAAAAATTGTTAAATGAGCCTATTGTGGTGTCTGTGTGAATGTTTACCTGAAAGTGATATGTGAAAATAAGACAATATTTATGTCTTTTTGTTTCACATTTTTGGAATCACAATAATTAAGAATTCTATGTAACTGTACATAAATACAGAAACGTTAAAGAAAAATTCTCTTTATTGATTTTATGACAATTTCAGGCACATATTCTGAAAGTAGAGCAAAAATGTAACAAAATAGAGAATTATTATCTCGGCTTTTCGGAATACCATTTTTACTGCCTCAGATCAGGACCTAAAAATGTATTTATTATTCAGATCTTTAACATTCAAAAAATATGTACTCAAACCCAGTGGAAAAGAAAAATTTGTTTTTGAGATTAATAAATCAAACTCATATAGTCATATTAGAGAAACTAGTAGTGACCAACTGCGAATACTTATTTGACGGATATGACCCATTTCATTAGGGAATGTAGATACAATTTTACACGTTCCAAATTTGAAATAAAAATTTTAAATGTTCATGCAGACGGACACATGCACACATGAAAAAAGCACAACGTAGATACAGACATACAGACATTGCACACACATACTGCCTACTAAAGTATACTGAAGTTGTTAATTGTTATGCAGCAGGAAATTGCGGCAGAATTTAGCTTATAAATTTTACAGTAGTCAAAAATAAATACATTTTTTATCTTTGAATAAAACTGCGTGAATATTACACCGGACCCAATATAACTGTTTTTTCAAAGGAGCAATAGTTTTATTCTTCAAATTACGTATAAGATCAAGATGATAAAATATTTCTTCAGGTATTTCCCCATCAAATGATAAAAAATAACAAAAGATTATTAGCATGCTTTCCAGAGAAAATCTCTCCCTTCCCAGGGCAGAATCGGTTAATATCCGGCTGACGCATTAAAACGACAAGGGCGAAATCCTAACGAGCCCTTAGAGCACACCGAAACCACCCTGTCCTTAATTATTACTCTTTTGAGGTTGTAAATCATCTCAGTTTGGGGTGTTTTATGATGTGGGTCACTTACCGGCGTGCAAGCACCCGTCTTCAGGCGAGCTTCTGTCTGCAGGTTTACCCAAATTATGAGTTATTGTTCCGTATTCGGTGGGATAAATGCCTTGTTAGGCATTCTAATTATTTCGGTATTAATGGCTATCGCTGTTATTGTTTTAGATATTAGGATCGTTTAGCAATGTTCGAAGTTGTACGTTTTGGTTATAAAGCCAGTGTACTCTAATGGATCACAGGCCTTGTATACAGGGTGTATTCATGGCTATGTTATAAATTAAGCCTAAATTCTCTTAGAACAAAGTGTCGGCAGATAATTGATGAGTGAATGTAATAAGGCTTATGGATTTATCGTGCGCAGTAGCCATGATTTCCCAGTCCTACTGCGCAAATACTGATACTTTAATTACTTTTTTTTTTAATTTATTAGATCAAAACTGGAATATGCATGAGTTGTTTGATGTCCCGGATATAATATACACATCAATTGTCTAAAATCAGTAAGTACAAAGAAAGTGTCTAAAACTGACGTGTTTCAAATCCGAAGGCGTTTTTCCTCCAGTAGGCTTTCCTGGATCGGAACTATCACGAAAATTTAGCATGTCTTCGCTGCTTGACAGGCGCATATATTTTTCTGAAAGGCTACTTTACAAAGTTATTAATGAAATGGTTGACTATCCCACTATTTTAGAGATAATTAATTTTCATATCTCAGGTAGAGACAAAGCTTTTACCTACCGCAACCACGCGTATACCTATTTTCTTTGTGCTTTTTAGTACTTCTTGGATTTGAAATGTAACAAATGTTTGTTTGTGACGGAGTATCCTCTAGGTAGGGCTAGAGATACTAGAAAGAATACCTCGTAAGGGAGGTTTCTTATTATTGGCATGGTCGGACTTAGATCATCGGTATATAGAAAGAATGGTTATTTTCTCGTTTTTAGATATAGTAAGTGTATGAAAGAAGTTGACAAGTCGGTTCGTAAGGGAACTTCTTGTTGATATTCTAGCTTGGTCTGATTTAGATCAATGGTATATGAAAGGAACGAATGGTTTCTTTGAAAGTTATCTGCTGAATACCCAAAATAGTATTTTGTATATTTCTTAGTGACAAAGATACTTATATACTAAAAATCTGTCCTGCACAGTTGGTCAATTCCTTTTGAGAACACGTGTTTACACTGTAAAATTCACTTTTTTTATAATAGTAATGGGTTCATTTAATGAATTTCATTTAGTAGTTGTTACTTCTTGTCGATAAAGCATTACTTAAAATTAGGCGATATTGAAAATTTCAGATGAATCCGATATGTGGTTCTCAAAATATACAATTTTTAAAAAGGGGGTTTGAAGCGCGGTGCGACTAACATCGTGACGTCACTTAATAGGAAACGAAACGGCCGCGCAACATATAAACGGCCATGCACTCCTCTTGAGATCGTCCTGTCTTTCTTAAGCCGGCTCCAGACTATGCGTCAAATCCCTTCCAATGCTGGACGCGTCATAGTTTGACACATAGTGTGTACCATAAGCAAGTGACATGCGTCGAGGGTCGAGCTCCAACGTTGGCATTGGAAGACGTTCGGGTTATAGTCGGTATTTTTGTCCCGCTTCAAAGGGAACTTGGATTTCGGTATCGTCCAGACTATCCGTCCAGAATATTTAACAATAATCAACTGAAATATCTTTTGTGTCTCAAATCAGTACACGAAAATTTCTTTATCGGGCATACACGCTCTTGTAGACAAATTTTGTAATTTGTTCAAACGTCCCAGACACAAATATTTGAGGCAAATATTGGAGCCAACATTGGAACCAACGCTGGACGCATAGTCTAGAGCCGGCTTTAGGGCTAGCAAGCATTACGATTCTATTTTTTTTTAGCTAGATTTTAAAATGGTGCGCTTATGAAATATAACACAAAAATGTTTAAATCACTACGATTATTTTATCGCTTGTGCACGTAGAATGATAGATACAGTTATTTTCTATGTATCACATTTCTGCGATAAAATAATCGCACTGTGAAAAATCGTAGTGTGTGCTGGCCCTTAGTGTGCTAAGTGTTAAATTAGGTAATACAGAGTTCGGACTCTTATGAAAAATCCGAAGAACCTGGAAAATTCAGGGCATTTTAAAAACTCTAAGAAAATCATGGAAATCTCAGGAAATTTTAAAATTTCGCAAAAATCATGGAATTACGACCCGTTACTCAGGCATTTATTAATAAGAAATGCTAGGTGACTACTTAAAAAAGGAGTGACAAGTAAAATCATCTTTAAATCGATGCCATCAGAGCCTTTGGCACAAGATTTTAATTTGGAAATTATTTTATCAATTTTTTTAGAAGTAATCTCAGTGAAGGCAGATTCCTCTAAATTAGCATAAAATTTATTATTTAAATATTTCTTTTTAATTAAATTGTTATTAGAATTATTCTGATTAGGAGGATTCGAGAATGAATTAAGAAAATCATCAGTTGCAACATTTAAAGGGACAGAATCTTTAGTTGAATTAATGTTGAGGTTTTTCAGAAGTTTCCAAAAACTTTTAGGGTCTGTTCTAAATTTGTAATATAAAAAAAGCCTTATTTTCAGCTTTAACGCAAGAATTAACAAAATTTCTTATTTCCTTATACTCATTCCAAGCAGCGTCCGTTTTTGTTCGTTTGTATTTTGTATGCAATTTATTTCATACAAAATTTCATCAAAAATTTTAAATTTTCTGTTAACCGGCGGCTTAGTAATCCTAGCTGTTTTCACTGGTGCATGTATATCAAAAATGTTGGTAACATTATAGTATTGAAAAAAATCAACTATTTGATCAATATTATCTAACCTGTATATGCATGTAATTCCAGTCTACAAAATGTAAGTCATTTAAAAATAAATCATAATCAAATACGGAAAAATCTCTATAAGATTTAAACAAAACAGGCTGATATTCTTTCTTAATTACTTCCACATCCAGTGGAAGTATAGTAACGGCAAATTTTTTTAAAAAAATTTGTATTGTTTAAATAGGCTTAGAATGTCATGAAACGTCGAGATTTTAAGTTTGACAGAAAAAAACCGCTGCCCAAGGAATCACTACTTCCACATTCAGATTTTTATTCAAGTCACTCACAACGAAAAAAATTTGTATGTGGAAATAATAGTTTATGGAACTTTAATAATATAATATTTGAAATCCTCTACCCCAAAAACCTATAAAACGATACCCCACATCGGCAGCGGGGTGGGGGTGGTGATAGGGGATGGTAGTGGGGGTGGATGAAGAAAAAAACATTTTGAGCTTTCTGGTACTTGTACACACACTAAATCACAATTTTTTCTTCATCCCCTTTAGTAATGGGATGGGGGTGGCTAATGCCAAATTTTTTTTTGAGACCTTAGCTTCTATTGTATATACTAAATACCAATTTTATGGACTCTTACCTGCTTGATTTACCTATTTTCCCCAAATTTACCCCAATTTACCCCCCAACCCTTCGACGGAATAAGATGAAAATATAATCTAGTTCTAGATCCCGTTTAAGTACGTACGTGTACCAAATTTCAAGTCAATATCTCAAACGGTTCCAGAGTAAACGTGCGCACAAAAAAGTTACAGAAAGACAGACAGAAATTTTTTTTTCGCTCAAACTTAAAATCTCGACGTTTCGTGACATTCTAATTTGAACAATAGAAATTTTAAAAAAAATTTTTGTCGTTACTATACCTATGTCCACTAGATGTGGTAGTAAAATGTCTAACTGTCTGTAACTTTTTTGTGCGCACGTTTACTCTGGAACCGTTTAAGATATTGACTTGAAATTTGGTACACATATGTACTTAACGAGATCTAGATCTAGATTATATTTTCGTTCCGTGGAAGGGTTAGGGGGTAAATTGGGGTAAATTTGAGGTAAATACGTAAAGCAAACAGGTAAGAGTCCATAAAATTGATATATACAAGAGAAGTTAGTCGCAAAAAAATTTTTGACATTAGCCACCCCATTACCACCCCCACCTCATATTAAAGCGGATGAAAAAAAATTTGATTTAGTGTGTGTGCAAAAACCAGAAACCTGAAAATATTTTTTTTTTCATCCACCCCCACTACCACCCCCCTATCACCACCCCCACCCCACTACCGATGTGGGTTTTTGGGGTAGAGGATTTCAAATATTATATTATTACAATTATTTCCACATACACATTTTTTTTGTTGCGAGTGACTTGGATAGAAAATCTGGATGTGGAAGTAGTGATTCCTTGGGCAGCGGTTTTTTTAGACTGCAAGAAACAAGACAATGATCTAAAATATCATCCATTCTAATTACGTTAATGTTAGAACACATATCACTGCAAGAAGTGACAATAATATCAATGAGAGTTTGAGAAACATGAGTAATACGAATAGGTTCAGTTGTAATTGGCTTCATACCATACCTTTTCAAAAAGTTGTTTAATAGTGTGAAACCATTACTAGCTTTATTTAAAAAACCGCTGCCCAAGGAATCACTACTTCCACATCCAGATTTTCTATCCAAGTCACTCACAACGAAAAAAATTTGTATGTGGAAATAATTGTTTATGGAACTTTAATAACGAATGACTAGTGGCTGGTATATCGAAAACATTATCCAAGATCATGTTTTGCCATATGTGGGCCACATTGGATACGATAGGTTCGTATTTATGCACGATAACGCTCGACCCCACGCAGCTGGCACAGTGACTAATTACCTTGATGCAGTCCAGATTCAAAGATTACATTGGCCACCGTATAGTCCAGACTTGAATCCCATAGAATATATGTGGGATCAGCTAAAACGTCGTATACGACAAAGAAGTCCTGTTCCAAATACTCTAGAAGAACTTCGAATTGCAGCACAATATGAATGGAATGCAATTCCTCAAGAATACATTCAAAATCTAATTAGTAGTATGTCAAGAAGGATGCAAGATTAGAGCTCGAGGTGGGAATACTCGTTATTAACCATGCCCTATTATTCTAATCAAAAGACTAATTTGCTTAACGTGGTAGCATTTAAGTTGAAACTAATTATTCTTAATTTTTATAACATTTTGCATTAATTTTTTTAAGCATTTTCTGTTAATGAAAACTTACTTAAAATGTGTGAAATAAACTATTTATTTCTTGTGTAATGCGTTTCTTTCATTAAAATTTATAAATACAAAAGAATTGGGAAAATTTAAAATATTCGACAATTTTGTCCATGAGTGTATAAAAGGCTATTCCGCCTCCACGGGTGGGTCGGTCGGATCTCACTAGATTATAACCACGGATTTTTAAACCAGCATCGGGAAGAAGTGGATCCAGCCAAGTTTCAGAGAGCCCAATAATGTCAAGAGCCTCATCTGTAACAAACTCAGAGAACAAATCGAATTTTGTACAAATAGATCTAATATTAAAATGAGAAAAATTCGGCAAAGTATTCGGCATTTATGTTTATATTCATTTTGTATGTAAAAACGAGAGAATATAAAACCGCTATTAACAAACAATAAAATGTAGTAAATAAGGTAAAAACTTGACTATTATATATCAGTTGTCGATGTCGATTATAATTATATTGAAAATATTTCTCTGCGTATTGTAACAACGGAGATATTTGAAGTGGCTCACTATAAGTAGTCAAAATGTATAGTGCATATGCCGAGAATAATCAAGGGTAGAAATATTAATTATAATTACATCAATATTTCACTAAGAAAAGGAGTACCTACTCACTCATTAAAATAAATTATTATTCATAACCCACATTTCTGGTCTGTATACTATCTCCCAATTTGAAATCTTGGCACTCGCCTTTGTTACACCGTGCACCTACCACATGCCCTAGCAACACGTGCCTCGATAGCCTCGTAATAGAAGAGCGGAGTGTGTCAGATCTGCATATGAATGATGCTCCATTCCTCCTCCTGTCATCTACCAGCTGCACGTCCGCGGTAACTGTTTCCTGCAGGCAACCCCTTCAGATTTCAAATGTGCCATTGTGCCCTTATCGATATTAATTCAAGTGATGAGAGGTAGTGGCTGATAGTCATCTTCGTTCTGAAAGAAATTGCATATCATTATTTTTTGTTGTCTTTGTTTTGGTAGATATTCCTTTGTTCCCCACTTCAATAATGACAATAATAATGGGAGACTGCGGGGAGACTATCTGGAATCGTGTGACCGAAAATAATAATGATTTCGATAATAATTAGTACTTTTTTTTATAAATGCATAATTTAAAATCTAAAAAATACGTATAGTGCAGTTAACGGAGCGCTAAAATGACCAAAATTTCTAATTTGAGTGCTAATGAATGGATTTTGATGAAACCTTTTGCAATGTGTTCGTAATGATGTTAATAAAAAAGTTGAAAAAAGATTAGAGTAGGAGATGATCGGAAGGGGTAGAAAACACCCCTTTTATCACGGGTTCCGTAACTTGTAGAATTAAGTCAAAAAATGAAAAAAAGAACAATAGTATATTTACCTTTTTTGACACAAAATAAGATGTTTTCACTCTTGATCGATTGATTTTTCAAGATATGGCCACTCGGCAATTCGTAAAAGTGGGAGAGGGGAAATGTAAAAATTGAAAAAAAAAATCTGACAAAAATTAGGTGAATGTATCATCAAAATAGAAGACTTTTCTTTATTTGCAACTTTTCTGTAAAGTGCGTTTTCACCGAGTGTTTCCGGTAAAACATGAAAAACTACTCCTTTCTTTGAAATTGTAACACTTACAAAAATATGTAATTTTTTAAATATTTGAAAAAATTCAGACATATGCATTGAGGAGATTGATTCACAATGTTCTAAACATTTTTTGTCTCTGGGAATTTTTCTGAGTTACAGGCAGTTTTTCACGATAAATAAAATAGTACATTTTTGCACATTAAAAAATACATGAAAATTCTAAAAATGAGGGTGATTTATATATATTACTAGCTGACCCAGCAAACGTTGTTTTGCCATATAAATTATAAATTTTTATCCAAAAAATAAAAAGAAAATTTCTGGATAGGGCCACCCTTATCACCTAGGGGTATAAAAAATAGCCTACGACCTATTCTCAGACCTACCAAATATACACCAAAAATTTCATAAAAATCGGTCAAGCCGTTTCGGAGGAGTTCGATAACAAACACTGTGACACGAGATTTTTATATATTAGATTATAAAAAACCGCTGCCCAAGGAATCACTACTTCCACATCCAGATTTTCTATCCAAGTCACTCACAACGAAAAAAATGTTGTATGTGGAAATAATTGTTTATGGAACTCTAATAATATAATATTTGAAATCCTCTACCCCAAAAATCCATAAAACGATACCCCACATCGGTAGTGGGGTGGGGGTGGTGATAGCGCGTGGTAGTGGGGGTGGATGAAGAAAAAAAATATTTTGAGATTTCTGGTTCTTGTACACACACTAAATCACATTTTTTTCATCCCCTTTAATAATAATGGGGTGGGGGTGGCTAATACCAAAATTTTTTTAGAGACCTTAGCTTCTCTTGTATATACTAAATACGAATTTTATGGACTCTTACCTGCTTGATTTACCTATTTACCACAAATTTACCCCAATTTACCCCAATTTACCCCCCAACCCTTCGACGGAACAAGATGAAAATATAATCTAGTTCTAGATCTCGTTAAAGTACATATGTGTACCAAATTTCAAGTCAAAATCTTAAACGGTTCCAGAGTAAACGTGCGCACAAAAAAAGTTACAGACAGACAGACAGACCGACAGACGGCCACTTCCTAGAACTTGTCCGACTACGTTCTAACTACGACGTTGTGACATGGAAGCCGCGACTTTCACGGAATTTTACCGCTCCTGATACTTTTTCGAATCAATGTTGCGTGCATTGTCTTCCAACATATTTTATTATACTTGCTTAATTTCTGCATGGTCCTCTTAATTTCCTTAACTCAGAAACTACATTAAATACTGGAAGAGTAATATTAGAAAGCTAAACTTGTACTATTTCACAATGGTACAAGTGTCAAAATTAAAACGAATGCAATTTTATTGATAAAACGTCCAAATCTGAAGACGCACCTTTATAATTGGCATTTTTAATTAAAATAAATAAAGTCTTTAAAATATATTACATTATCCAAGAATATTTTTTTAACTATAATATATTTTCTCTCTCTCTGTCGCGGAAATTTCTGGTTTATGGCGGAGTCGCCGGTGGTACGTCATTGAGGAGTGTCCATGAACACCTCTCACCTCCATCATCATAGAAGGTCGATGGCGCCATATTATTGTATTGTCACCAGAATTACATAAGTTTGCAAAGTTTCAAATAGATACGACAATTAGAAGTGGATGAAAAGTGAGTTGTACGATTTGCTTACAAGATCAGGGTAATAGCAGCGTGTTTAAAAGGATATAAACATACGTATGAAATACTGGAACCATGCTCCTCTCACCATGTCCAATAAATTTTAAGGAGGATCCCTACATATCTACTGAAGAAAACGCTAATATTGAACAGGAACAAACTAAAACTAGGGAAACCATACTGCTCGTGGTTACCAACAATTGAGAGGATCATGAATAAACTAGAAAACGACCAAGCATACTAGAAATGAGCAGCAAGGAGAAAAAAAAATCCCACATCGAAATTGTAAATATATATATACGCTTTCAGAATCAGAAGCGAAGAAAACAATACACTCAAAAGATAAAAAAACGAAATTCACCCTCAATTTAGTAACTTTCTTATTTGTCTTATGATTTCGCTCAATAACTCGAAAAGCATATTTATCTGTATGTGTATTTCTACCTATAGTTCTGTAATTGGGAACATTGTCCCTGTAGAAACGTGATTAATGGCTATGGCTTCCTTGGAGTAACTCTTCAATTAATATCTTCCTATTTATCTGGTAGAAAACAATGCGTAACTGGCAAAAGTCAATTAAGTAATCTACTACCTATAAAATATGGCGTTCCACAGGGCAGTATATTGGGCCCACTATTATTCTTAATGTATATAAACGATTTACCTGAAGCCTCTTCACTTTTTACAGTGTTACTTGCCGACGCCACAACTGTTGCCAAACAGATAAAGGAAAGTAGTGAGGAAACCCTCAAGGATGAATTAGATTGTTAAAACAATCATTCGACTGGTTCAATGCAAATAAGCTATGCATAAATCAAGGCAAAACATTCAGTGGTAATTTCAACCAAACCAGCTGTACCTGAAAGTGTTAAATTTTTAGGTTTAACTCTTGACAATCGGTTAAAATGGCATTCACATACATATATCGACATATTGTCAACCAAACTATCCAAAAAAATATATGCCATAAGCAAATTAGAACCAAAATTGGTCAAACTTCAGGAATGGTCGCATACCATGCGTTATTCCATAGCTTAGTGACGTATGGTTTAATCAACTGGGGCACCTCTCACCATGTCCAATAAATTTTTACTGTTCAAAAGAGGGCAATTAAAACCTTATCAGGAATAAGTCAGTGAAACAGCTGTAAACCATGGTTCATAGAATATAAAATATTGACTCTGCCATTCTGTATAATCAATTTTAATCTAATATACATAAAAAGTCACCTCGATGAATACTCCAGCAACTGTGACAACCACAACTACCTCATCCCCCAATAGTAACGATATACAGATACCTAAGCAGAGATTAAAGCACACAAAAAGAATCAACTTTGGAATTACTCTTTTCAACCCCCTCCCAACATAACCTGAAAATCCCTCTTATAGCCAAGGCTTATTATAGCAGTTTAATTATATATATTTATAACTATACAAAATTACCTACGCTTCCAATTTTATTTTTCATCTCTTTTAAATTTTAATGTTATCTGTCTCTTGCTGTACTATTTATGCCCAGTCCTTGTTAAACTTTTAATGCTATTTGTTACCTAGACTTAGTGTATGTTATATACAACTATATGTAATGACTGTATATTTTTACAAATTATTTCTTGATGCAATTAGCATTGCTTGACATGTCAAAGCACCATGGTGCATTTTTCTTACCAATAAAACCTATCTATTAACTAATAAATCAAAAGTATTACATTGAGGGAAAACGTACTAGATACAAATAGAATAACTACTAAACTGAGGATAAATTTCGTTTTTTCCTAATTCTTGTAACATTGATGGTTTCGGAGATCTGGAAGTATGAAGATAGCGTTCGAAAGTTTATAAGACGAAGTATTTAGTTTAAATGTTGAATATCTCAGAAACTATGGTATTTACGTCAAAAATGCTAACGACCACAATGAAAGACTATTAATTAGGATTTCAAATAATTTTTGGACTATTTCTATAGCATAAAAGATAAAGAAGTTATGTCATATTACTTCCACATCCAGTGGAAGTATAGTAACGACAAAAAAATTTTTAAAAATTTTTATTGTTCAAATAGGCTTAGAATGTCACAAAACGTCGAGATTTTAAGTTTGAGCGAAAAAAAAATTTCTGTCTGTCGGTCTGTCTGTAACTTTTTTTGTGCACACGTTTACTCTGGACCGTTTGAGATATTGACTTGAAATTTGGTACACATATATGTACTTTAACGAGATCTAGAACTAGATTATATTTTCATCTTATTCCGTTGAAGGGTTGGGGGGTAAATTGGGGTAAATTTGGGGAAAATAGGTAAATCAAGCAGGTAAGAGCCCATAAAATTGGTATTTAGTATGTACAAGAGAAGCTAAGGTCTCAAAAAAAATGTTGGCATTATCCACCCCTCATTACCACCCCCACCCCATTATTAAAGGTGATGAAAAAAAATGTGATTTAGTGTGTGTACAAGAACCAGATACCTCAAAACGTTTTTTACTTCATCCACGCCCTATCACCACCCCCACCCCGCTACCGATGTGGAATATCGTTTTATGGGTTTTTGGGGTAGAGGATTTCAAATATTATATTATTAAAGTTCCATAAACAATTATTTTTACATACAAAATTTTTTTTCGTTGTGAGTGACTTGGACAAAAAATGTGGATGTGGAAGTAGTGATTCCTTGGGCAGCGGTTTTTTTAATAAATACGTCGCCATTTTGTTAATGTAAGTAGTCAGTAATTAAAAAAATTAATTCTCGTATATTGTTTTTCGCTAACATATAATATGACCTAAATGCTCAAATATGCTCACAATTTTTTTTGTCCCCTTTAACAGCACTTGCGTTAGAAAAAAATTGCATTTTAAACTGCAAACGTAAGATTTGTCTCTGCAAATATATCAATAAATATTAGTTTTAGCGAAAAATGGTGGAAAACAAAAATAAAGCTTATAAACTAAGAATTTTATTATTTTTTTTATTTTTGATATTTATGTAGGAGATATTTAAGTTTATAGGTGGCATCCCAACGTTAATAGGATGCAGTATTTAATTTAATTTAATTTAAATGTTGAATACCTTAGAAACTATGACACTTTCATCAAAAATTGTAAGGAACATAATTAAAAATAATTAATCAATCTTTAACATGAGTTTACTTCCACATCCAGTGGACTCTGGAACCGTTTAAGATATTGACTTGAAATTTGGTACACGCATGTATTTTAACGAGATCTGAAACCAGATAGGTAATAGTTTGATTTTATTCCGTTGAAGGGTTGGGGGATACATTGGGGTAAATAGGGGGTAAAAAGGTAAATCAAGCAAGTAAGAGTCCATGTATTTATTATACATATATGAAAGAAGCTAAGGTCTCAAAAAAATTTCGGCATCAGCCACATTACCACCCCCACCCCATTATTAAAAAGGGTAAAATAATATGTGTACAAGAACCAATGGCCTCAATTTTTTTTTATGTGTTTTTGGGGTATTCGATTTCAAATATTATATTATTAAAGTTCCATAAGCAATTATTTCCACATACAAAATTTTTTTCGTTGTGAAAGACTTGGATAGAAAATCTGGATGTGGAAGTAGTTGTTCCTTGGACAGCGGTTATTGTTTCTGTACCATAAGAAATAAAGAACTTATGGCCGAAACAATGTGGTTTCACATTTTCTTTAACGAGATTTCGCCATTTTGTTAATTTTGACTTCAGATTCATAATCGGCGATCCCAAAAATAAATTTTACTACAATAATAACCCATAAAGAAAAATTATCATTACATATGAGATTATTCATTCACATATTTTTTACATATTTTTTTAATTCTAGGTACTGTACTCTATTATTTGTTGTGTTGTAGGAATATAAGCAAATATATTCTACGTATAAAGTGATGTCGTAATTGGTAGTGCAGTAGTTCCACTATGACATCTGGCTGACTGATTTATTGTTTAAGTTGTCAACTTGTTAACTGTGACTACTGCAGCAACGTCTATGTGAGCAACGTTACATTATGATGTTTCATTTCTTTTGTTGAATTATGTTTGTTTCCCTGTTCGGATTGTAATTTTAAAAAATCCAATAAATCCACAGTATAAATAAACGTCCGCGTTTTCGATATATTTCAACGAAATGAAAAGGTATAAAACATCCATAACACAGAGTTTTAAAATTTAAAATCAAATTTACATCCAAAATTTCACTTTACAAAGTAAATATGGGTCACGAAATATCCCATCTGGGAGCAATGATCACTGTTTACCAAAACTTTTCCTTGAAATGTTTGCCTGTGTCACATGTTTTATTTATTTTCGTTCTCCCTTTTTTCACTTGAGCCCATTTTGATGTTTCATTCTTCGAGGGCGGAATGAATAAGTACTGTTTTTCGAGTCCACACTGACTGACAAATACACTCGCGTATTTATTGCTTTTTTATATCTACCATGCATGAACTACGATGCGAATATGTTTAATAATGCAATAAAGGAAACCAAACTTTCCTTTATCTGGTGGAAATATTGAAAAAGTTTTCAGACGAAACATTGCAAAGTATGGATGTCACAATAAATATTATAGTAGGGCCTTTACTAGGTGAGTGCGATATTTATTGCTATTCTTTCCTCTCAAATATCAACTCAATAAACATTTATTTTTCTTTCAAAACTTATTTGAGTTTGTTTTAGGGATGGTTTAAATTGCAATTGTTCTAGAGATATGGCTGGTATATTTAAAATTAATGAAGTATACTCGAATAATGTGCATAATATACAGGGTCGGTCAGTTATGTTTTTCGGTAATAATAATAATAATTTGCGATCCTTCTCTACCCTCTTGGAGTAGTGAAATGGAGTCGAGAGGAGTTACGTCAACTCGACGTAGGAACCCGCAAGAAGATGCATCTGAATAGAAATTTGCATCCTAAATCATCCGTTCCACGGCTACACCTCCCACGACATCGGGGAGGACGTGGACTCTTGAACTTGGAGAGTCTCCATAATAGGATTGTTCTGGATGGGGCCTGTAAGATTATAGCAATGTCGCTATAAATAAAATTAAAAATTAAGTAAATATACGTATATTTGTTTTTGTTGATACATGTTCATATTTTAATGTGATTCTATATTTTTAAGTATATATGTTATTATATATTTTTATCGAATGTTTTTCTTTTCTTCTTAGCGACTCCATGGAAACTTCTCCATTTTGGATCGGGTTTTCCTTTTTGTTTCTTAGCGACTCCATGGAAACTTCTCGATTTTGGAACTTCTCGATTTCCAGTGAGTGAGTCGCTATAGTCGCTATATACACCCCCTCGTTAAAAAAGAAAAAAGTCAATCAATCAACGTGTCGATTGCAAAACGTACTTTTTTAATCGGGGTAGGCAAGGTGTCACATCTGTCAACTAATACAAAAGCTGGTTTAACCCTATCAATATTGACAGTTATGACTTTGGTTCCTTTCTTAAAGGTAAATAACTTATCTGAACGAGATAAAACTTTAAACGGTCCTTCATATAAAGGAGTAAATGAACGTTTTAAACGTTCAATGCGAACGAAAATAAAATCGCAAGAGGCAAGATCTGAACAAAAGTTTTGTAATTGCCATGCGAAGTTGGAGGAACAAATTTTAAATTATTAAAATAAATGCGTAATTTGTCAATGAAATAAGGAATATCTGGGGAATTATACGATTCAACGAAAAATTCGCCAGGTAAACGAAGAGTTTGACCATAAATGAGTTCGGCAGGTGAACATTGCAGATCTTCCTTGGGAGTTGTTCTAAATGCTAATAAAATGATGGGTAATTCATCTGTCCAATTCGATGTATTGGCTCTAGTTAACAAGGAAGTTTTAAGTGAGCGATGAAATCTTTCAACTAAAGAGTTGCCCTCTGGGTGATATGCAGTTGTACGTATTCTATTAAAACCTAACCTAAACCTAAAAACTTTGCAAATTCATTAAATAATCTTGACTCGAATTGTACTCCTTGATCAGTCGTTACCGACAAGGGAACACCGAATCGACAAACAAAGTTTTGAAATAAAGTACGCGCAACTGTTTCTTCTGTGATGTCGCGAAGAGGGTACGCTTCCGGCCACCTAGTGAATCGTTCAATCACCGTAAGAATGTAAGAGTTACCTTTGGATGGAGGTAATGGTCCTACCAAATCTATGTGGATGTGGTTGAATCTGATTTTCGGGATGGTGAAGTTCCCAAGAGGACTTCGCGTATGTCGACTGACTTTGACAGCTTGCAGTTAATGCACGATTTTAACCATAAATTGCAATCTGTGTTCATTTTCGGCCAAAAATAGTTAGTTGAAATCAACAGTCTAGTGGCTTTAATACCAGGATGAGATAAGTTGTGGAAAATATCGAATATCGTTCGATATTCGATATTTTCCACAACTTATCTGCTGCTGCACAGAGAGCAGCCGATGAACTTGGTCTTTCCTTCGACGTCGAGCGTGTAAATCACGACTCTATCATCGAGTTGGAACCTGCTCGGCGAAAAGCCCAAATTAAAGCTGCAGAATACAACATCTTTCCTCAGATTCACACGGATAAACTAATGCAAGGAGTCCTCTATAAGAATATATAAAACATTGGCTTATCCGGAGGGCCGACTTGTGCCTTCTTGGTCAGTAGGGCTGAAGTCTGAGACCGAGGGATTCATCACGGCTTGCCAGAATGGTGTATTCAACACCCTCGTCTATCGTGGTTGTGTCATGGGTATAAAGGTTCCTGATGTCAGCTGCAGGGCCTGCCGCAGGGCGCCACAGACTCTAATGCACTTGTTGTCTGATTGCCCGACATATGCAGTCTACGCCTATATCCAAAGGCACGACGGAGCATTACGAGTGCTTTATTATCATTTAAGGCACTCGAATGGGATAGATGATACACCAGTACTGCCTTACGCTTCAGGAGATATTGAGTCCGTTGTGGGAAATGCGAAGTGTCTAATTTATTGGAATTACTCGTTTTCCACCGCCAGGCAAATACAAGCAAATAGTCTTCTTTGATCACGAGCTCAGGATGTATGTTGTAGTAGAGTTCTCGGCTCCCGTGGAGAACAACATTGTCTTGAAGGAAGAGGAAAAAAGAAGAAAATATCGAGATTTGCTCTTCGAACTCCGCAGACTTTATCCAGACCATACTGTTAAGTTGGTGGTACTGAAAGCAGTGTGTATCTCGGTGAAACGAGATACACGCTGCTTTCGGAACTGAAGATCATACCGGTATGCCGAAACTTGGCAGAGATCTTAGCCAGTAGAATCCAGAAGGCCGTCATCCTCGGTTCATTACGTCTATTCGGACGCGTACTGGCATTGTCTCCTATTGTACGACGCATCTCTAGAAAAATGTATGCCGAAGCACGGAAGACAATGTCCCACGATTTGCCATTATTACGCTGGACATTCTTTCCTGCGTTAGAATAACTCTCGCTAAATATTCAAGCGTCTGAATGCAGTAGATTATGTTCCGAGACTACGCTTCATTAGGAGGACAATATCTCCTGCTGTTTGGCGTCATCGTGTCGATTTCCGGTTTAAAAGTATTCAAATGCAAGTGTTCTATTTCCTCAATTTATTATTTCATGGTAACATAACAAAAAAGCAAAGTTAGCAGCGTTGGCCGATAAGTGCCTCTTCTTTTTGGTTACGCGTTTAGATTCATTTTTCGAGGGTCTACCTGTCTGAATCCTCTTCGCCCCAGATGTCAATCCAGGTCGAATTTTACGTATGGACTTGGATGTCGACTGTTCTCCAATTTGCCATTCAAGGTGGTAACCATTCTTTTTTTTTGGTTTGCATTTGGCAAAGATATGACTGGACTTGTGTAGCAGTTGTTAATTGGCCAAGTGTAAGATTAATTTTATGCATTACTTTGGTCAAGTCGCTATTTGGATTTTTAAGTGCAATTTCTGAAATTCGAAAAAAAATCGATTTTAAAATAGTCGCTTCACGTATATGTACACGGAAAAAACTGTTATTGTATTTCCGATGACAGTCCTATGTTTGATGACCTTTCGTTTAAATTAATATTACTTAGCATTGATCTAAAACAGTGTTATCTAAACAATGAAATATCAAAATTTCTTTTAAGCACAAATTTTTAATTGAAAATCGATCATATTTAAATTTGCTTTAAAAAAAATAAATAATCACATGAATCCTAAAACCACTGTTAATAACGATCTGAAGTATATAGTTATTTCAGAAATAGTTAGCTTTATTGAAGTAGACCTCTCAAATTTGTCCAATAAAAATAATGGGTATTCAGCAATAGTCTGTTTCTCTTTAATTAATAAAGAACGTCATCGATCTAAAATACTTATCATTTGCTTAAATTATAATAAATAATGGGGACAATGTTTTATATTTTCTTAGCTATCCGTGATATTAATAAATTAAATGTTGCTCCCTTTATAAGAACTATATCCAGTATTAGCTTCATTAATCCTTATCGTTGAAGCGAACCTTTTATAAATGAAAAAAATTGAAGTCCCATTATCGCTAAGAAAAAGGCCATCGGTGGGGAGAAAGTTCTTTCGGCATCCAACTAACACCGACGACCGGTCTATCGCAGAATTTGCAGCGCAATAGTACCGCTTTGTTTCTAATTTGGTTGTGTACAATAATAGCTGGTGTAGACGTGGAAAAAATGTTGGAATCCTGGGAGTTACAGGAGTTTTCCCTGTATTTGATGGTATTTATGGTATTTATATAATATAATAAATACACTATATCTAGGAAACGTGGAAATATGCAGTGCATGGGTGGGGTATATTAATTGTTATTGCGATCTGTTGGTAAACCAACGCAAGTATGGCAAACTTGTTTGTATACTTTTGTTAAAATTGGGTTGTCGATTTTCTGTGTATAGTCTCCGTTGAGGTACGGATGTTTAAAATCATTTTTAACTGATTGCATGTGCCCATGCACAGTTGAATATTTGAAAAGTTAAAAGTATTAGTTTGATATGGTATACCTAATACGTGTCCCATGCAAATTTTATATGCGTTTTTTTTTGCCCCACGTTCGAATTTATTTAAAGAGTAAAATTTGAGAGATCACCATAGGCGTGCATTTAGTGAGGTAAACGTAAGGGTGGATTTTCTGAAAATTTATATTAGCAATTTTTTTTTTAGAAAAATCTAGTGCGATATTCTCAATCAGCCTTCTCCCCCCTTCGTGTAAGATTACATATATAATACATTGCATACATATACATTATATTACAAATATACTTAATAACCCTGTAGAATGTAGATATACCTATTTTACTAGTTTGATTTGGTTTTACAACAAAATCCTTATTTATTTAATAATGCTAAAATACTAACAAAAACTAACTCAGATACATTTGACAATAAATTGCAGTAACTTTTGTTTTCAGGACTTACTTTGGTCTTTATTGAACATGATTTGTTACAAAAATATCTGTTACAACCTGTACGTATTAGAATTTTTGTATATTATTTTCAATAAATAAGTATTTTATTGGAAAACATATACTGGCACTGGTATAATAAAAAATTACAATAATCAAACTTCCTCCTTTACAGAACAGTTACCAAAAACTTGTG
Organism: Rutpela maculata; assembly: GCA_936432065.2. Lineage (NCBI taxonomy): Eukaryota > Metazoa > Arthropoda > Insecta > Coleoptera > Cerambycidae > Rutpela > Rutpela maculata. The sequence goes on from OW386286.2 coordinate 15,860,760, forward strand.
AATCCCGATGTGCTACAGTGCTACAAGTTTCAAATTGTTTAAATGGGAAACAATAGTATCCAGTTGAAAACAAGTGTTTTTTTTTTCGAAGCGAAAATTTCTGGCTACACGGTGTAACCAAACTCTTGGGAATATATAATAATATTTTCTCTTTGACTTTTATTTTTGTTCATATGAATTTAGCATTTAAATATCCTAATTGTGGCTTGTGCCATATAATTTTTTTTTATGTTTGGACTAACATAACTACTAATATTTTTTATTGATCTGTTAAACAGTTTGTTCACGAATATTTTACTAAAGAAAATCTTTTTAGATTTGTTCTGATTGAGTTCAGTAATATTATTATTGATTTGTTAAACTGTTTGTTCAAGAATGTTTTACTATAAAGAAAATATATTTTTGTTACATAAAAATTATTTTATTTCTTGATGTCCTGTATACCATTTCTTAGACGCATGCATAAACATGTACAAAATTACACAAAGAACAGTCAAGTTCATCATTAAATCTTGCCATTGAAAGTTCAGTAGAAAACAATGTTATAATTGATAATCTTATATAATTATTAGTGATATAGTGATAGTATCGACTGAAAATATCAATTAATATTTATTATATTTTTGATTATAGTTGGGTATAATCTAAATTGGGTTTGGCATGAGTTGATAATTCACCTAAGATTCCATATGTGTTGCACACAAAGCTACTATAATAAGAAAAACGTGTACGATATAAGTGATATTTTTCGGTATTATTGCAATAATTTTATGAGCGACATATATGAAATAATACGCGAATCATCTAGACATGTGTTATTTAAAACGTTAACTTAGTGATGTCCATCATCATCGCATGCGATGAAATCATTAAGTAACGTTTTTAAATAACACATAAGTGCTGATAATTTGCTTATTATTTCATATATGCCGCTTCTTATTATAATAACTTTATGTGCGACACATATCACATACCAAACCCATTTCAGATTATACCCAACTATAACCAAAAATACAATAAATTTTAATTGATATTTTCAGTCAATACTATCAACTATATTAAATGAATAATTATATACTAGCAATCAATTAAAGTAATAATCTACCAATAATTATATCTCAAAATTGACTCTATATCGATATATTTTTGAGGTAATATATCCTTCTTATTGAAATAATTATATCTACATTAGGTAGAAAAACATACCAGAATAAAATTACGATAAAAATATATGCATTCAATGATACCTATACTTGAAATTAACATGAGTAATAATAGGACAATGAACTAATTTATTGTTTTAAAGTGTTATATTATCCTTCCAAAAAGTTATCTTGTACTATGAAAAATAATATAATGTAGAAATAGTAACAGAGTATTATTGCAATGAAAGTCATTAAATCATTGTTTGGTTACCAAAAGAAGTTTATATTTAAGGTAATAAGATAAGCATCTTGTTTACCAATAATACATACATTAATTATAACTATATCCGAGGAATACTGAACAGAGTGTACCATTGGCTGAACGGGTATATGGTTCAGAATACAATAGTGTTTTTTCCGTGTAGTGGATCAGACGGTCCGTCAGCGAATATTATTTGTTGGGTTTCGACTGATTCTTTTTCTTCGTAGTTCATTGGTTTATTTATACTTGGTTCGATAGTTTGAGTGAAATAATTATCACTAATGTTGTTAGTTGTAACTGTTGATACATCCATATCCATGTAGAAATTCACAGATGCTTCATTCCCCAAAGCCAATTTAGCCAAGATAATCCCATCTTCGGAGTGTAGTAAAGGAGAAGTGTTGAGCATCAGCGAAAAACCCTCTAGGGCCGCACATAAGTGTTTACAAAAACAACCTCTTTGATCAAATGGGCAATCGCATAATGCTATATCTACATATGCCGTGTAAAAAAGATGCTTATCTTCGGCCGAAGAAATGAAGAAGTGTACATCGAGGGATTTTGCCTTCTTGGAGAATGCCAAGTATGATAATTTTGGATGACTTCGTCTTGAATTGGCGAACTCTAATAAATGTTTAAATCGACACGATGACGCCAAACAGCAAGAGATATTGTCCCTTCTGATGCGGCGTAGTCTCGGAACAGCTACTGCATTCAGACGCTTGAATATTTAGCGAGAGTTGTCTTAACGTAGGAGAGATATCCAGCGCAAATCGTGGGACATTGTCTTCCATGCTTCGACATACATTTCTCCAGAGATGCGTCGTGCCATAGGAGACAGTGCCAATACGCGTCCCGGACCCAAAAGTCACTTACCCCACGGAGTGAGGAGTGGCTGCCGGTACTACCAGCTCCCCTCTGTGAGTATCAAAGCCACAGAGAAGGGTTACTGGGTTTTAACAAATAATAATAATAATAATTGATTAATTTCTCGATCATAAATACATGATATAAGAGATGCCAAGTAGTACATTTCACAGTATTTATCTGTAAGCAATATAAAACAAATATATACACAAATAAACCAGGTCAAAAATACCTATATAAAACTATCCATTTATGAAGCAGACTGCTGAAATATATATCATTTCTTACTAAAACACCCTGTATATGGCAAAAGAACAGAAATAAAGAATATGAATCACCTTTTCACGACAAAGAAATTCAAAAGGCGTTCGTTAAGTAAAAATAGAGCTAGCTTCAATTATGTCTGGAAGAGATCTATCTTAGATCACAATCACAAATGACTAGGCAATTATTTATTTGACGCCGTGCTTGTCCCAACCTTAACCATGGGAAATTAAAAGGCTGCTGTGGCCGTTACTTATTCATATTTTAATTTTCCATTCATAATCGTAAATGACATGGTAACTATACATGGAGCCGATATTATTAACGTCAATCATTTATTAACGATACCAATCGACCATAAAATGTTGTAATACAAGATGAAAACATCACATTTAACGCCCAAACATCACATAAAGATATAATATGAAAGGATATGATAGACGTTTTGCGCATGGGCGCTTACAAATAACACTTCGAAGGGTGGAAAATTGTGGATAAATAAATTGATAGCTTTCCGTTTTTATGAAGATATTATTCTATACTGCCTATAAAAACAGTGAGTGTATTTCTTGGTCAATTATCGAAATAATATTTACGCGTGATACTACAAAATTAATTAACTTCGGTGGAAAAATATATTCCTGGTACTTATAACAATCCCATTCGCATTCTGACAAATTTAATTTAAAAGAAATTAAATTTTAATATAATTCGACTTGAAGATTTCGATTTTACATAAGATTAGAAAATTATAAAGTGATATATTTTTATATTATTGTATGTGTAAACGTTTTCTATTTACTATTTACTCCTACTGTTAAGCAGTGTAGTAGCAATACATAAATAAATGAATAGAAAACACGTGGGTGAATTCCAAAATCCCCGTGAAGTAAATGCAGAATATTTATCGTTACTATGAATAGATTTCAATTACTTAAATCAAGAAAGATTTCCATAACTTCTACATAAAATAAGAAATAAATAATCCACATTGTTTCTAGGAAGATGTACGACGTAGAAATGTATGTTATATAACGACGTGTATATTTTAAGATAATCGTTTAGAACAGAGTTAGAAGTTTAATTAAAATTCATATTCATAACACAGACCCACCAAAAAAGTTGTCTGTCCGGCGCGGCGGACCAGACCAGTGTATCCTTATGTATTTTGACTCGCTGAATCCAAAGTCAGAATTGTCAGATTGGCTCGTTTTTCTTCCCTAACCTCAAAAAACGCCCGTAAAAAGCCGATTTTTCGGCTTTCACACAGAAATGAGTAGTTACATTTTTTTTTAAATTTGTTTACTTCATAACCCTACAACTCCATAACCCTAAAACTCTATTAATCGGGGCGTGCAAGCTTCATAACCCTACAACTCCATAACCCTATAACTCTATTAATCGGGGCGGGCAAGCTTCTATAACTAGAAAACTCTGAGTAAACAGAAATTGTACTTCAAAAGCCATATAACTCGGAGTGTGCAGGCTTTTATAGCCCTATAACCTTTAAATCATGTAACTTCATAACCCGGGTCATAAAAGACTGCACACTCCGAGTAATATGGTTTATGAAGTCAGATGTGTAAAATTTCTGTTTATTCAGAGTTTTATGGTTATAGAAGCTTGCACGTCCCGATTAATAGGTTTATAGGGTGTGGATTTGTAGGGTTATTGGGTTACACTGATGTGAACTTATGGCGTTATGAGGTTATAAAGTAAACATATTTAAACATTGGGTATGAAAGATGAAAAAATAAGCATTTTACAGGTGTTTTTTGAGGTTAGAGATGAAAAATAAGCCAATTCTGATTTCGGATTCGGATTCAGCGTGTCAGAATAAAGAATGATACACTGGTCTGGTCCGCCGGACGGATCACTTTTTTTGTGGGCCTGTATAATCATTAATTGTAAGAAACAATGCTTTTTCGTTCACTATTAATGAGAAAATTTTAAAGCTTGTAGTATAAGTAGTAATGTAATATATAAAATGTAGAATATACAGAATATGCTTAAAACTAAGCTGTGCACAAGTAAACGTAAAAATAGCATTAACATTACAATTTATCAACGAACAAAATTAAAAATACTTAAATAAATAAATAACCGCTGTCTAAGGAATCACCACTTCTACATCCAGGTTTGCTATCTAAGTCTCTTTAAAATATTGACTTGAAATTTGGTACACGTATGTATTTTAACGTGATCTGGAACTAGATTATATTTTCATTTTATTCCGTTGAAGGGTTGGGGGGTAAATTGTGGTAAATGGGGATAAATAAATAAATCAAGCAAATAAGAGTCCATAAAATTGGTATTTCATATATATGAAATACCAATTTTATGGACTCTTATCTATGGACTCTTATTTATAGCTTCTCTTGTATATACAAGAGAAGCTATAAGGTCTCAAAAAAAATGTTAGCATTAGCTACCCCCATTACCACCCTCACCCCATAATTAAAAGGGGTGAAAAAAATTGTGATTTAGTGTGTGTACAAGAACCAAATCAAATCAATCAAATCATATAAACTTTATTTCGAATTAAATAATAAATAAAAATTTCCTCCCCGAGCACACTCATCGGAGCCAGCCAGACATCCACGGTGCAAGGCGCCGTGAGATTGAAAGGCTAGACGAGACGAGGCCAGTTCAAATTATAAACAATTGAAAGTTGAACACAAACTCCTTTTGAAGTAGAGCGAATTAAAATGTATAAAGAAAAACAACTTAAAATAATTATTGTATGCAAAAGACGCTATTGTAAAATATGTATAAAAGCATAATTGATGATAAGGGAAAAATCATAATTTTCTATTAAAAATATTCTGTTTAATAAAAAATTTTTATTAATACTTTTACAAGAACCAAGGCCTAAAATAGTATATTGTCTATTTAGCTGTGAAAGCAATACATTCCCGGACGACGATGCAAATTGTTGGACGAGGCGCTAGCCGAGGTCAACAAGCATCGAAGTCCGGGAATGTGCTTTCACACCGAAGTACACATCCTTTTTTTTTCTGAAATCACAATCCATATTATTATAAATTAAGGAATTTGTATTAATGCATAACATTTCTTCATTATAATCTAACTGCTTATTAATAAATGCAATTTTAATGTGAGTTGGTTTGTCTGCCTGTATTTATTTTTTGTCTAAAATATACATGAAAACCGTGCGGGAATGTTACTTTCCCGGCCTAGGCCGGGAAAGTAACATTCCCGTTTCTGTTGATCGTTACTTGGCAACGGATCTTTTCCGGTCTGTTTTGAGATAGTTTCTTAGCAACGGACTAAAATACTGGAATTGTGCATTTTTCGATCTGAAATCGCGCCGAAAATGTAGACATTGCCGATCGATTTCAGAAAAATATTTTTTTACTTCATCTACCCCCACTACCACCCCCTATCACCACCCCTACTCCCACTACCGATGTGGGATATCGTTTTATGGGTTGTTGAGGTAGACGATTTCAAATATTATATTATTAAAGTTCCATAAACAATTATTTCCACATACAAGATTTTTTCATTGTGAGTGACTTGGATAGAAAATCTGGATGTGGAAGTAGTGATTCCTTGGGCAGTGGTTTTTTTACCGATACTATACTGTGTGGAAATAATTGTCAGAAGAGTACAATTTATTTGGGATTTATCTAATATTGTAAGTGGTCTTATTACTTCCACATTCTCGTAGTGAAGAAGTGAAGTGAAAGTAGAAGTTTGAGCAAAAAAAATTCTGTCTGTCGGTCTGCCCGTATTTTTTTGTGAGCACGATTACTCTGGGATAGGGAGTAAATGGAGGTAAATATGTGAAGCAAATGAGAGCCCATAAAATTGGAAGTTAGCATATGTACGAGAAGACATTTTTTTTTGACAACTGCCACACCACTGTCACCCCCACCACATTATTAAAGAGAGTAAATTCTACTGGATGTGGAAGTAAAAAGTAAAATTGTGACTCTCTCACATCCTTTAATATAATGGTGGTGGTAGATTGGGAGACTTGAATAGGAAGCAACTTGCATAGGAAACTTGAATGTGGAAATAGTGACTTCTTAGGCAGCAGTTTTTTATTTATTTAAATATAATTTGTTTTTGCCCGTACCCGTAGTTATACATTTTCATTGGTAAGTTTTAAATTATCTAAATTATCTTCTACTAAAGGAATATTAGTGTCAGCATAATAGGATTATCAGATTAGGTGAAATTCTCGGAATTGTTTCAAGTTCTGAGAAATCCTTTAAAATTACTATATCGAAAAATGGAAACAATGGAGAAACTACAGTTTGTTCCCCCTTTTTTCAGTTCCAGAAATTTTAGCTCCCTTAATAGGTATATAATTTTTGTTTTATTTTGTTTATGTCATATAAGTCCTGATTTTCCACCTAAAAAGAATGCCCCTGATTTCTGGCGCCAGCCTTCGCAGTTACTGGTTATCTGTAGCAATAAACCATGCCAATCAATCGCAGCTTCAAATCATGTTATTTGACAGGGAATCGGAAGAAAGAATGGAACAGACCGACACCAAAAGCCAATAAAGATAGTCCCTTAGGCGACGTCCCCGGCTGTGTGTCGACGGGGGATTCCCCGCAACGCATATTTCATGATAGACGGTACAATTGTAATTTACACTAAATGACAGTCTGACAACTCGATACTCTTTTGCCACTGTAGTTCAAATCAAATTAATTTATCGTACCGAAATAATTTAAGTTTTTTTAGCATTTTGTGACTTTGATGCGTCAAATGAATTTACCCTTTTTGGGTATGCAAGTGTTATTATAGTTCACATATTGCTATTAATAGTATTAATAATCTGTAAAACTTTGTTCCAGGTATGTGCCAACTCTTCCTGATTAAAACGTAAGTAAATATAACAGTTTATGTTCAAATTATTTCACAATATCTACATTTAAATATTATACTCCTTCTTTATTGATTCCTTTGACAAAGTAACCCTTTTTATGATACTGTCCGAGGTGAAGCCATTAGTAGACATTTTTTTGTAGTTTTTGTCTTTTATAAATAAATATTAAGATCTTTTCACTATTTAAGGGTAATAAATAAAAATTACTTTTTGCATATATAACATTAACATAGTTTTATATTACGAGTATGTAATTGCTATTAAAACAAATAATTTATGCAACAGTTGCGAAAGGATTGCCTTTTCCATCAAGGCAAAGCTGAGTTGGACAACACGTCAGATGCCTAAAAAAGTATTTTTTTTTATAATTATCGTTGAAGATAGCTATTTGTTTATTAAGAGCACAACGTGCCACATTGTCGCTCGACAGTGCAAGTGGAGCGCATCAAACACTCGAGAGTGACAATGACACAGCGCTTGAATTACACACATGATTTTATCTAATAATTTGAAAACAACTAAATAAAATGAGTAATTAAGTTGAATTTTGGCTGGAAATCAGTATTTATCAACATTTTATGAGTATGCCTTGCATATGTGATCAAAATAAACAGGCGAACAAAACACAATCACTGTCAGTTTATTTCAGTTTTATTAACTATTATAAAGTTCGTATTTTTCTGATAAACAAATTAGGTAATCAATTATTACTCTTACATCAACTTTCATTATATTAACAACAGTTTTGGTATATTTTCATTTCATAAAAATATATTGTCAAATATCTGACCAAACTTGTGTAAGGACAGATGCACTTAAGCGAGCGTAAAAGTACTTTGCCGCTTGTTGCCATGGGAGACGAGCCTAAAAGTGACATTATTCATAGCTCTTCGGCAAACGTCAACTTTGCGATTGTCAAATGCGAGCATGAAAGCCTATTTTATATGTCGTTTGTAGATAAATATGTTTACTTGTTTTGAATAGCAACAAAATATATATTCAAGTTTTAATATACCTGTAATTTTATTGGATCAATTTTTCATGGACCTAAAATAGATTTTAAAATAAATTACGGACTATATTTTTTGTCCACACGAATAAATTGACCGTAGCAGTTCATATATTACGTCAAAAATGATCAGAGGTGGTTGTCGCTGTTTTATTTAAATCCTCACTACTCGACCACGAAGAGCTCTGCGGCGGCGTACGACGAAAAATTTTAGATTTATGGTCTTAAAAAGGTAATTAATTTTATTGACGTTAATGGCCTCGCTGGCTCTATCTATCTTATATTCTCCCAATTCTTCTTAACACGCAAGTGCCTTCCAAATTGAATTGAATAATTAGGTTCGGATCAGATTTACTGCTGCAAAAGATCGAACATTATCCGAACATTTTCTTAAAATTTCTTAAGAGAAATTACGATTTAATTATATTATCTTAGATGGCTCTTAGACAAAAAAGAATTATTATAATAGTGTGCAAAGAATATGGGACTGACTATCCAATGTAAACGTTGAACATATCACTTCAATTTCTGCATAAAAAAAATATATGTACATTGATTATCTATATAGGGTATTCGAGAAATCAAAAATACCCCCCCCCCCAGTGCATAGTTTTTTGTATCAATCTCGTCACAAATATTTTTGGTCCACTCAGATTAGAAAAAAAAAAACGCCGTTTTAGGGGAAAATTTTGAACATGTCTCTCTGCTCAACTTTTAGAACATTGTTTCGCTTATGTGCGGAAAAGAGACATGCTTTTTGTGCTCGAAAAGCACGCGCTTTTAATGCTAAGCGAATCGGTAAACTTGCTCAGAATGAAATATCCTATAAAAAATGTTCTATACATAAAAAAATTAAATAATTATAGTAGTAATAATAATAAAATGTATAGAACCTGTTTTTGTAGGAAATCGCATTCTGTACAAATTTACCTACATTCGTTTAGCCTTAAAAACGCGTAGTTTTTCCCATATTTTCATTAAAAATAAAAAGAAGTGAAAAAACATATATGTATATATTGTTCAAGCCGCTTTTCGGATAAACCAATAGGATAATCGAAAAAATGTATAAAAACTTTTTTGTAGGAAATCGCATTTTAAACAAGTTTACCCATAATTATTATACTTTCGTTTAACCTCTAAAACGCACAGTTCTCGAGATATTTACGTCCAAAGGAAAAAAACATGAGAAGACTTATATAAATATGAATATATTTCAAAAAGCATGTCTTTTTTTCTGCTCATAAGCAAACCAGTTTTCTAAAAGTTGAATACTCACTTTCTACGCAGAGAAACTGCTGTTCAAACTTTCTCTACACTTTTTTTCTAATTTGAGTGGACCATTTGTACCAATTCAGTTGCAGCTGTTTCGGTAGAAAATGATAATATAATAATATAATAATATAATAATATAATAATATAATAATATAATAATATAATAATATAATAATATAATAATATAATAATATAATAATATAGTAATATATAGATAATATTATATAAATAATAGATTCTTATTAATTAGAAAGTCTGTAAGTCTAACTGCCGCCATTTTTGCTGTGATTTTTGAAAATACACTTAGTAGAGAAAAGAAAGTTTTGAAAATTTGTATTGTTTAAATAGGCTTAGAATGTTATGAAACGTCGAAATTTTAAATTTGAGCAAACAAAAATTCTGTCTGTCCAACCTTTCTTTTGCGCACGATTACTCCGAAACCGTTTAAGATATTGACTTGAAATTTGGTAAACGTATGTATTTTAACGAGATCTCGATCTCGATTATATTTTGATCTTATTCCGTTGGAGGGTTGGGGGGTAAATTGGATTAAAAGTGAGGTAAATAGGCAAATCAAGCAAGTAAGAGTCCATAAAATTGATATTTAGTATATACGTATGAGAGAAGCTAAGGTCTCAAAAATTGTTTTGGCGTTAGCCACCCCCACCTCATCATTAAAGGGGATGAAAAAATTAAATTGTGATTTAGTGTGCACAGGAACCAAAGGCCTTAATCTTTTTTACTTCTACTTCTTTGATATCTTCAGCCGTTTCAGGAGACAATTTCTTTAGTTTTGTGTAGCTTATGACCGTTATAAGATAAACATAAAAAATGTTTCACTTCACCCCAAAGTACAGGCTTATAAACTAATTTTAAATAAATTTTTATAGACACTCTTGCATAATTTTTCAGTTTAAAAATAATTCTCTTTCCCTAAATTCCTACAACATATAAATACCCTGACGACATAATTTCTCAGTTTCTCGTTTTAAAACTAGTTAATCTGACGTTATGGATTAGAAACAAAACAAGGTGCTTAAATTTCACCCAAAATCAACTACTCTGGTTTATGCACAATGGCTGCACCTGTCTGTGGAATCCATCCCTTCTGGTTGGATTATGGTCGGGACGTGCCACAGTTTAGTATAAATAGCATTCTAGACACTAATTAAAATGACGTTTACAAAGGCAAGCAGAAAATTTATATTTAAAATAAGTTGGAGATGTATGTGGTGATTTTACAGTGCCCGCGTAAAGTTTGGATAAATGGAAATAAAATTTCACAGGAGTGATTATAATAAAGACTCTTGGACAGGTTGATTTTATTTTTCAAAACCTCATCTTTTAGACAGACCTGGTGCTGAAGGGAAGTGAGTTTGCAAAAATTGAGGAACTCATTCTCGTAACGAATATGAGTTTTAAATATCCTAAATTTCAAATATTTCGATGTTGCCAGTAAGTTAAATGCCTCCATCGCGGAAGTATAATAACGCAAAAAAAAAATTGAAAACTTTTTTTGTTCAAATAGGCTTAGAATGTCATGAGACGTCGAGATTTTAAGTTTGAGAAAAAAAATTCTGTCTATGATTTTTTTATCATTTTTGTAGCATAAAAAACAAAGAAGTTATGACAGTAACAATATGCTTCTGGGCATTTTTTTAGTAAAAACATCGTCATTTGTTAATGTAAGTAGTCAGTAATTAAAAAAATATATTCACATATACTGTTTTTCGTTAACATATAGCACGCTTAATTTTTTCTGTCCGTTAACAGCACTTGTTTTAGAAAAAAAAATGCATTTTAAACTTGAAGTGTTCACCATTATTTTTGAATTTCGCGCGAAATGTGAAAATTTACAAGTTGGCCAACCTACCTTGTGTTCGTCTATAACCTACTTTGTTTTCTGTTCTTGAATACACTGGAGAGAGCATAGCGGGGGAAGAAGGACAGGTACTCAAACTAACCAATATTATAAACAAATATATTGCAATCTTAATAACCAATATTAATAAAAGAACAGTGCTATCTTCAATAGGGTGCAGCAAAATCATATGGGAATTTTGATTTCTTTTATTTTTTTAAATGACCATGTTTAGATGACACTAATGATGAACATTATTCTCCTAAATTATTGCACCAAAAAAATTATATTTAGAGGTGGACCAAGGCTTCAGTACAAAAAAAATTGAATGGTTTTAGCCAGAATCAATAACGTTCTTATAAGTGTATCAGAAAACTTAGTTTGATAAGATTACCTGGTTGTAACGTCTTTTAAGTACATTTGGCAACATGTAGAAGTTTATATATTATACCGTGCGTGCGTGCGTCGTCTTCCGTGTCAAGTTTTTTGATAGAAAATCCCTGATAAAGTGAACTCAAAGGGCGACAGTGAAAAAGATGAGTGTTTTCGTATTAAACACGAAAAAACTTAAAGGCATAAAAGAGAAAAAACTGTTATGACCGCAAAACTTGCAGCGACCTTGGATCGTGTAAAACTTACTGATCGTAGAGCCACATTTGTACTTGCTGCTGCGGCTGAATCGTTTGGCCATAAGGTTGAAGATCTTTCAATAAGCAAAGAAATAATTCGAAGGGCTCGTTTACGTCACCGCAGTGAATTTTCAAAAAATATGATGGCGGAGTTTAATGTTAACACTTGGGGACCGCTAATAGTTCACTGGGATGGCAAATTGCTACCTGATCTAACAGGGAAACTTCAAGTAGACCGTATTCCAGTTATCGTTTCCGGAAATAAAGTAACTCGGCTTTTAGGTGTTCCCAACTGTGAGACAAGTACGGGTGCTGCTCAAGCAAATGTCGTGGAAGAGGCTTTGGAACATTGGGGAATTACAAGATAGCAGGTAAGTATGTCATTTGATATAACAAGCTCTAATACAGGCAGAATTAATGGAGCCTGCGTGTTGTTAGAACAACAAGTAAAACGAAACCTGTTGCACCTTGCCTGTCGCCATCATATTTTCGAGCTTCTTCTAAAAGCTGTATTTGAAATATGCATAGGTGCTACATCGTCTCCTGAAGTAAAACTTTTTAAAAGATTCGAAACTTTTTGGGAGAAAATTAATGAAACAAACTATGTAACATTTAGAGAAGATGAAGTAGTTTACACTGCACTGGAACCTAAAAGAAATGAAACTGTTTTGTTTATAGAAACTCAGCTTAAAACCTTTCACCCACGTGATGACTATAAGGAATTTCTGGAATTGGTTCTATAGTTTTTAGATAACCTCGTGAAAAAATCACTTTTAAAGCACCTGGGTCAATGCACCACGCAAGAGCAATTTATTCACTAAAAGCTCTAATGTTTCACAAACAATTCCATTTAACAAACAGAGAATATAAAGCTCTTCGTGATACTAATGTTTTTATTATTCTGATTTACATACCGATATGGTTTTCAGCACCTTCCACACATGCTCCTAGAAATGACCTAACCTTAGTTAAAAAACTGTTAGATTTTTCTTCCGTTCATAAGGAAGTGGCTGAAGCTGCTGCAAGAAAATTTTCAGGACACTTATGGTATTTGTGTGAAGAGTTAATAGGACTGGCATTTTTTGATCGCCATATCCCTGATGATTCAAAAAAATTAATGGTGTCTAATATTCGTTCACGAGTAGGATCTGATGAACCTACAAAACGAATTTTTGTGCCAACTCTTGATTATTTGGCAAATTTGGAGCTACATGACTTTGTATCAATGCACACAGTATCGTTCCTTAATATTCTCAATATTTCTGTTGATTTTATGGAACATGATCCAAAGTTATGGCCACAAAATAAACAATATATCTGAGGTCTCGAAAAAGTAAAAGGTCTTCGAGTAGTCAATAATACAGCTAAGGGGGAGTAGCCTTAATACAAGATTATAACCGATTTCTTACCAAAGACGATGAGCAACTTCAATTTTTGCTTCAAGTCGTTCAAGACCATAGGAATCAACACCCTGACTGCAGGAAGAGGACAATTTTAGAAAATAATAGTGCTCTTTAGTTTTAATTTGTATTTACAAATATATAATATATGTGCAGCTTAGTGTATATATAACAGTTATTTTGAATATCCTTAGGTTTTAAAAGTATAAACATTTTTCTTAAAAAAATTGTTTTTTCTCAAAATTTCAACAGCCTTGGTCTACCCTCAAATGTTAATTAATTTTAATAAAATTTTGTATACATGTTTAAGCTTCCTATTGGCACCAGTTACCAATGTGTCGCATGAAAATTAAAAAAGAAAAAATTGTGCTGCACCCTAATCTGCAACAATAAACTTTATAAGATACATATAACGGATATTCGGGGGATCACTTATGTTCATGTTCACAACACACCGCAAACTACCAGACCAAAATCTCATACTAACTTGACAGACAATACTGAAGAGAGTAAAGCAGCTGCAGGTACCAGAGAACCTGGATACGGTCAAACAGGCTAGAGTTGAAAAGTCAAGGCATGAGGTGGGTCCGAAACGGAAGCAACCTTCCCCGGATGAAAATATTAATAACAATCACCAAGGCCCAGTCTTTTTTTAGTCTTTCCGGCAGTTCACAGTAGATACTTAAAAAGGTAATACTAACGTCAAAGAATTCAAGTAACTTCCCTCATATCCATGGTCTCATTTATAAATCACAACTTAAACCTAAATAAATGTATGAACAATAATACAACCAAACATTAGAACTATTAATTAATTACGTTTGTTACTGAATATTACCGCTTAGGCCCTTTTCAACATATTTGCTCAAACAATTTCCCTTATGATTTTTCCCGCCAACGCCAAATAGCTCTACACGCGGTCTCTACATCAGTTCAAACCCAATTTAAGGCAATCGATATTCGCTAATTCGTTAAATAAACATTGAGTAAAAAATGTTGGCCCTCACAGAGACTATTCTTTGGTAGAAAAATTACAAGTTTGAGAAGGTGCCAAATTTTTTTTTTTTTTGAAAAACACCAGTTTTAGCCCGTTTTAGGCCAAAAGTCCAATTTTTGGCCAAAAATCTGGGAAACGGGCAAGCAGAAAATGTTGGCATATGGTTTTCCAGCAATGAGCAATAACAACGAAAATTTTCTGCCTGCTCAGAAAGTGTTATACTACAGTTCCAATTTTTGCCATAATTGATGTCGCCAGTGCTACCAATTGCACAGAGAAAAAATGTTGGCATATATCAAATGTTGATCGCCAAGATACCCTCTTCAACTAACACCAAGCCGCAAAGTGTTATACTCTGTTCCACAATTGAATATTTTCTGGGGCGGCTAGCGCCAAAACGGTTAGGGGGAGGTCTGACATAAGATACAATACTCAGAAAAGTATTTGCTAAAGCATAACAGCAATGCCAAAATGTTATATCCCAGACCCCTCATATGTAGCTATCTCCTAGACCAGGGATTCCCAACAAAAATTTTTCAAGGTCGCTATACTGACAAGGACCACTTAAAAGCTTAAATTCTTCTTAAAATGAAGATTATGTAGAATCTACCACTGCAAGTAAAGTAAAATACAAAACAATTGAATATCTCAGTGACATTTCGCGGACCCCTGAGACATCGTCCGCGGACCCCTAGGGGTCCGCGGTCCACCTGTTGGGAATCCCTGTCCTAGACTATAATAAAAATCGATAAAGAAATATAATCAAAAAAGAAATGAGACCTTGGCTTCTGGTACATACACTAATTCTTAATTTTTTGGACTCTTACTTACTTGCATTATCTATTTACCCTCATTTACTTCCCAGACCCTTCAACGGAATAAGATCAAAATATAGTCTACTTTCAGATCTCGTTATAATTCATAGCTGTACGGTGTACCAAATTTCAACTCGATATCATAAACCGTTGCAGAGTAATCGTACGCACAAAAAAGTTAGAAGCCGACTGACGGACAAACCGACAGACATAATTATTTTAGCTCAAACTTAAAATCTCGATGTTTCATGACATTTTAAGCCTATTTGAGCAAAAAATTCATTTTTTTTACCGTTACTATACTTCCACTCCACTGTGTGCTGTGTGAATGTGGAAGAAATTATATTTTCTTCATAATGGACGTTTTGTTTGTCATCTAATTTTACTTCCACATCCAGTGAAGTATAGTAACGACAAAAAATTTTTTAAAAATTTTTATTGTTTAAAATGTCATGAAACGTCGAGATTATAAGTTTGAGCGAAAAAAAATTTCTGTCTGTCTGTCGGTCTGTCTGTCGGTCTGTCTGTCGGTCTGTCTGTCTGTCGGTCTGTCTGTCTGTCGGTCTGTCTGTAACTTTTCTTTGTGCGCACGTTTACTCTGGAACCGTTTAAGATATTGACTTAAAATTTGGTACACGTATGTACTTTAACGAGATCTGGAACTAGATTATATTTTCATGTTGTTCCGACGAAGGGTTGGGGAGTAAATTTGGGGTAAATGGGTAAATCAAGCAGGTAAGAGTCGATAAAATTGGTATTTAGTATATACAAGAGAAGCTAGGGTCTCAAAAAAATTTTTGGCATTAGCCACCCCCATTACCACCCCCACCCCCTTATTAAAGGGGATGAAAAAAAAATGTGATTTAGTGTATGTACAAGAACCAGAAACCTCAAAATATTTTTTTACTTCATCCACCCCCACTACCACCCCCCTATCACCACCCCCACTCCACTACCGATGTGGGGTATCGTTTTATGGGTTTTTGGGGTAGAGGATTTCAAATATTATAGTATTAAAGTTCCATAAACAATTATTTCCACATGCAAACTTTTTTCGTTGTGAGTGACTTGGATAGAGAATCTGGATGTGGAAGTAGTGATTCCTTGGGCAGCGGTTTTTACTTCAGAATATGATTTTGCAGAGAGAGAGAAATATGAGTTTATTTTCGGTTTATTATAAATATTTAAAAAATCATAAATGGTATAATCTTTAAAATAGTTTCAGGTACTTGCCATTGCTCTAAGGAATACAACCATATACAGTTTTTATCATAAATTTTGCATATAGTCAAACGCCATGCTCTAATAGTAAAATTAGGAATTATTTTCATTGACAAACTGCAATATTCAAGTACAACAGAAATTTACAATAAAAGATATATAGTTGTATTCGTTAGAACAGTAGCAAGTATCTAAAGCAGTTTTCCCTCTCACTCTCCATTCCTATCCTTAAATATAAGAATTAGAAACGTGGAAAAATTCGTTAGTTACAAAAAATTTTCAACTTTTCTGTTAGGAAGTCAAGCATTGTGTGGTAGAAAGATTCTCCAATTAATAGTTTGCTTTTATAAAACATTACCTTATTTTCGGAAGAATATAATTCCTATAATATTTTAACACATCATAAAAACACAAAATCCATTTCATAAATATGTGTCTTAATAAGAAAGTAAAACGAGGAATGTGAGAACAAGGGAAAGGGACTTTCGTGCGGATGGAGATTTTGTCTGGAACATAAAATATATAAAGACAACAAAGCCAGTCGGTGGCATTTCGCAACATTTGGCTTTAAGAACTCTTATTTGTTTTATGACCCCTTTATAGCTTAATATACGAAGGAGAATGTATAAGGCTGCTAGATTATTAGAGAAAAAATATGATTAGCGGGTCGTGATTTCCTCGTTGCTAGCAATTTGGTGAACATACGACACTGCACTTTACTGCATCCGGGGAAAGTCTCCAATTTCTCTGTTCCGAGACCGTTTTTGCTTTATTTTATGTTAGATTAACTTGTACTCGAGTTCTTGCATCATGAATTTGTACGAAGCTGGGAGCTATTATCGAAACTTAATATTTTACACGGATTGAAACTTTAATAATGATTTATGGAAGGTTTAATGTAATATATTGTGTCGTGTTGGATATATATTAAATATGTATTATTTATGTAGATAACCTATATAAAATATATCTTAATCAATCGAATTATACAAATCAAGGTCAAACAGCAGCGTACATACAATAGATATGAAGCACACCCCCAGGGAGGGGCGAAAACTAGCCCCCATATATAAAAAAAATCGCTCAAAATGTCTAAGTTTCGTTAAAGTGATAAGAAACTGCATCAGGTCCGACGTAATCTTCATAAATTGCCCCTATAGAGTTGAGAACAACCACCCCCAAGTTTAAAGGACACGAGAAAAACAAGAAAAAACGTAAAGTGCAACAGGATTTCTATTTTCATGGATGCTATGATTGGCTGAAATTGCGTAGTACTCTAAAATAGAATTAGAAACTTACGTACCATCAACATTCTACAGTGTCAACCCTCAGAGGTGTGAAAACCACCCCCCATGTAAGGTTTGACTATAAAAAGTTACAGTGACTTCTATAAAAATTCGAAACACCTGCGTTGTGTGGAAGAGAGAAGAAACTACACTATGTTCGACGCTGTGCATGAAAACCACCCCCACAGGGTTGAGAGACGCCACCCCTATAAAAAAACTATAGAAATGAAACGAATAAGCAACAGTATAGCTTTTTCGTTACATCTTGTATTACGGTAGTTTACATCCTTTCTGGGGGTGTTACTTAATAACATTTATAGGACATGAGTTTCAAACTCTAAGTGTGCAACGCGATTTTTGCCAATCATAGCATCCATAAAAATGAAAATCCGGTTAGTTTTTCTCTGTTTTTCCAGCATCCTACAGATATCGGTAGTATCGTAGTATCTCGCAACCCCGTGGGGGTGGTTTTCAAGCACCACACAACGCAGGTGTTTCGAATTTTTATAGAAGTCACTGTAACTTTTCATAGTTAAATCTTACATAGGGGGTAGTTTTCACACCCCCTGAGGGTTAACAGTGTAGGATGTTGATGGTACGTAAGTTTCTGGTTCTATTTTAGAGTACTACGCAATTTCAGTCAATCATAGCATCCATGAAAATAGAGATCCTGTTGGATTTTACGTTTTTTCTTGTTTTTCTCGTATCCTTTGAACTTAAAAGTGGTTGGGTGGTTGTTCTCAACCCTACAGGGACAGTTTATGAAGATTACGTCTGACCTGATGTAGTTTCTTAACACTTTAACAATACTTAGACATTTCGAGCTTTTTCAGCAGTCATCGCTGTTTTGGATCGATTTTTTTGTATATAGGGGCTAGTTTTCGCCCCTCCCTGGGGGTGTGTTTCATATCTATTGTATGTACGCTGCTGTTTAACCTTAATTTGTATAATTCGATTGATTAAAAAGTAACAACTATTCTGGTAGCTTAATCTTCTTTTTATCCCATTTCAGGGGTGTTTTTTGGCTCTAGCTAATGATTTTGGGGGTGTACGTTTTTGACCGATTTTGACCGATTCGGATTCAGCGACTGAAAATACATGGGGATACATGGGTCTGATTCACTGCTTTGAACTTTTATTTTTTGTTTTGTGGGGCTGTGTTATGTATCATAAGAGGTATGAAATAAAATGTTTTTGCTTTTTAAAAACCAAGTTAGTTAATCAACAGATTTATCTCTCGAAAAGGTACTTGAAGATTAAAAAAAGTGATTTTTTTTTGTATTTCTACATAAATGAATGTAAACACTACATTTGTATCTCTAATAGGTTTTTTACTATTCCTTTTAAAGGCAAACAATAATATTCGCACCAATGTGTTCATTTCGTATTAACTCATTATATTGGTAACACTACTTTGCCTTCCTCCACTACATTTAGTTGTGGAGAGTGAGGCACTGTTAGCGACGTACAGGCTGAAAACAAACGGATATAGGACCATTCCAAGAATAGGATACCATACCGAAATATTCCAACAATTAGGAAAACAAAGACCTTCAGGGTAACATACCCGATAGGGAAGAGGAAGGAACGAGGCAACTGCGAAGACATCCAAATAATACCAAATGGTATACTGACGTATCAAAAACGTACTGGAGCAGGTGCGAGAGCAGGTGTTACGGGGGACCAACCAGGGACAGATTAGTCTGAACCTGGGCAGTACCGCAACGGTGTTCCAAGCAGAAGTCACAGCTATAGAAATCTATGCACAAGAAATGATACCGAGCTCATATACTGACAAAAGAATCCGCATCGTCACTGACAGTCAAGCAGCTCTTAAAGCTCTGAAGGCAATATAGATACGTTCCAAAACGGTAAAAGACTGCCGTGAATTCCTGGCGAAACTTGCGGGGCACAACAGTATAAAACTGGAGTGGACGCGAGGACACCAGAGCAATGAAGGCAACGAAAAAGCAGATAAGCTGGCCAAAGATGGCGCAAAAACAGCCTTGATTCGACCCGAGCCATCCTGCGGGATATCATACAATAACGCAAGAGGAATGGTAAAGGAACCATTGAGTGAGAAACATAACTTGTATTGTCACACAGTCACGTATGTTCATCACTGGCGGGCCATCCAAGACAAAGGCTAACGAATTGCAAACTCCTCACCACATACTATGTGAATGCCCAGCCTTGGTGGCTGGGAGGTTTTCATACTTCGAGGAATCAACTGTGACCCCGGAAGAAATAGCCAGAGCACCCATTAACCGTACACTATCCTTTTGGAGAGGAACGGGATTAATGGGAAAACGAGACTATGGGATACAATAAGCTTAAGCTTCAGTACGGCGGGGTTTTTGGCACCTCAAACCATAAGGACAAACAAAACTCATTATCACTCATCTATACATAATGCAATAATAATTTTTAGGATCTTAATATTATTTTACATTCTATTGCTTGTATGAGCGTATAATGTGCCCCGGTTGTTTACATTTCCAACAGGTTACCACATTTCTTCGCTTTTTGGCTTGTGGGTGTACACGTTGATAGTGTACTCCACTATTTTTAAAAGATTTGGTTTTTTAAAAGATTTTTCCCATAAATGTCATCAGATCATCCTGCTAGTTTCTGAATTTTGGCAAGGTTTACAAGTTACTGGTCTTAGTGCGGGAGGGAGAGTTTTATCAGTATGATTATTAGTAATACGTTGGGCGAACGCATATCCGTTTTGACTATACTTCCACCTCAATGCGCTAGTTAAGCAACGTTAGTGGCGGTTAGTACTTGGAAACGTGACTCAGAGAAATATAACAACCTTGTTCGACCTTTTAGCGGCTTGTGTGTCACCGGATACGACGAAGCTATGCAATATTAGGCGAGGATTGTGTAGCGAATATACCATCCTTCAGAGAGGATGTAAAACAGTCCCTTGTCTTTTAAATGTTAGGCAAGTAAAAAATCCCTACTCCTCTAAATAGGAGAGATTCAGCCAATGTTAAATAGATGATTTAAAAATATTATAATTAGTAGAAATTTATATTACAAGACCTGTACATTTATTAATTATTGTTGATACTACGCTTTCTAATGTTTAGTAGTCGTAAGTCCGTTGTAGGCAATTAAATAGTTTTAACCACTCTGAAGTCTGATTGACATTCAAAGAGGCAGCTAATGCAGTTGCTTATAAGGGAACACTCGGTATAAGTTACGTACAGTTTCAAGTGGAATTATAAACCAAGTCGAAACCGCATGTTTTTCCTTATTAGATCGGCCATTTGAAGGCAATCCCATCCCATTTTGCAGAAACCGGGATCTTTAAAAGACAAGAATTAATAGTTTACGTCATCAAAGACCAGCAATCGATCTCACCACACGTCTGCCTAAATTAAATATTCTATCCAAATGTATGCTCTCAAGCTAGAATTGTATAAGAAAAAGTGATTCGAAATAATGGAAAATACGTTGTTCTATTGACATTTAAAGACACTTCCCCTATTAGTTTTGCCAGTTTTATTGCAATATAATCTACTTGTTGGTCCTAACACAGTTTGTGCTGTGGAACTACTCCCAGAAATTTTACATTAATCTGGTTTTTGATAATTTTAAATATTGCGAGTGGAAAATATCATATTTGCTGTTTTGGTATCGTTTAAACATCATCGTTTAAACATAATGGACCATTGTGGTACTCCACGATTTATAACCGCTACTGTGGATTCATCTGTTATAAATAGGGATTTGGTTTCTATTTCCCAAATAACTTCTAAATAGTATTAATGAATTTGATTTTACGCCATACTTTTTCAATTTTCCAAGTAACATATTATACCTAACACAGTCTAACGTCTTCGAAAGGTCACTTTACATGTGCATCTGTAATGTAATTCAGGAGTAGACTTAGGGCCAGTTGTATAGGATACGTTTAAACTTTACACTTTAGTTTAATCCCAAGTTTAAAGAAAAGTTTAAAGTTTAAACTAGATTGGCGATTAGCTGCAGTATGTTCCTTGTATATCTTATGGTTAATTTAAGCGAACTTTATTAAAATATCAATACTTTTCCGTTTTTACGCAAACTTCGCTAAAATATCAAGTACTTCTTTTTATTATTACTGACAATTGACAACCAAATTGTGTGCTAATTAGGTTCTATTACGTCATGTATTTTGTTGTATGCAATTAAATAGTTTTAACCACTCTGAAGTCTGATTGACATTCAAAGAGGCAGCTAATGCAGTTGCTTATAAGGGAACACTCGGTATAAGTTACGTACAGTTTCAAGTGGAATTATAAACCAAGTCGAAACCGCATGTTTTTCCTTATTAGATCGGCCATTTGAAGGCAATCCCATCCCATTTTGCAGAAACCGGGATCTTTAAAAGACAAGGACTATATACGTGCTACAAAGTGAATGTGCCTTCCATTCGTAATTGGTATTAAAGGAAAGATGCTACGTGAGATATTTCTTGGGATTTTACAAATGGATGAATCAAAAGTCAATGGTTTTATGGAACAATTGTAGAAGATTTAATATAATTAATATTTTACTGTAATATTGTGGATGGATACAAAGAGATCGAGAATATAAACGCGATTTTATATTAAGTGTGACTTAACTTCTTCATAAAAATATGGCATTTTATTTACCAATAATTCGTTTTCAAAAAAATATAAACATAAATATAAACGCACCACATGTATTAGATAACCCCCAAATCCAAAGACAGGGCTGTCCGGAAAGGGGGTTACACTTTTTTAAAAACGCAGTCATTCATCCATACCCACCGGCATTGTCAGTGCCGGCGCTGAGGCTCGAATCCAGTACACAATAGGCACTATGATCAGCATATTGGTCACACAGTGTGCTTTAGCTGACTGAGCTACCGTGCCGGCCAATCATTTATTTATGTTTTTATTTGCTGATTTATTTAACGTCGCCTGTTTTCGCTACCAAAGTCTATCACCTTCCCCACACAGTGTGGAATTTTCGAGTTTTTTAGGTAAAAATTCGGCTCCTCCTTTGTAATTCAACCAATATCAATCTACTTAGGCCCAAAATTTTCGTAATAATGAGCACTTTGATGAAAAACTACGAAAATTGCAATCCAGCTAATTTTTGACACTTGGCAGCTGTCAAAAGCCTCAAAAAAATATGAAAATCCGATAACGGTAGAATCTAGACACTGTTATTTCTTATACAGGGTGGACCATTAATACTAGGCCATAGTTCAAGGGTAGATTCTTTGGATCAAAATATGAGGATATAACCAAACATACTTTAGTATATTGTTGCCGTGGAAAAAGATACAGGGTGTGAAATTTGTAATTTTTTTTCTTTTTTTTTGCAATATTTCAACTACCTCTTGACCGATCTTCTCCCAATTTGGTAAGGAAATATTTTTTAGGCTAAGAAACAATAATTTATGTACTACATCACGCTAGCCCGTGGAAGGCGCCTCTTGAGATATACCTGATGATGAATATTTTTTCTCTTTTTTTATTACGAAACGTAGTGGCACTTTTGACTAGAAAATCTCATGTACACTGTAAAAAATGAGGGTAAATTTACCGTCGTTGCGTGTAAAATTTCCATGTCATTTTACCCGAAAAGAGAGCGGAAAATTCCATTTACCAGGGAGGATTACCGGTAAGTAGAAATTTTCCACTCTATTTGCGGGTAAAATTCCATTACAATTGGGGGTAATTTTACACGCAACGACGGTAAATTTACTATGGAAAGAAAATCCTGTCTGGGTAAGGGGCAATTTTATTACACTACCGTTTGAGCCCAGATAGATTCATTTTGATTGAATTATAAAGTAAATTCCACACTGTGCGCCCGGAGAAAAGCTACCAACCTGAAAATTTTGCCGAACCTCTTCTCCGTCGTGTTTCCAAGATGGGTTACCCATCCAAGAACCAACCGCATACTAACCACTGTATGTGTCGAAATAGGAAGAAGAAGAAGAATTTTATTTTTAATTATCAGCTACATGCACCTTTCCGGAACTTGGTCTGGAGCCAACCAAACAACCCGCAGCGCCGCGGTCATTTTAAGGTTGGGCGAGGCAGGTCCGGTTCGGTTAAAACAACATTGAGGAAAAAGAAAGTTAAAACTCCTGTCTAAGATAAGACCTAAAACTTAAGACTTAAGACTTACAATTTGGTTTGGGAATAATATAATAATTAAAAATTACACTATAAATTAGCGTAGCACACGCGCACTCATTAAATTTTGGTTGTTGGCTCGGGAAAAAAAAATCCGTTCGAAAACTGCCCCCTGGTGGTCTCCCTGCCTCCAGGAAAGTGTGGTCGGAAAGAAACATTGAGATTTAAAATATTTTAATTTTTGGTCTAGAGGGAATTTAGAGACAAAAAGGACAAAAGAAGGGGGAGAACAGAAAGGATTGAAGATGTAAAGTTGAGGAAAGATACAGTTTAGGATAGTAGTAAGTTATGGTAGAGGAAAGTGTGGCTAAGAGAGTTGCCGAAAATAGGCAACGCCTGATATGGTAGGGGGTGTCTGAAAAATATCGCATTATGCTGATTCGAGTTATTCCACATTCATAGAATTAATAGTTTACGTCATCAAAGACCAGCAATCGATCTCACCACACGTCTGCCTAAATTAAATATTCTATCCAAATGTATGCTCTCAAGCTAGAATTGTATAAGAAAATGTGATTCGAAATAATGGAAAATACGTTGTTCTATTGACATTTAAAGACACTTCCCCTATTAGTTTTGCCAGTTTTATTGCAATATAATCTACTTGTTGGTCCTAACACAGTTTGTGCTGGGGAACCACTCCCAGAAATTTTACATTAATCTGGTTTTTGATAGTTTTAAATATTGCGAGTGGAAAATATCATATTTGCTGTTTTGGTATCGTTTAAACATCATCGTTTAAACATAATGGACCATTGTGGTACTCCACGATTTATAACCGCTACTGTGGATTCATCTGTTATAAATAGGGATTTGGTTTCTATTTCCCAAATAACTTCTAAATAGTATTAATGAATTTGATTTTACGCCATACTTTTTCAATTTTCCAAGTAACATATTATACCTAACACAGTCTAACGTCTTCGAAAGGTCACTTTATATGTGCACCTGTAATGTAATTCAGAAGTAGACTTAGGGCCAGTTGTATAGGATACGTTTAAACTTTAAACTTTAGTTTAAACCCAAGTTTAAAGAAAAGTTTAAAGTTTAAACTAGATTGGCGATTAGCTGCAGTATGTTCCTTGTATATCTTATGGTTAATTTAAGCGAACTTTATTAAAATATCAATACTTTTCCGTTTTTACGCAAACTTCGCTAAAATATCAAGTACTTCTTTTTATTATTACTGACAATTGACAACCAAATTGTGTGCTAATTAGGTTCTATTACGTCATGTATTTTGTTGGTTGAAACATAGAAAAAATGTATAGAATACATATATAATATATATGTCTTCTCTGGGTTGGAATATTACTCCTTAAAAATGGATCCAGTGAAAGGAAGGACTGCACAGTATTGAGATTATAAAAACATCACACCACACATATTTGTCAATTTACGCATGTGTTCAACAGTAGCTTGAAATTTAACCGCTACTCCATCCACCAGTTGATAGTTAAACTCTAGGTGGTCGTTACTGTCACTTATATAGTGCAACAATCGCAATAGTGGTCGACGTACCGCCTATCTAGGCGTTGTCGTTGAGACACATTGGCTACAGAATGCAAAGTCTACGCCTTCCTACACGCCACGTCAGATGACCACCTTCTCTCTCACTTAACGTAGAAGCTGTGGTAAAGACGGGAGATCTATTTGCCGCCTATCCATTCGTCTCGCTCCGAATAACGTCATAAACCCTCACACTATTAAGAATACTTCAACAATGAGAGAGAATTAAGAATACTTCAATGGACATTATTAACCTAAGTTTAACTGTAGCTTGTGGTTTAAACTAAACCTATACAACTGGCCCTTAGAGCATCTGTTGTTGATTTCTTTGTTTTGAAACCAAACTGTACTGAAAAGAAGATCATTTGTTTCAAAATATTAAATTAATCTATTGCGTAACAAATTCGAAAAATTCTTCAAAAAATAGGTATAATTGATATGCGGACGTAGTTGGACATATCATTTAACTCTCCTTTCTTGAATTGGGATGACTTTGGAAGACTTATAAAACGATCTTCATTAACAGTTTTCACTCTATCACGGCGTTAACCAAATGCTCTAATATTATCATTGCATCGGTGTTCAAACAATCTCAACACCCAAGTGGTTGACTGTTACAGCTCAAACTATTGAGTGAGATTTTACTGGTTTCTACATTCTGCAAAAAGGGCAATGAAAATGGCAGGTTGTTTCCCTGAAGCCTTTCTATTCTGGATTTTGTTTTAGAAACATTGTGTAACATTTAAATCTATTGTAAAGAAACTTCAAAAATGTATCAAGCTTAACAAGAAACACGAGTCATTGGCCTCAGTGCTTACATGCTGGGCTTATGACCACGGTGTCCCGGGTTTGAATCCTGCTAGGGCATGGATGTTTAGTAGACTAGTCCGCTGTTGAGTGAAGAAATAGCTATGTTGTCGATGTTATCTTTCTGAGTTCGAGTCTCAGCTGC
The DNA here is from genome assembly GCA_936432065.2 of Rutpela maculata. Taxonomy (NCBI): domain Eukaryota; kingdom Metazoa; phylum Arthropoda; class Insecta; order Coleoptera; family Cerambycidae; genus Rutpela; species Rutpela maculata. The sequence goes on from OW386286.2 coordinate 15,887,286, forward strand.
GGCAGATGGCAATGTCACAAGAAATATTTGTTGTGTTGTTGTCTGTGTGCCTATCCTGGTTTGAGTGATGGAATAGTTACGGCTAACCTCTGCTAGGATGATAATATGAATAAGGCCATAAAATAAATAAATAAATAAGTCTTTGTCAAGTCTCAAACCAGATGTGGTCAATGGTAGACGTCTCTTCGCAGACCCTTTTTTATGGCCATCACTTAATCTAAATACAAAGTGTAAAAGATATAATTTTAAGTTGCCAAGTGGGTGTCAGGTGTTTGAAAAGTAATACATATCTGGGTGTGTGTGATTTGCGGTTCTGTGAGAAATATAGTCAGTGATTAATTACACACATCAACCAGAACTCCAAAGTGTTTTTAGTGTAATGTAATAAAGCAAACCAAAAAGAGAAAGGAAAAGAAGAGAAGTAATAACGTATCACGGATAAGTGTTGTTAATTTTTAACGTATTATTTGTAAATAACTTTCTTGGAAATATAAACCAAGACGTGCTTAGGTCCAATAAAAGTCGACAATTGTCGACAAATTTATGGCAGGCAATAAATTATTAAAATATGGCCATAATATTCCTACGTAAATCTTCAAGTAAATTATTTTTCATGATTATTTTAAAAATAATCAAACCAGAGCCATGTGGCTCTCGCTGCTGGCAACAAGCATGACCCTAATCCAACCGAGCGTGGACGTAGCAGGCCCAGCTGTATAACTTTGGGAGTGGCAGCAATGCCTACCACACGCTGGTAAATCAATCAAGAAAATAAGTCTGTCAACTTAATTAATTCATAATTGAAAACAAATTGTAATTTTCTTTTCAAGAATTGTCACAAGATTTCGTATAATTTAGTAAATTTTTATTGTAATGTAAAGTATTACTATATTACGATATGGTTTCATAAGTGGTTAATAATGTTACGATAAGCAAAAATCATTGTAACTTTTTTATATAAACACGATATAAAAGAAGTTTTTACTACAGCTCTATCCGACTGGAGCCACTCTGTGTTTGGCCGTGTCACAGCAGATTTTGTAATTTCAACTTTAGAATTTATATTTTAATAACTAAGTCAGTATATCAATAATTTTGTATGAAGGCTTCATTATACACCGAGGCGTATACTTTCTCCATTTAAGTACAAATCATATAATAATACCAGCGGTCTTTGATCTCCATATTAAATTATGTTGAAAAAAAAATATTGACGTTATTAATGTGTACCGTCACCTTACCATGAAATTCCCTGTCATGCAATTTCCCACTTTGGCCGCACCTTTCCCTACACACGCCGGCATTGTTATTCTGAAATTGTTATTTTTAAATTAAGCGGGCACGAAAACAGAGTGTGCTTGCTCTCTAAGTAATAGAGCGCAGTAGGCGTTGATGCGAAAAAGAATAACTGAAAATATAGCGCTACAAAATGGATAATGTGTATTATACTCTTTCTTTCCCCCAGCTATCGTTAATATCCCCAGTCTCGTTGTCAACCTTTACCATTTAAAGCTTCTTTATAGTATGGTATCGTGGACATTGGCGCGCGTGCTTTTAACAGGAGTTAAGAAATTCATTTTTGCTTATCTAGTGGACTGTAATTAGACCTCAAAAGGGCATTAAATTCTCAGTCAATGTATTCGCCTGAAACTTTTTACAATACGTTTTAAATATAGAAACAGGGCTGGATTAAAGATTGGCACGCCCCTAGGCTAATCATGTATTTGCGCCCTCTTATTCGTAATAGGAAAAAAAAACTGAAGAGCGGAGGGGGGGAGAAATCTAAAAAAATTAATAATAATCCGGCCCTGTATAGAAATAGTTGAATGCTTGCCCATTGAAAACAGTTGCTCTTTTTTCGATTCTTCAGAAATTCAAAAAAGTACTGAAATATATCTTGAATATAATAATAAGCAATACATTTATTTTGTTGTAAAAGGCAATAAAATTATCTAAGTTTTAATTTGAAACGATGTAAAAGTTTAACTTGCTTTAAATAGTCTGGATTAAAAACTTTAAGGCTAATCTGGTCTGGAAAATCTCTGAAGATATTTTATACTTGTAGAATGGTATATGAAAATCTTTTTTATTCCTTATGTTAATAGAGAGAAACTTTTCAGCTGAATTGAAACAGTTTCTATAAACAAACACGAATACATCTAACTCAAATATAAAGAAATCCAAAAGCGTCAATATTCTGTATTTTACTTCCACATCCAATGGAAGTTAGTAACATTTTTTTTTTAATTTTTATTGTTCAGATAGGCTTAGAATGTCATGAAATGTCCAGATTTTAAGTTTGAGCAAAAAAAATCCTGTCTGTCGTTCTGTCTGTCTGTCTGTCTGTCTGTCTGTAACTTTTTTGTGCGTTCGATTACTCTGGAACCGTTTAAGATATTGACTTGGAATTTGGTACACGTATGTATTTTAACGAGATCTGGAACTAGATGTTTTCATCTTATTCGGTAAATTGGGGTAAATGGAGGTAAATAGGTAAATCAAGCAGGCAAGAGTCCATAAAATGGTATTTAGTATACAGGGTGTCCCACTTAAAACTCCCGGCGCCATTTTCTCGCTAACCAAAAGCGATATTTGAATTATGTAGAAGGTATCCACTAGAATATATAAATAATATGTAACAGTCGAACATACAACATAAACATGATGCAAAAATTAGACAATACACAATAAACAGGAACGTCAAAATCTTTAATTTCCAAATAGCAGTTGCAGCCCCACCTTTGTTTTTCTTGAAAAAAGTTATTTTGTGTTTTGAAATAAATATCTTTCATTGCCATCTAAATCAGTCTGATTCACTATGAAAAATGTCTCAAAGGACTTATCGTCTAAAATATATGTTAAAAAAGCTATAACGATTTTAATCTTTAAAACAATGGGCTCATTTAATGAATTTCATTTAGTAGTTGTTACTTCTTGTGGATAAAGTATTATTTAAAATTAGACAATATTGAAAATTTCAGATGCATCCGATATGTGGTTTTCGAAATATACAACTTTTAAACTTATGGGTTTTTGGGGTAGACGATTTCAAATATTATATTATTAAAGTTCAAGGGCGGATCTGGACCTTGAGCTTGGGGGGGTAGGGTTAGGTTGATATGTGAGTGGGCTAGTAACAGACCCACCACCGCGACCATCTGGTCTATTGTGGCTTGGGGGGGGGGGGTAACACTGAACCCAAAATTTTTTGATGAGCGGGTCGGGGGGAGAAATCATCCCAAATTTTTTTTGAAAAGCAGGGGACAAAAATCCGAAAAAAATTTTTCATCCTAAAAAATAAAATTTTAAAATGAAAATTTCTTGGGGGGGGGGTAATTACCCCGTTACCCCCCTCCACCCCCACCCCCATAAATCCGCGCCTGTTAAAGTTCCATAAACAATTATTTCCACATACAAAGTTTTTTCGTTGTGAGAAACTTGGGTAGCAAATCTGGATGTGGAAGTAGAGATTCCTTGGGCAGCGGCTGTTTAAATCGTTATCTGCATGAATGAATTGACAAGACTGCCATTAATACGTCAAATAAAATTTTAACCATTTCATATGGGTTTGTTTTGTCAAAAGGTTTTGCAATGAACCTAAAAACTGTTCCAAAATTCGATATGATAGCGGCTGTAGGTAGAACTACATAAAACATGCCAACAGATTATGGAAATGGATATTGGCACCGACAAGAATTGCTTAGAAAAGCAATATAAAATTAGAGATATAAGTACAGAAGAAAAACAATTAATTTTCTTCTTAAAAAGAGATTAAAATGTTTATAAATTTATTTAGTGGACAAAGGTAATTCCAAGGGTCATTATAGATAAGAATATACTTATATGGTACAAAAATCATGAAGTTTTAATTAAAATAGTAAATAATACAACTGAGACAAGCATTTACCAAAACCAACATATAACCAACATACAGAGTGTCCCAAAAGTATGGATACGCCTGAATAACTGGTCAGGATAGAGAGATATGAGGAAAATGACCTCTATAAAAGTTGTTGAGGTCATCGGTAGGCACCACTTGGTGATCTTGGATTTGAACTTGGACATTTCAAGGTCACTAGAAGGTCAACTTTCGTTTTTAAACAGGAACACCTAAAGGGCGAAAATAATTGCATATCTCGCTACCCTAACGAGTTATTCAGGCGTATCCATATTTTTGGAACACTTTGTATATTCAAATATTAACTCAAATCAGTCGATGCGTGTTAAAATGTTAACAATGTTAAAAATCTCTTACACATTACGCATTTTTTGTGCATTCTTGATATAATCAATCAAATCGTGTAGTTTAATTAAACTTAATCTACCGTGAACATTATCGAAATATTCCCAAATACAATATTTTTTTATCCTGTTGACGAAACTACCATCATTTTTGTACCTCATAAATATGTCACTGGTTAGCGGAGAATTTCCTGATTTTCTTAAAATCGCGTTCAGAATCCTCATTTTTAAAAAGGGCTGGAAAAATAATATTGAAAATTACCGGCAAATTTCTCTTTTAAGTGTGTTCTCGAAAATATTAGAAAAAATTATTTACGACCGTATCATGCCATTTATAGAACAAAATAAAATACTGACCGAGTATCAACATGGATTCAAACCAAGAAAATCAACTGAAACGGCATCAGCATATTCCTTTAAATATATTTATAAAGAATTAGACGAGGGCAAATATGTTATGTCGCTATTTTTCGATTTATTGAGAGCTTTCGATTCTATGGACAGACATATACTGTCTAAAAAATTGGTATACGAGAATGTCTTCTAAGTTGCATTAACTCCTCGTAACCGTAAATTGGTAGTAAAGTTTGATGAATTTCAATCGAATATCCATGACGTAACCCTGGGAGTCCCCCAGGGCTCAATATTAAGCCCTATATTATTATTTTTAATTTACATTAACGATCTACCAAATTGCATTCAACATGGCGTTACCACGATGTATGCAGATGATACAACTGTCTCGGTATCAGCTGTCACGTAGGAGCAACTATTTCATAAAATGTATGTTACACTAGACGATGTACACGCATGGTGCCAGAAGCATAAGCGCATTTTGAATGATGAAAAAACCGTATTTATAAATTTCAATTTTAGAACTTGTGACATTTTTACCGAATCAAAAAAATTCTTAGACTGTCTATGTAGACAGCAGATTAACATGGGAACTGCATATAAGGCACATTTGTAAATTGCTTAATAAAGACTACTTCGCTGTTTTACAGATAAAGGATACAATTTCCAGACGGGTCTGTTAAGTGTGTATTATACTTTAGCATATTCACATTATGTGTCATTTTATTTAACAGCGTTCCTAAAACTATGAGAAAATTGAACTTATCTTCATTTAAAAAAGAAATAAGAAAACTATTAATAGCAAATGCATTTTATAATGTTGACGAATTTCTAAATAGATAAAATTTGTTATTATTATTATTTTTTTTAATCTATTGTGTTGCATTTGTATGGAAAGAGTTTTTATAAGAGATTTGTTGTTTTAATACGTATTTATTAGTTCTTTTATTAATGTGTATTTGTGTGTTTTATTTTAAGTTTTATATAACGAGACAAATTGTTTATTTCAATTTGTGCGAATTACTTAAATAAATTGTTATTTAGACGTGCCAAATATACATAATCTATGTATCAAAAAAATGGCAGGGAATTAATTTTCTTCTAAGTGCAAGGCATGGTCATGAAAATTAAAGAATCGTTGTCAATTGCTCCAGAACCTTTTACACATTTTGTAAGTTAACAATATTTTCAGATGTCTTATATACCTACTATAAAAACCTTTCACTTCTTATAATCCTGCATCAGTATCTCGATCTCTGAACAATATCGTGCAGATTTTAAGTTAAAGCACACGAACATTTACTGGCAATACAGAAAGTCTGTCACAGAGATACTAATCAAATAAAAAGCTCATCTTTTATAGAACAAGTGTAAAGAATAATGGCCAGTTGACCTAAAAAATCGGTCGATCCGGCTATAAAGCACTGTCTCCAAACACCACTAGAGACGAATCAGCGCGAATCGCTGCGATCAGAACCTTCTTGTTATCGCAAGTACTGATCGCTAGTCATTATTTAACAATGCTAGTCGCATAAAATACATTTTACAGCTGGATTCAGTTTACAGAGTCGGTCATTAATAAGTCGGGATGGTTTATTACGTCGATATTAGAACAATAATATAAGAAACAGTGCCGTTTCTCAACAGACCGATGTATTTTTTATTGGTGACAGGTGAAATCATTCTTTAGTTATTTATTTTGTTCGGTTATATTATACATGTATATTTAACGTATATTCAGTTAAGTTGAACCGATTTGATCTAAATATGATCAGCAAGTATACTGAGTGATAGTCGATGTAAGATGTCAATGAAGTAATAGTTTACTGACGAGTTGCATTTGAAATGCAATTATCTGCCATATAGACGGATTAAATTAGGAACACATAAAGTCATTTGTAAGATATAAGGACCATTTGAGGCTTCCTTTACTAATTTTTCAATAAATGTGTGTTTCTTGCCCAAATAAATGAAAATACTTAATTAATGTATGTACGATATTTAAGTAAAATCAATAAATAGCGATCTTGTCCAATCGATTGCAAAATTGGTTGAAATTAAAATATGGCCAGTCAATATCTCTGAAAATGTATTGAAGAATAACCCGCCATCAAATATTATGCGGTACTTCTGTATTTTAGCGGGGCATCAGAATTTTTGCGAAATTTTTTCAGGATACACTAATTTGGGGTCGTAGAACACGAATCTGAAATCAGTGTTCGGTGCAAATGCATAGTTTTTCCAAAAAAAAAAAAAATTTGAAATTTTCCAGATGTTTTGTAGTCGAGAGTAGAGAATATAAATTCGGGCCACAGTAAGCTATTTCTATAAATTAAACTCAAATCCGCCCTTATGGGGGGAGTGAAAACTATCGCTTTTATAAATAAATATCTTTAGCAATCCCTTTAATTGACAACAATCAAGGTTTTTTGTACAATCTGTTATGAATAAATTTTTTGTGGCAGACGATTAGTTTATTTATCTTCATTTTCTCAGCTTTTAAGGTAGTATAAATTATGGCACAATGTCTAAGCAAACTGCGATTTTCATATATAAGTATTGCAAAAAATATACTAATTTTTGAAAGAATATTTATAGTTTTATTTGCTCATTTTGTCGAAATATGTTTTCGAAAAGGGCATATTTTTAATCATTTCCTAGAGAAACAGGAAATTTTTTGCTGCCAAACTATTGATTTTACGGAAAAATGTCAAAGGAGAAAAAATTCCCTTTATTATACTCTTTGCTAATACGAAAACGAAAAGTATATTGCAATTTGATCGGCACATTTCTAAAGCAGAAAATGCTGTTTGGAAAGAAAAAATGTTTATATCGTTGTGTTAGTGATCTGAACAGTAATTCTGAACAACTTTCAAAATGTCCGTTCGTTAGTCCGTCCACCCGTCACGTTCTTTGTAAGCACGATAACTGAAAGTCAGATTGTGTTGAAATTTGGAAGGAAAGTTAATGCAGGAAGAATCGTGTTGTTTTTTTACAAGCTTTTATTTAACTTGCTTAGGCAGTGTGATATTATCAGTGTTAGCTATTTATGGATGTAGTGCATTAGGGGAATTACAAGGGAATTAGAGGAATTAGAGGAATTACTCGGGAATTAGGGGAATTATTATCTATTTTGGGAATTAGTGTAGACAATATTTTTCTGCGGAATACCCCTCGATCCTTGCCCTCCTAGGAATGCCCAAACAATAACTTTCGCCAAACGACCGTCACCTACTAAAAAATTTGGCAAAAAAAATTTTTAAAAACAAAATAAGAGTAGCAAAAATCGCCTACTGATTTTGCTCGATACCTTAGACAAAACTTTAAAGTGATGATACACATGCGCATTAGTTTGACAGTTTGATTAATTTTCATTTCCTTTTTTTTCTCTGTTTCTTATAGGGATGCTCTGCCACTTGTATTTTCTTCTAAACGGTGTCCTGAAATCCACAAAATAATGCAATTATCCAGTATTTTACTGAAAAATAACATCTACGCCTCGCCTGTGACTTTAACGTCAAAGAATCAGTTAGAGAAAAATTAAGAAAATGCCACAACCAACATTTAGACAATATTCATTTCCTTATTTGAGTTTTGAATAATTTACTTTTTTTTATGAAAAGCAATTGTTTGGTGAGTAGGAGGTGCATTTTTCAAAGTTTCAATTTTTTTTTTTTTTGGAAAAACTACATTTGCCCCGAAAACTAATTTCAGATTCGTGTTCTGCGACCCCAAATTAGTGTATCCTAAAAAAATTTCGCAAAAATTCCGATGCCCCGCTAAAATACAGAATTACATATTATGCCATTATTTTATATACATTGACTTTCTACACCTCCACTAACATTTAGCAAAAAAATTATATACATTATTCTCCCAAAGTAAATTATTCTTCTGATTGGATTTAAAGAGCATATTTTTTTAACCCTGTATATTATTATTCTGTGTGAAAGGGCAACATACATTCATCTCGCATTATACCACTATTCGTGTGCCAACAATTTTTAATGAGGGAATTAATTATATAAGATATTTCGGGTTACTGCTATATGTAGGAAAACCCTTTATAAATATTAACAAATGTAGACATAAATCATCACTTATTTCACATTTCTCCTTCTTTTGACAGTATTTGTATTAGTGATATAAATATAACAAGCAATTTAACTCTCGCTTCTGCAAGAATAAATAAGCAATTATGAAGGTGTAAAGTACAACAATCAACATAAAGTATAATACCTATATAAAAGTATAATCTACGCCTGCGCATCCACCTGCCCGGCATAATCTACCTGTTTGAAGTACTTTTAAATTGTAAAGAAGTAGGCTAACCACTTTAAAAGTTAAATAAACCGCCCACCATATTTCTTTTCCCTTCAACCGAACCAATGTTTTCCTTTGACAGGCTTTATTCGTCTCGTCTAATCAATGCAAATCCTATCTGATCTGAGTAGGTTTATTTAAAAGCTTCTATTGTGTCCTGACAGAAATACGTCTGACACGTGACAATCCAGAGGCAGTTACACGATCCAAGTTATTTATTAAATATTGTGAGTAAATGCTCCAGTTCGTTATCACATACGACTTGTTTCCACGGACCATCAGCAATTTAGAAATGACTATTTATTGAGACAGCAGCGAGCATTATTTAGGCTTATCTCTAACGCTGAGATATGCGTTTGCATAAAAGGGCTCTACGGAGTCGGACATGTGAATTATACTGGACGTAAAGGCGTCTTTGTTCTGAAATGAAAATGAATCTGCATCAACAAATTTATGCTCATAATTTACTAAAATTATAATACTAGTTTATCTATTTGTTAATAGCGGGAAGATGGGCCTGAAAAAAATTGAGTTTTTTGCTTCAAAAATGCTAGAGAGCGCAAATTTTGTCGGAAATGAACGATTTTTTTTTTAATTGGAGCTTACCGAAATTCCAACAAATCCCCGGAGCCCGAATTTTGAAAAAAAAAATCCTTTTTTTATTAAAACCGGCTCAGCTCGGTGGCGCAATGCTTAAGGTATTAGGCTTGCGACCACGGAGTCCCAGGTTCGAATCCTGGTTAGGGTATGGATGTGTAGTGGTGTTTTTCACGTGTTGCCGAGATGGTAGCAGTGGGCTAGACTGCGGTTGTGTGAGAGACAACAAGGTCTAGTCGCTCTCCTCTCCTGAATTCGAGTCTCAGCTGCGGCAGATGGCAATGTCGCAGGGAATGGGTGATGTTGTCTAAGTGTGTCCGTCCGTCCTGGTTGAGTGGTAGAATAGCCTACGGCTAAACTCCGCCAGGACATTAATCTAAATAAGGCGATAAAAAAAAATATTAAGTTAAAATCTAAAACTTTTTTTTGTTTTTGGAGGATTTGTTGGAAATTCGTTCATTTCCGACAAAATTTGCACTCTCTAGTTATTTTTAAACCAGAAAACTCAATTTGGGACCACTGTGAGTCGACTAGAACTCACTTGGAGCGGGGCCCCTCACTTTTAAAAATTTGTGAATTATGTAACAAATCACCATTAAAACCAATTGTGTTGCCATAATTACACAGGCACACGAAAAAAAAGAAAATTTGCAAACGTGAAAGACACCTATCCCTATGTTTTTTGAGCCGCTGATTCAAGATATCATGTCAAAATTATACACTGCTCAATTTTTCGCAAATTGACATTTCATCCCTAAATTCGGGGTTAAATGACTATTAAATCTAATAGAACGACACGCGTTGAAACGATACTTCAGAATCATTTAAAATGGCTCTAGTCACATACTCCTAACGTTCTATCATACCACGGAAATGATGGTGGTGTACTTTTTCCCAAAAAAAAAAACTACTACTACCCCCGTTTCTGATTTTTTCATAATACGCCGAGGTTATTACAGGGAATAGTGATAAATCGAGTATCTTTTGACCAAGAGACACCAAAACAACCCCCGGGGGTTGGAACCACCCCCTCCCTGAATGACAAAACATTCCGAAGATACTACGAAAGAGCTGAAGAGCTTCCGTTTTCGAGGCCGAGGAACACGATGATTGCAATACTTTCCCCCACCTTTCTGGAACTAAATGAAAAAACAACCCATTGTTCTGATTTTTTCATACTATGCTTGTGAGGGCTTGACAGATCGGGGTTATTACAGGAAATATTGATAAATCGACTATCTTTTGACCAGTAGACGCCAAAACAACTCCCCGGTGTTAGAACCACCGCCCCACAGTGTTTCATCTGAACAATCTAGGTGGACAAAAGTCATTTCCAGATTTCCGGTAATGGGTGATTAACTAATGTAAACAACACCTGCAAACATCCGATTCCAACAATTGTTTATGTCTAGTATTCCACAGTGAAGAGTAATAAGAATTAAAATTTAAAGAATGGTTTAAGTACAATCGGAATAATTAGTCAGTTACAATTTAACGACACTTTCGACAACATCTAACTGTGGCAGTTCGTAATTGAGTGGACATTTTTAGTGATGGATTTTATTTCTGGGGGTAAGTACAACATTGTTTTAATTAATACAAATCTGTCTGTTATTCAAACAATATAAAAAAACGTTTTGAAAATATATGAAAAATACATGTTATTTTTTCTTTGCTTAATAACTTTCCATGTCTGTTAATAACATGTACACGCATGTATCCAGGCTATTTTTTTTATATTTCATAGCTGGACCATTTCTATTTGTAATAACATGTATTTTAGCCAGCTCACTCGAGTACAACTATTTTTTTTTCAGAACACTTTTACTCTATTTCAAAAATTGACTTTTTTGAAGAATGGCTCAAATACGGAAAAAATGAAAGAAACGTTCGAATTTTCGAGTTCCTTTCGACTAAATTTCATTTTAGTGATGTTACTGAGGACTCTCAAAGAGAACTCAAAATGAAGTTGGCCAGCTATTCGTCGAAATTTGATGCTAAATAGGTTGCTGCAGAAAACTCAAAGGAGCGTTTCTTAACTAAGAATAAAAGCTGGTTGGAAGATGAAGGCATCCAATTCCACGTGTGTAATACCGTGCCGCGACCTTCTACTTCATTTGAAGATGCTACTCCTACAGGAAGATCTCGAAAAGATTTCAAGAACTTATCATCCAAAACAAAGAAACGTCGAGTTCGAGACCTCGTTCAATTGCATAGCGTTGAGGAGTTGGTAACTGCTGCAGAAGTAGCTGTGCGTTCGACAGGAAATAGGAACATTACTACAGCGATTAGAAAAATTAGTGAAAGTCAAGAATGTGCAAATGCTTCCGTAAGTTTGAAGAATACCAGTTCTTTGGATAATGCTAGACAATTAAGTGGTGACGAGGCATTAGCCTATTACATAGACTCTAAATCTACAACGCACTCATACAAGTAGACTAGAAAGTGGTCTATGAAAGTAGGTCATGACGTGTTTCCATTTTACTACTGTTTATGTAAGTCCAAAAAGGGCTGTTATCCTCCTGAGGAGCACATTGTAGTAACAGAAACTCGTGCTGAAGTGAAGTTACAAGCCTTGTTGGATAAAACCGTTGAACGTTTAGTAGAAGCTCAGAGAGAAGTCATAAATAGAGTGCTTCCCAATTCATCGTTCACTCTCATAAGTAAATGGGGTTGTGACGGAAGTTCTGGTCACAGTGCTTATAAACAGAAATTTGAATCCAGTGAGGATACTGACGAATTTTTATTCGTATTTTCATTTGTTCCCATTAGATTACTCGATGGCAACAACATCATTTGGCAGAATCCTCGGCCATCATCCAGGATGCATTGTCGTCCGATTAAGTTCATTTTTGCCAAGGAAACCACAGAATTCACGAAAGCAGAAACTAACAAGGTCTTGGAAGATATTAACAATTTACTTCCAACAATCTGTAACACTGGTGATTCTCAAATGTCTGTCAAACATGAACTTCTGCTGACAATGACTGACGGAAAAGTGTGTAACGCCTTGACCGAAACTTTTTCCTCATTTGTGGTGCTACCCCCAAAATGATGAATGATGAATCAAGGCATTTTGACAGCAACCAAGATCATTTTGGCTTTGGTTTGTCAAAGCTTCATACGTGGATTCGTTGTTTCGAATGCCTTTTACACATTAGCTATAAGCTAGATATAAAGAAGTGGCAGGCTAGAAGTGCTGAAGATAAGGCTAGTACAAAACAACCCCAGGAAATTAAACAACGATTCAAGCATGAAATGGGACTGATTGAGGACAAACCAAAGCCAGGATTTGGTTCATCAAATGATGGAAACACTGCTCGCTGTTTCTTTAGCGACCCTGAATTGAGCGCTCAGATCACAGGATTGGATGTTACACTCATCAAGCAATTTGATGTATTACTGAGAACATTGTCTTCTGGTTTCGAGATAAATTCAGTGTGGAATTGAACAAATTTTGTATGGACACAAGAAAACATTATTGCAGTCTGTATTCATGGTATTATATGCCGGCCACTGTACATAAAATACTGGTCCATAGTACAGAGGTCATCAAGATTGCGATTGTTCCAATTGGGCAGCTTTCGGAAGAAGCCCAGGAAGCTAGGATCAAAATTGTCGTAGGTTCCGGGAGCATAACACCAGAAAGCGTTCACGTATTGCCACGAATAGAGACTTACTTTCCATGTTGATTATAACATCTGATCCTCTGATCAATAGCCTCCGAGAGGTTCCTAAAAAGAAGACCGGTAAATTGTGTTCAAAAGTCTTAAAGCTGATTATAGCTTCTATAATAGAACCTCGACCTCTGCCATGTTCAAACCTAACACCCCAAAATGAGAAAGACTATCACATAACTGATACCTCTGACGATTCTGATGACGAGGATTAGTTACAGAATTATTTTGTATTCAATATGTAATAGTATGTATTTTCAATAGCCCAAATTTCTAATGTTTGCTTTGATTTCTTTGTATTATTGGTTTTTAGATTATTTTAGTATTTATTCGTATTTTTCTACAACCTAAATTATTTCTTGTATAGAATATAATTATTTCTTTTTGAATCTTTCTTTTTTTTATGACAATCATCACTAATAAAGTTTATTATTAATAGAAATGCTTTATATTCTTATATTACCAAACAATGCAAAAATGCCGAAAAATAATTTTGTTCAGATGAAACACATTGGCAAGAAAATTTTTAGAAACTTTTTTACATACCTACTTTTTAGAGTATACTTATTTTTCATTCTCTCAAATCCAACCCTTTATTACTTAGATTTTTTTACTATTTTTAGCGAATTCACGGATCTAATATTATCATGTCCACAAAGTTTCAGAATTTTAAAATAATATTTATCTTTCAACCCCCTCAAAGACAACCCCCTACTATTTATAATTTTTTAACTATTTTTGATATATTCACAGACACAGGGGGGTAAATTGGGGTAAATGGAGGTAAATAGGTAAATGAAGCAGGTAAGAGTCCATAAAATTGGTATTTAGTATATACAAGAGAAGCTAAGGTCTCAAAAAAATTTTTGGCATTAGCCACCCCCATTACCACCTCCACCTCATTATTAAAGGGGATGAGAAAAGCTTATGATTTAGTGTGTGTTCTGTGTAGAAAAACCAAAAACCTCAAAATATTTTTTTACTTCACATTCTCTTTTAGATTCTTTCAATAAAAATAAACTAAATAGTACGGGAGCTAGCGACTTTTTAGTTGCTATATTTGTTTAAACTTGTTTTTTTTCGATCATATTAATGTAACTCATCCACAAAACAAGCTCCTCCCATTTCGTTAGAGGGCCAACGCTTGGCAGCAGCATTTTGATTATTTAAAGAAAGTGTCACTGCTATACGTGTTTAAACTTGATATTGTTTGTGTCCTTTATTCACATTACATTATGATGGAAAATGATTCTTGCCACCTTCATAGACTGGTGTGCTCCTATGATTAACACAAATATGTAATTAAAATAAAGTCAATTGACAGAAATGTTTAAAGCTGAATTTTGCGAGTAGTTTATTACTTGAAATTGTTAAAAGAAACTTGTAATACCAGCCATTTGACGGAACATGGTTTTGGCAGGAGCAAAAATGTCCTGTCAGTCAAGCGTTGGTCCGCTAGTGCACCTGTAGGAGTCGATTTTGTGGAAACACAGCATAAATATACATACACACAAAAAATAAGAAATTAATTTAATTTAAATCTTACAAAAAATAGTATCGCTGTCTCCCGTACTAAAAGTAAACACAAAGTAACATGAAATCGATATTCATACCTCTCGTGATAATTATATGGTTTATTAAAAATTTCTTCGTGCTCAATAACCTGCTCAATAATAATCCACACCATTTAATTCAACATTAAACCACTTTAAACTGTGTTTTGCTTTTGCCCATAAATAAGCAATCAAACGAAAACACACCAGTATTTATATTTACTTTTCATAAAAATAGAACCTGTTTACCTTGCATCCGAATGATTGTACATGTACCATTTATATTTATTAAATTTGAAAGGTGTTGACATAAAAAGACTCATCTCCCAGTAAATCTCGTTCAAATAAAACTTCTGAAGCATGAAAATCACTTTATGATAAAAAGGATTTGCACATATCCTGTATTATCAATATGCAAAATCAATGTAGAAAGGAATATGTAACGTTCATGTGTAGGGTAGACATGTAACACCACATAAATGATATCGGCCCTATATTGCAGGCTTATCTCCGCAAACAGTTCCGGAAAGAGCTGCGGAGTTCTGTTTACTCTTCCGGTGGCCATCAGACGATCGGTCGGGTCGGTCGGTAATACAGTGCTCTATGCATACTAAACGTTTGAGAACCCTATAAACCATAAGAGGTCGTTTGAACGTATGTTGTTTGATAGCCCTAAACATCAGATCATCTTTTGGGTTTTCAATTTATTGGGATAGGGTGAATTTTATGTCCAGCGCTTCTATCTAGAATACTAAAATAATTATCTGTACCCCATTAAAATAATCATTAATCTAAATATACAGTATGTTCCTGGATTTAATTTGCGAGAGTGAATTTTTCTTTATTTTTTATTTTACAAAAAATTACAAATGAATAAAAAATGTTTTTACTTTCACATCCAGTTGTTGTCAGTATCGTGACAACTTAAATACTGCATATTTTAACTTAATTAACCACATTAGGTAATGTCTTTTTATTTATTTATTTTTACTTAATATTGTAGTTTTAAATTATTCGTAATATGTATGTTTTATGTATGTGTATATGTGTATATATGTGTATATATGTATATGTATAATGTGTATATATGTATTACTATTATTATTATTCTTTGTTTTTTTCGTTGCAATTTTTTGCTTGTTTTTCTTATAATTGTTTAAAGTCTAATAACCCCGCTTTTATTTTTCATCTTAATAAATTTAACAAGTCATTTTATTCACAACCTTTATTATTTAATTACTTTTTAATTGTTGGTAGGTTAAAATAGCTAAATAGTTCTTTTTGTTATTGGTTTTTTGTTGTAAAGGGTTGAATGTATGTGGGAGAAGATTTTTTACCTGAATATTTTTCAGATAATTCTTATCATTATAAACTAGTTCCTCATACGTTGAAGAATTACTTGTATTTATTAATATCAATGTGTTCTGTTTCTGTTTTTAAAATTCAATTTAACAAAGGAAAACTCATCTAAATGTAAGTTAATAAAAAATTTTTCGTTAGTTTAATTTCATTAGATAATTAAAGTTTTTAAACCTAATAATTTTACACAATAATTTACTTCATTTTTACTTTCCAACATCACTTTTTTAACTTAGTACCTTCCCTTGTTATAAGTATAAAAAACAATTTAGTATAAAATAAGAATTAATAGAAAAAGTATAAGCTTTTATTTATTTGGTTTGTTTAATTAATTGTTATATATTTTATTCAGTGATAAACAATCACAACCCTGTTTTTAATAATAATGATATTGTCCATAAATAACTACATCAATATGTTCAATTGTAAAGTCCTGAGGATGTTAATAAATTTTGACGAAACGTCGACTATTTAAAAAAGTTTTTTTCCTAACACCTTTTGGTTTATACCCGTTAGCGTTATCAGCATGGAAGCACAGACCATCAACCACTAATAAAAATTGAACAAATAATACTTTCAACTCCACCGGCCTTTTTTACAATTTGTGTCCTGTTGTCTAAATAAGAGGAAAACATTTGTAAATCAGTTCCTCGAATACCGAATCGTGCTCCTTTGGCCTTAAGCAGGTGATGGTCAATCAAATCAAAAGCTCGTGAAAAATCTACGAAAAGACCTACAACTGATTTCTTGTGGTCTAAAGCTTTAATGATTTTGTGATGAAAATCTCAGACTCCGTGCTTTTGTTTGTAGTGAAACCATGTTGAGCAGGAGACAGTAACATATTCTGATGTAAAAAATCTCCTTGAGATGAAGTTCTAAAATTTTTGAGAAACTACATAGTAGACTAATGACTATTATAGTCATTTGAACCTCCCTTCTTGTATAATGGAGATATATGGCTCTTTTAAATTTACTGGAGAATATACCTTTATCTATAGAAAGGTCTCTTACATAACATAATGGACCGCTTATCGCATATTTGCATTTTTTTAACCAAATTATTAGAAATATTATCATGACCACTAGGGTTTGAGGACTTTAATTTATCTATAAGGAGTTCAATATCAGTTGAAACTGTTGAAACCTCAGTTGAAACTGGAGATAGATAAATTGATTTCGGAGAGTTAGGTACATTATTTTCTAAGTAGTCAAAATTATGTAAAGCATTTACATATGTGGCGCTCGAAAATAACATATTTGTATATTTAAAAGTTAATAAAGAATGAAAACGAAACTGAAAAAAATATATGTTTATTAAATTTGTGGTAAACAAAAAAATGCAAGCTATGTTTTTTATACCAACTAAGAGTTCGTATTATTTGCGTAATAAAATGGGAAGTGCGCCTAAAATTTTATTAACTTTGTAAACTCAGAGTTTGAGTTATTAACACTTTCATTAAAATCTGACTTTATTTATGATCCTCGCCAGCGTGAGTCAGTGAATCTCGGTAGGAAATAGCATTAATAATTGTGATTAATTTCAAACAGTAGGTGGCAACACACGGCGTATTATTCGTGCATAAAAATTAAAATGTTGTAATTAATCTGTGCCATATTATCAACCGTGATTATTTTTATTCATAAGCTATCTGTGGGAATAAAGCCAACTGGAAAAAGAAAAAGGCAAGAGTTATTATATGACACGAAATAATGTGTAATGATGATGAAAAATTTTACAGATTCTCCCCCTCCAAAAAAATGTGTATGTTAAATTACTTCTACATCCAGTGGTAGGGTTCTAGCGACCTGGAAAACCTGGAAAAGTCAGGGAATTTGTAAAAGGACTCCGTACATTTATTATGTAAATTGGCTTATAATCAAATTAGTAGGTATGCTTTTAGAGGGCAGAATATTTACTAGTGAAATATTTTTGTCGAACTCCTCTATACGTTTCCTTAAATATATATGGAATAAAAACAGACTGCAACCAACAGCTCCGGACTAATGCCCCGCCGAGCGCTGAATTACGAATTACAAACCTGGCTGCGTTAAGTGCAATAACTGTGAATTGCCACAAAACGCTAAAGTTTCGATTTTAATAGACACCAGCCGAAAGACTTATTCCTACTTAAAGGAGCTCTCGTGTCAGCCACCCCATAGCACTTGCAGACTGCAGCTTCGAGTTATTAGCTCTCGTCAGTGCGAGGTAGGTCTGAGATGGCTGGAACGAGGCATTTGTTCACTCTTGGTACATGACGAGATTTATAAAACCACGACATGCAACAAAAATGGCAGGCTCCATCTAGCGGCTAATGTCCATTACAATCAAAACAGCAGTAGCCCTGACATGGGTATAGTTAGTAGGTATGCTTTTAGAGGGCAGAATATTTACTAGTGAAATATTTTTGTCGAACTCCTCCATACGTTTCCTTAAATATATAAGGAATAAAAACCAGACTGCAACCAACAGCTATTCTCCGGACTAATGCCCCGCCGAGCGCTGAATTACGAATTAACAAGCCTGGCCGCGTTAAGTGCAATAACTGTGTATTGCCACAAAATGCTAAAGTTTCGATTTTAATAGACACCAGCCGAAAGACTTATTCCTACCCACCCTCTCTACGACCCCCACTACAGTGTTACAGGCAGACAGAACGACAGACATAATTTTTTTTTCCGCTTAAATTTAAAATCTCGACGCTTCATAACATTCTAAGCCCATTTGAAGAAAAAACATTTTCAATTTTTTTTACGATTACCGCACTTTCACTCTACTACATGGACGTAGAAATAAAACTATCAGAAATAAGCGAGTTATAGGATCGATTTTATTTCACTATTCGTTTATCAATACTTAAATTTTAACTCATCGAAATTTAAAATTGATACCTGAAACCAATTCAAAGTTACAAGTCTCCAAATAGACTTCTTTGCACACCCAGTACATCGCGAAATGTTTATTTTAGATTTTTTCCCCAAAGCGGCATGTATCTAAATGTAAATTGAAAACAATTCCTGTTTTAGAAGTTTTTATCAAACACAAACTTCTCCCAAACAACGAATATTCACTACTACTTCAAAGCTACACAGCAATTTATGAATTTTGTTTCAGTCATTACATATTTCTCCTTTTTTTGATGAAAATACGAATTCTCCACTGCCGTGTGCCATAGCTATACGTAGAGAGAGATCGTACAAACTTTGCTTTATAATAAATTGTATTTCACGGTGCTATGCTTCGATATAAAAGTCTTCTACAAAGGTAACACTGTATTCAAGGTATATATGAGTATAGTTCTACAAAGCAAGTAATTTCACTAGAGCGAATGGAATTTTGTCTGGAAGGATTTAAATTACGTAAAATAAGACAAAGAAAGAAAAGGGCAAAATTACTTTCTGTCTTGCGCCGAAGATGACCCCACAGGAAGAAGCCATGCACAGAATCTTTTTAATATAAGATCAGTCACGATATTATCACATCTGCGTCTCTCATGCTATCACTAATCACTTTTTTTAAATTATCTTGATTTAAATAATAATAATAATAACATTTATTGAGTACATACAGATTACAAGTGATTTTCATCAATAAAAAATTACTCATATATGTAATAGTTTACGAGATATTCACCAACCCAAAATAGATAATTAATAAATGAATTAATTATTGAATATTTCTATCAAAGGGGTTTACCGTGGACTACTAATAAGTCACAGTCACAAAACAATCTTTATTTTACAACACTCGACGTATTTACTAACGTAATATTTTGTCAAAATATGTACATTTCCTTCGTTCGGGGACTTTTAGTATGTTTACCTTCTGACTACCTCTAACACATTCCTGAAGAGGAAAATTCTCCTCTCCTCCATGTTCCCTAGAATCTCCTGTTGGGTATTCATTGATTGGAACTGAACGATATGGGACACTATTGACACTTCATTTCATCACTACCCTCATTCGGCTAAGGTTTAGTCCAGACCGTTATAATACATACGTGTACCAAATTTCAAGTCAATATCATAAATCGTTACACAGTAATCGTGTGCACAAAAGATATTGCAGATAAACCAACAGACAGAAATTTTGTTTTGCTCAAACTTAAAATCTCGCCGTTTCTTAAAATTTTAACCTATTTAAACAAAAAACTCCACTACGTGGATATGGAAGTAAAGTTCAGCTTATAATTATTTTTGTGCATTTCTTATGCACCTTGCATGGTTTCTAACAAAGTATTGTAACTTTCTGAAAAAGATAAATTCTACCAAAACTTGATCTAGCCAAATTAATGGGTATTTTCAGAATTTGACAAGTGACGTCAGATCTCTCGCCATAATTAATTGTTTCTAAAACAAATTTAAGTACACAAAATAGGAAAGCTTTCAATTTACCTCGAAAATGCTGTAAAAGCATTAAATTATCTCCACCTGAACACGAGCCGCAAAGGAAGGGGTTGAATTCCATTAAATAATTTTCAATAAGCATTTATCAAGGCAAGCGCGCGATAAAGTTTGCAGAGTTCAAACGACAAATTTCCTCAAAGAACTCCGCTGGCGTCGTCTTTTCGACGTTAAAGAAATTGCCCAAATAGGAAAACCAGATTTAAAACCGATACTGCAATTTAATTAAAGTTCATACTACCAACAGATCAACCAAAAATTCCCCCAGAAAGGCTTTGCCTATGTCGTGTTTACTAATGAAAGTGTCTTGTAATTGATTTGGTAAATTAAATATTTGAGTATTTTATATGTTAACTAGCAGATATAGCCAGCCGTTCTTCAAACGGAACAAAATACGTAATTTTGTTGAGTTTGTATCACTCTGTAATCTTAGGAAATTAGATGAAAAAAGGAAATATAATAAAATGTTAATATTTTGGGGGACTGTCCGGTAGATGCTTCATTTATTTTCATGTGAAAAACCACCCCTAGCAGGAGGCCTTATCTCCCAGACGCTACTTTCTTTTGCTATAAAATCATACAGAAACAAAAATATTTTGAATTTAATTTTCTGTAAGGGATATCATATAATACTTGTTTTTGCGTAATCAAAGTGCAAAGAGGGTGGTTTGTTTGAAAAGCGTCTTTCGCTACATATGTCTTTCTTACAATTCGTCTTACATTAAAAATTCTCTAAAAAGGAGAAAGTAAATAAACAAAAAATTAATATTCATTATCAAAAAACCACTGCTCTAGGAATCACTACTTCCCGTCCTCTTTTTCTATCCAAGTCTCTCACAACGAAAAAAATTTTGTACGTGGAAATAATTGTTTATGGAACTTTAATAATACAATATTTGAAATCATCTACCCCAAAAACCTATAAAACGATATGCCATATCGGTAGTGGGGGTGGTAGTGGGGTGGATGAAGTAAAAAAAATTTTTTTTTTATTTAAATGATTAATAACTTTTTTATTTACTGATTGATTTTTTTCAAAAACAATGGGGTTCTTCCTCTAGCTAACGCTAACTTACTTTCCAAATTTCAATACAATCGGACTTTTCTTTCTTAAGTTATCGTGCTTACAAGAAACGTGACGGACGGACGGACGGACAGACGGACATTTTGAAAGTTGTTCAGAATTCGTTCACTAACATAATGATATGAATTTTTTTTCTCTACGAGCGATATTTACTGATTTAGAAATGTGCCGATCAAATACAATATACTCTTCGTTTTTGCGAAGAGTATAAAAAGAAATCGGTTAAAAATTCTAGACAGCGCGAAAATTCGATAATTAATATTCGATAATTTGATATCGGAAAACGAGTAATTCTATTAAAGAAAGATTATCATGTTGGTGAAGTTGATGTTTGACGAAATTTTTCAGGAAAAATTAATATTTAGGATACTTTATTTTGAAAGGATTTCAAGCATTTATTTTACCTCATACACCATGGCTTATGTTAAATAATTTTGACGTTTGTTCTGGAAGACCAAAAAATGTATTTAAAAATAAAACTTTCTGAGAAAACAATTATAAAAAAAAATTACAATTTACTGCATTCGACTTGACTGTATACGAAGGACGATACTATACAAAGAATCCTGTGTTAATTTATTATTGACAATTACTAGCGAACCAAACAATAAATTTTACTTTTAATAGCAAAATAAATGTTGCTTGCAATACCAGAATTTTAATGGGCTGTTTTCAACAAAGCACATTATGTGTTTTAAGAACGTAAGAACGAGAAGCTATTTTATTATATAGGTCGCAATACTATTTCATCGTTAAAGAAGTGTATACGTATATATAGAAATATGAACGCTATTATGTCAATGAGAATCATTGTGATATTTACATTATCTGGTGAATGGGATAAGTTTCCCACTCTTTTTTCAATCATGTTCCAGACATGTTCGATTGGGTATCCGTGCTAGCAAAGACTGGAATCGATTCCAGCATATCTAAATTTCCGGTTTCAAGTAATAAATATAAAGTACCGGTTCCGGTTCCTAGATATACCAGGGTTTCGGTTCCGGTTCCGCAAGCTGTTCTGGAACTCGAAATTTTCAAAGTGCACGTTAATTTTCCAAATTTGTCAAAAAAAATGCATATTATTTCATTCTTGTGCTCTTATTGCGTGAAGATATAAATATCGCCGGGCATCGGCCTAAGAGCTTAGCAAGCTTGAAAATGTTTATAATTTTTACATTTCATTTGAAATAAAACAGAAAATATGAGAAAATTGATTAGGGTATTCAGGCAGCTAACTTAAAAAACCTGAATAAATGGCAAAATAAAAATGCTTCTCATAATCTTGCACATATAAAAACGACATAAAACACACATAAGAGAAGACCAGATGGAGAAATATAAAAACATCACCGGGAAAACTACTCCACACATGATCAAACGAAAATGATTTGCTGAAAAACCTAGCACATTTGCTTGACTTAACAATAAGTAACACGTGGAGTGAAATCCAAACATTGAAGCAACATAAGCTTAGTTTCACATGTATGTCATATTCTGGCGAGGAAGATAAGAAAAAACGTTGAAACAAAAAGGAAAACAAAAGTCAAGCAGACCACAAAATACTATGCGGGAAACTGAAAAAACAAAAGAAAAAAGGCCTAAAAAAGTAACAAAATACCAAATAACACTTAGAGCATCTCCCTACTACAGCATGGAGAATATAACAAATACCGCGAGAAAAGAGAAACACAGTTAACAAGAGAGGATATTAATGAGCTCAAAAATAAAGAAATCTGCAAGGAAAACATTAAAAGAGACGAAGTCATCTATGAGCTCAAAAGGAAACAAATAATAAATATGAATAATTAAAAAAGATGAAAACCACACAATGATAACGTATAAAATATATGGGAACATATCAGACGAACCAATTGAAAATAAGAGGAAGTAACTGTAAACGAAAGAATTAAAATAACTACAAGAAAAATTCTACAATTCATCTAGAGAATAAACAATCAAGTCAATGATGGTCAATGATGACATACTGGGTTAAAAGCGCTGCAACGACAAAAGCCAAGAGAAAAAGTCTGAGAACAGTTGAAAGGATATCATCAAATTACTCACAAAAACAGTAAAATTAAAGGAACGATAGAAAACATCAACGTTAATGGAAGGGATAATAATTTTTAAAAAAGATGGAAACGCACGCAATGAAGTCGCTGCCAGAGTCCCGAAACAGTGGAAAGAGGTTTAGAAGAAGGACATCTCTAGAAGCAAAAACATAAAAAGTAAATGCAACAAAGCAACTCACTTACACTTACACTCACCTACACTTCCTATCCTATATTCCTGTGCTATGCGCCATGTGGCTCTCGTTGCTGGCAACAACCATGACCTCAGTCCAACCCAGCATAAGCATCAGATCTGGTGGTGTTTCCGGAAGTGGCAGCAATGTCTACCGTACGCTGGTAAATCAAGTAAAGACAATCCAAGACAATTTGTTATTTGTTTTATATGACATTAGGTAATAGCAACAAGCTCAATAAAAAATAAAGCAAGTAAAGATTATTATGAAATGAATATTATAATCATAAGATTCGTCATGAGTACACTTGTTTATCTCACTAAACTATTTAACGAGTGCATAAAGGAAGGTATTTTTCCCAGCTGCTTAAAAATTTCCAAAGTTGTTCCAATATTCAAGAAAGGTGAGTTAAATGATATATCTAGCTACCGCCCCATATCAGTTATAGTGAAAAATTGCTACACACAAGATTAATGTATTATTTTGAAACGAATGGCCTCTTTTTCAGTGGGCAGTTTGGTTTCAGAAAGAAATCAATGACAGATGCTAGAAGTCTACTCTTGAATTACATCTCAGATGCATATGAAAATAAAAATTATGCAGGCTGTATTTTTTGAGATCTTTCGAGGGCATTCGACTGTGTTCGGCATAATATATTATTAGGAAAATTGAACAAATATGGTGTAAAACCAGCGTCATTAAAACTACTTAAAAGTTATTTCAAAAATAGAAACCGAATCACTGCTTATAACGGTATGACATCAACAATAGTGGGCATAGATCATGAAGTACCCCAGGGAGCCGTCCTTGGACCCCCGTTATTCTTGATCTATGTTAATGACTCACCGCAACATGTTTTAAATGCTAAATTTGTGTTGTATGCCGATAATGCTACTAAAGAAAATTGTAATGAGAACCAGATTGAGTTAGAACATATTATGCTGCAAACACAGTACGACTACTTCCGAGTAGTTCCAAGCCAATGTCCTATGTTTAAATGATACCAAAACAGCAAATATTGTATTTTCTACTCGTTATATCAAAAAGTATGAAAACCCAGATAATGTAAAATTTCGGGGAGTAGTTCTTGATCCGAAACTGTGTTGGAATCAACTTGTGGACTATGTTTAAAAAATTGGCAAGGTATATTTATATGATAAACAATCTCATAGGGAAGGTATCCTTAAATGTCCATTATTCTAAGGCACCTTTTCTTATGCAATTCTAACTTGGGGGCATATAGCTCATTTAGATAGGATACTTAGTTTACAGACGTGTCGTAAGATCGATTTCAAGTCTTGGATATAGAGATGACGTAAAATATAAATTCATTGAATATAAAATATTAATAGTTCCTTCTTTTTACAAACTTTTATTTAACTTGCCTTGTTAGTATGTAATCTTGCAACTGTAATCTTGCAACTGAATTTTAAAACAGTTATCCCCAACCGATTCAGCTGAAATTTTGCATACACGTTTAGTTTGGATGACAATGCATGGTTAGCTAAGTGACGTCATTCTGAATCCAATATAGCGGACTCCCAAAGATGGCGGACCAGCAGTTTTTTTTTTATTATAATTTATTATATATAGGTGCTTGAATATGTTAAATAAAACATAAACAATTACGTCGTTCATAGTGATACACATGGCCATGATACAAGGTTCAATAATTAGATATCCTTGAGGTAGGTATCTACGATTAGTAAAAATGGGGTTAACTACTGTGGTCCCTCGTTTTTTAACTAATTCCCATTTTATATTACTTCTTTACCATATAAACAGTTTTGTGGCCAGGTTAAAAGTTTTAACCGTTATTTTATTTTAATTCTAAAAATCGCAAATAAAAGTTTTGATTAAAAAGAAACACATTACACCCTGTAAGCATAGCATTACATTATTTAGAATAATTTATAAAAAATTGTTATGAAAATCGTATACATTTTTTTATTCACCAAAATCACGTTGTACTAGAATACACTTATTTATTTAAGCATATCTCAATCACAAATGAAATAAAATTACTTTTTTAATATAAAACCTTAAGTTAAATTATTTATTGAACAAACTCCTCAAGAACAACATAAAGCAACCTTAAATTAAATTAGAAATTCCTCGGGGCCCTTAAACATAAAAATATTTCCTGTCTTTCGCAAATTAGGCCAGGTATTTGTTTTTCTGATCCACTTACTGTCCCGGTTTTCTCTTCTACATATTAATGGTATCTTGACGACGGCAAGAGCAGCAGGAATAGCAGGAATAGCTCGTTGAGCTTCCGCTTTCGCTGCGAGGAGTTGGACACGCAGCTTGCTGTGTTAATTGAGCGAATCCCTCCTACACCTTATTATGTTTCCCGAGGAGATTTGGTTTCGCGCAAAACGCATTCATTTATCATAACGACGTAACGGGATATAAATTTAAAAATGCCGGGAATTAATTTATTCCGTCGGTCTTGGCCGAGATTTATTTTTTGAACGCGTATTTCAAATTAAAATGCTTAGTGAACACTACGTTCACTAGAGCAAAAGAACCAGATTACATAATTTATTGCTCTTTTTTTTTAATCTTTTTATTTAACGTCGGCCTATTTCCGCTACCAGGGCCTATCACCGACGCCAGGAGACGAGCTAACCCCAATCTGGAAACTTTGCCGAACCTCTTCTCGTGATATTTTACCCTCAACTCATCACCACAGCTGAAGTGTTCCTCCAACCTACTTCAACCCATCAAGCCATCGCTATAAATTTTTTTTGAAAACATCCGCCTCCGCTTTTCTTGTTAACCTCGCCCGTTTGCCTCCAACGGAAGATGGTGCAACATTCCACACCTACCGAACTTACCACCAAGTTCAGAAGTGGCTGGGGGTGGAAAAAGATGCCACTCAATGGGGATGGAAGAAGGTAGATCAGGGGCTCATTCCAACAACAATGATGAGTGAAGTGGCACCCCCTACCTTATGAAATTACTATCATGCGGGTGCAATAAAGGCTGTAGCGCAGGCTGCTGTACCTGCCTAAAAGCAGGCCAAATGCAAATTTTGCTCCGGCGTCTCTTACCAAAACGTCACCGTAATTCAGATTGCCGAAGGAGGAGCAGGAAGAGAAGACGACGACAACGACGTCGACGATCCAGTACCCATTTTTCAAGCTGAATCGGACGATTTCAAACCACCCACGAAGCGGGCAAAATGAACTATTCCAATCCAATATCTCTTGTAAACATGCATATACATATATATCAATAAATACAAATGTTGAATTAATTATATTGTAAATATATGATTAATAGGCTAAATGTATATTTCTTGTGGATGTACATGGGTTTCACTTTTATGAAAAAAATTGCCAATTTTTGGAGGGCTGTATCTTGGTAGCTATTGGACCTACAGAGCTCAAATTGTAGCAAATTTAATCTACTTTAAAAACGTAAATAACATGTTTTATGAAAAAACGCATAGTTTAGGAGATATAGTGACAAAACCGAAATAAGTGCGAAAATTTCGCGGTTTTTCGAGTGCTACGAAGTTAGCACAGGTCTTTCGAAGCTGCAAACTTGTCCGTACCCTATGAGATGGATCTAGTAAGTAGTTTAAGTTTCTGACATAGGAAAAAAATATTGTAACATTAGCATGCCAGACTAATGAATTAGAATTTTCATTTTTCAAAAATTTCGCGAATACCCAACGTATTCGCGAAATTTACATTGTTAATTAAAACTACATCGCCAGTGGCGGTCTGGCTAGGTCGGCTAGTCGGCAAATGTCGACTAGGGTCCTAGGGTCGCGTCTAATGAGGGGCCATTTTGGGACGAACAATTTGAAAAAATTTTTTTTGGATTTCGCCCCCCCGCTCATCAAAACATTTTTTTTAGATTTGTCCCCCCCGCTCATCAAAAAAAATTTTGGGACAAAAAATTTTTTTGGGCATTTTTTTTTTAATTTTCCATTTTTTTAACTCCTTTCGGTGGGGACAACCTAGTGATAATTTTCAGCATGTCATGGTAGATCACGTTGTATATTCCTTTGTTTTACTTGTGATGGTTTTTGTCAGTTGACCTGAGAGCGGTACTGTCCTAAAAAACCTCTGATCATCACGATACAGTATAATTTAATTCTATACAAATTTGGAATTTTAATTACTACATATTCATAAATCACGATCCTTAGAAATCTCTTGAATATGAGTAAAAGTTTCTTTCCAATTTGTTTGTCAGTTAACTCACAACAATGGGCAACTTTTCAAAAAACTTTTTAACAAGCAAAAGTTGTAACGTTATTTGATATTTGTGTTCAAATATACAAAATAAACAACAACTCTGCTAACAAAGTAAAAGTAAATAATACAAACAAACGACGCGTACGACAAAGCAACAAGCCAAATTTAAATAAGAATAAATTTTACCCGTGCATTGAAAATTGTACAAAGGAAATATCGACATCAAACGCCACTCAAGAAGCTACCTGCGAAATATTATAAATATTTAGTTGACAACATACGGCAGTAAATTCGTTTAAGCTAATAATATTGTCAATGATATATTATTTTTTAAAGGCCGTAGTCGAGTAAGCATGGGAAATGTACCTTTGCATCGATTTTACTATATTTTTTTCAAAGTAACATAAGTCTCGCCAAACGATAATAATTTCGAATTGTTCAGGTTTTCTTAGAAATTTATTTTTTGAAATTTATTTAAAAAAAAAAAAAACGTTTTTCTCGTGAACCTTAGTCTCGAATTACTTGGTATTGAACTATATTATGGTGGTGCTAAAGACTCACACAGTAAGTATTTATTTTTTTGTGATTTTCGCTCCGCAGGGAATGTGGAAAATAGAACATTTAAAAAAAATAAAAAATTGTTTTGTAGTACTCAGGGGGCAATCATCATTTTTTTGTCAAATATCATATCATATTGGGACCATATAATATATTAACATCATAATTGTACGAAGGGTATAACATATTAATATTTATAAAACCCTTGGACAAACCGATAGTTGACTCATGGGCAAAAATCATTTAAATACAGGGTGAACCAAATTAGATGGAATCTGGGTTTTTCTCTAAATCTATTGCAGATAGGCAAAAACCAATATTGGTGTCCTGAGCTCGATATTCGAGAAACAAACAATGGCGAAAACCGCGATCGTCTATCTTTTTCGACTACCGAGCTACAGAGGATTTTTCGAAAATTGGCATTTTTGGTTGACCTTTACATCTCAATTACCAAGTGTCGAATTGAAAATCGATTAACACTTTTTTGAGAAGAATCCGCTGCTGATAAGAAGAAAAAACCGCTGCCCAAGGAATCACTACTTCCACATCCAGATTCTCTATCCAAGTCACTCACAACGAAAAAACTTTGTATGTGAAAATAATTGTTTATGGAACTTTAATAATATAATATTTGAAATCCTCTACCAAAAACCCATAAAACGATACCCCACATCGGTAGTGGGGTGGGGGTGGTGATAGGGAATGGTAGTGGGGGGTGGATGAAGTAAAAAAATATTTTGAGGTTTCTGGTTCCTGTACATGCACTAAATCACATTTTTTTTCATCCCCTTTAATAAGGAGGTGGACGTGGTAATGGGGGTGGCTAATGCCAAAAATTTTTTTTTGACCTCAGCTTCTCTTGTATATACTAAATACCAATTTCATGGACTCTTACCTACTTGATTTACCCATTTACCCCAAATTTACCCCAATTTACCCCCCAACCCTTCGACGGAACAAGATGAAAATATAATCTAGTTCTAGATTTCGTTAAAGTACATATGTGTATCAAATTTCAAGTCAATATCTCAAACGGTTCCAGAGTAAACGTGCGCACAAAAAAAAGTTACAGACAGACAGACAGACCGACAGACAGACAGACCGACAGACTATGCATGCCTCAGTGTTCGAGATATAACTTTTGTTTAAATGAATCACCCTGTAAATTATTTCATTATTCGATCACAACTTAAATTAGCTATCCAACGATATATCGTATGTCATATTTACCTCTAGAAAAAGTACTTAATTTTCGAAAAATTTAATATATTTTTGAGACTATAGAAAACTATTAGAATAGAATAAGTTTTTATGTGTAGAAATTGTACAAAAATAAACAGTTAAGTCACCGAAACCTAGCAAAAAGTTTGTTCGTGACTCCTGTAATATTTGCAATTTGTTGATAGGGCAGTAATAACATTACATATAAAAAGTTTCTAAAAGACAATAAAAATTGTACTTACCACTAAAGTAAATCTAAATGAAATAATACAAATAATAAAAAGTGTTAAGTTACTAATTTTACAAGTTTCTTAAATACAATTAAATAGTACTTTTTACTAAAATAAAATTCTTACACTAAAATAATATAAGGTTTTAAGTAATTTACTAATTAAACAAGTTAGGGTATTCTATAATGACAAAAATGTAGGATGCTAGTTAAATATGTGATCAAGATTTAAATTTGAATGTTTAATCCACATTTTAATTTTTTACTGTATAAAATGCCATTAAATAGTCTAAGTTCATTCAGTAGTATTTTGTAAATTTTAGATAGGTAATACAGGAAATATTTTTGAGTTGTCGTTTTGTGTGAGATAGGAAGTATACATTTATGATTTTTTATGGCCCTGGTGTTACATTCGTGTTCAAAAAGGCTTACGGAATTTTTATGCTTATAATAATATTTCAGTATATCAAATACATACAGTTCTCTTAAAGTGAAAACATTAAAATCCGAGAACAAGATTATAGTTGAGTAACGCATTGATTTCCTAAGGATGGTTTTAATAATTATTTTCTAACAGACAAATACTTTTTCTAGATTATTTTTATAAGTTCCACCCCAGGACAGAATGCCATACGTTAACAACGGCTGTACAAGAGCATAGTAACAATTCCTAATCAATTAGTTACTAAGAATGCCGCTTAAACTTTTAAATATGAACATGCATTTTTTTAAAATCTTTTTGTTAAACAGTAATGTGTTCATGCCATTTAAGAGACTGATTACGCCTAGGTATTTGATGTTATTAGTTTGTTCAATATACGAGGGACAATTACATGCATTTCTATTGCATATATCCTGGTGTAAAATTAATTGATTTAAATTGACTTTGTCACGAAGTGAAAAACATATAAATTTTGATTTTGATGTATTCAGTTTTAGCAAAGTGCTATTCAGCCATATTGTTATAACTTTTAATATGTGTTCAGATTTTGAACGAACATCAACACAACAGTTTTTTGCCAAAAATAGGAAATACTAAACTACAATAAATGTTCGAATTGTCTTCCATTGACATCTATGCATATTTATCGCATTTCTAATATTTATTGAGAAGGTCATGGTAAAAAAAAATCGAAATAATGGTAAATGTCAAAAACTAATTTGTGAGTTAATTGTGAGTGAGCATTGTTAAAAATTGTTCAATTTACTAATGGTGAAAAATATCATATGAATCGGTCATTTGAGAAACAGCACATGTCATATTTTCAGCCATTTCCATTTTATCACAAAAATGTTACGTTCAAAGGTCAACGCGTCGATCCCTAGAGAGACAACACTTGTCCGACGATCTTACAACATTTTATGCGTGTCTAAATATATCAGTACCTTCAGAAACAGCACAAGTCAAATGACAGGTGCTGTTTATTAATGCCATGCGGCTCGGTGGCGCAGTGCTTAAGGTGTTAAGCTTGCGACCACGGGGTCCCAGGTTAGAATCCTGGCTAGGGTATGGATGTGTAGTGGCGTTTTTCATGTGTTGCCGAGATGGTAACAGTGAACTAGATTACCGTTGTGCGAGAGACAACACAATCTAGTCGCTCTCCTCTCCTGAGTTCGAGTCTCAGCTGCGGCAGATGGCAATGTCGCAGGGAATGGGTGTTGTGATATTGTCTATGTGTGTGTGTGTCCGTCCTGGTTGAGTGGTAGAATAGCCTACGGCTAAACTCCGCCAGGATATGAATATAAAATAAGACGATTAAAAAAAAAATGTCAGTTATGTATTTATCGTGAAAAACTGTCTGTAACTCGGAAACTTAGCAAGTTACAAAAAAATTTCAAAAGACAAAAAATGTTTAGAAGGTCTCAATGCATACGTCTGAGTTTTTTCAAATTTTTAAATTACATGTTTTTAAAGCGCTACAATTTCAAAGAAAGGGGTAGTTTTTCATGTTTTTCCGGAAAAACTCGGTGAAAACGCACTTTACAGAAAAGTTTCAAATAAAAAAAATTTATTGTATTTCGATGATACATTCACCTGAATTTTTTCAGATTTTCTTTTTCAACTTTTACATTTCCCCTTCCCCACTTTTAGCAATTTTCGAGTGGCCATATCTCGAAAATATGCGTCTTTCTCACAAGAGTAAAAACATATTATTTTAGTCCAAAAATGGTAAATATGTTTTTTTTTTCATTTTTGGCCTAATTCTACAAGTTACGGAACCCGTGATAGAAGGGGTGTTTTCTACCCCTTCCGATCATTTCCTAATCTTTTTTTCAACTTTTTTAATAACGTCATTACAAACACATTGCACAAAGTTTCATCAAAATCCATTCATTGGTACTCAAATTAGAGGTGAAACCCCCCGTTGACCTGAGTATAGTAGTAACGTTCATTTCAGAAACAGCTCATGTCAGGAATTCTCTAATTAACGTATTTTCTTCAATTAAAATACTTATTCAAAATTTATAGATTTAAGATGCTCCAGTAGCGCCCAATTTTGTTCTAATAACGTTTGAAATTTCAATTTTCGGTGATATACCAAATTATAACGTTTTTTCCATTTCCTGTAAAACTTTGTAAAACTGACACGTGCTGTTTCACAAATGACCGATTCATATGATTAAGTGTTTTATAGAATGCGGAGAAGATTCAAATTTAGCTTCCGAGCTTTATTTTAATAGGTGAGTTTGTGCCAATTAACTAACAACTAATTTAGCTAACTGGACATTAATAAACAAAGAAAAGTAGTTTAGATATTGTTTGATTTTTAGGAAATAATGGTTCTATTTAGGAAATAATGGTCCTATTTTGTGGCCAGCTAGATCTCCCGATATAACCCCTGCCGACTTTTAGTTTTGGGGTTATTATACTCTTCGCAAAAACGAAGATTATATTGTATTTGATCGGCACATTTCTAAAATCGTAAATATCGCTCGTAGAGAAAAAATTTTCACACCATTGTGTTAGTGAACGAATTCTGAACAACTTTCAAAATGTCCGTCTGTCCGTCCGTCACGTTTCTTGTAAGCACGATAACTTAAGAAAGAAAAGTCCGATTGTATTGAAATTTAGAAAGTAAATTAGTGTTAGCTAGAGGAAGAAAATCGATCGGTAAATAAAAAAGTTATTAATTATTTAATTTAAAAAAATATTCTCTTAATTTTTGTCGCTTGTACTAAAATGGAAATATTATTTCCATAATATATATTTTTTGTTTATGAATTTTACTAATGTATATTTCATAGAAGTACGAGTTGAAATATGTATGATTGTCGAAAGATATAGGTATATCACAGACAATCAATTTTCGTAGGAATGTGTGGTGGCGCAGCGGCTAAAGTTTTGCGTTGCAATCCAAAGGTCCCGTGTTCGAATCCCACACAGGTTGGGTATTTTTTTTTCATTTTTTTTTTTTATATAATTTTGTTCACAACAAACGTGGTATCACAAAATTTAGGATATCCAAAAACTAACATTATTTACAAGAAAACTGCGAAGAGTATGGCTATAGAATGTATAACAATTATACAGGGTGGTCCGTAAGTAATGGTCCATAGAGCAACGGTGGGTTTCTGAAATTAAAATATTACGATTTAACTAAACTTACCTTAGTACAAAAGTTGATATTAACAGAGATACAGGATGTTAAAGTCAATATTATATTTTTAATTTTCTCATATAACTTTTGAAGTTTTTCAAGTATTGTTGTGAAAATTGGTGAATAGTTTTTGATATGAAAAATTCAAATCTGTTCCCATTTATTGTGTAGATCCTAGAGGGCGCCACATAAGCATTGTTTAAGATGTAAATGTACTATTAACTTTTTTACCAGTAACGTTATCACTTTTTTTATTAAAAAATCCTAAACCTATCTCATTTTAGCAAAAAAAAAAGTATACTTGTCATTAGTCTTAGAAATTGACCGTTTTCGAGAAAATCGCATTTTAACATTCACCCTCATGAATCATTATAAGAAATATTTAACGTAGTAGGCACCGATACCAACAATACTTTTGACATTTATAAATTGTCGTGACATTCATTTTTTGCAATTTTATTTATCTATTTTTCTTAATAACAGTTAATTAACGAAAATCAGAACATGCCGAGACATAATAATTATTGAAACTCAGACATGAGAGATATGGTTAATATTTATTGTCAACTGAATTACAATGGACGTGCTGTGCAACGTGAATATTTGCGAAACTTTCCAAACAGATTACAACCTGATCGTAGACTATTTCAAAATCTGTTCAGAAATTTAGGCGAAAGTGGTTAATTTCGTTCTTAACGTGATAATTTAGGTCGATCGAAAATTATTACGCCTGACCAAGAAGAAGAAATATTAGTTCGCATTGCAGATGATCCACAAGTTAGTACAAGACGATTATGTGCAGCTACAGGAATCAGTAAAACTTCCATTCTAAAAATATTGCATGCAGAAAAATACCATCCATTCCATTTTACGCCAGTTCAAAATTTATTGCCTGCCGATCTTCCACTGAGATATCAGTTGGCAAGTGATATTCGGAATAGACAAAATATTGACTACTCATTCGTCAACAGAATATTATTTACAGATGAAGCTGCATTTACCCGCCGAGGTATCTTCAATTTAAGAAATAACCATTTTTGGGAAGTTGAAAATCCTCATATAAAGCGAGAACGACATTTTCAACATGAGTTCAAAATCAATGTTTGGTGTGGGATCATTGGGGGCCGTTTTCTAGGACCACATGAATTGCCAAGAAATTTAAATGGTAACAATTATTTACAATTTTGACAAAATGACTTTTTTGATATGTTGGATGCACAACCACTGAATTTGAGACAAAATATGTTGTTTATGCAGGATGATGCTCCGCTACATTTTTCCAATCGAGTACGAATTTATTTAAACACCATTTTTTATGAGCGCTGGATTGGTCGTGGTAGTCCGTTTCCTTGGCCAGCACGTAGTCCAGATTTTAACCCATTGGATTTCGGTATACGGGGCGCAATGAAAGATCTTGTTTACAAAAATTCTATAAATACCCACGCACAACTTTGACAAGAAATCAATGCAGCAGCAGCCTTTTTTGATCCAATGATATTATTTAATATGAGGCGATCTTTTATGAACCGTATGGATAAGTGTATCGAGGAAAATGGTGGACATATTGAACATTTACTCTGAAATAATAATATCTTTTGTTGAGTTTCCTTTGCCATTCTGTTTTTTATTCGTTGAACCCTTGTTTAAATCATAATTTTGTTTAATTAAATTTTGTCTTTATTGTTTTTCAAATAAAATTAATTAACCTGATAATTCGTGCTTTATTTCTACCTAATAGTGTCAACTTTACAATTTTTAAATGTCAAAAGTATTGTTGGTATCGGCGCCTACTACGTTAAATATTTCTTATAATGATTCATGAGGGTGAATGTTAAAATGCGATTTTCTCGAAAACGGTCAATTTCTAAGACTAATGACAAGTATACCTTTTTTTCGCTAAAATGAGATAGGTTTAGGATTTTTTAATAAAAGGGGGGTAACAGTGCGGGTAAAAAATTTAAGAGTACACGTACACATTAAACAACGCTTATGTGGCGCCCTCTAGGATCTACACAAAAAATGGGAGCAGATTTGAATTTCTCATCTCAAAAAACCCCCACTCACCAATTTTCACAATAATGCTTGAAAAACTTCAAAAGTTGTATGAGAAAATTAGAAATATAATATTGATTTTAACACCCTGTATTTCTGTTAATATCAATTTTTGTACTAAGGTAAGTTTAGTTAAATCGTAATATTTTAATGTCAGAAACCCACTGTTGCTCTATGGACCATTACTTAAGGACCATCCTGTATATAAAAAGCTCAGTAAATTGGCGAAGAGTACGTTTTTAGCTTGTTTAAAAAATATTATATATGGAGAATGTTCTAATAACATAGAAGAATTGGAAAACAAAACATTAGCTGCATTTAGGACAGTAACTCTGTCATGATTGGAAATGCAACAAATGCTGTAAGGAGAAGGTGTCAAAAATGCATATATGTCAATGGAAGGCAATTCGAATGTTTTTTTAGTTTAATTTTTCCTATTTTTGGCAAAATTATTTTAAATTAAAAGAAGTGTTGTTGTTAATAGTTTTCCATGGCCTCCTCACAAATATATTACATGTTTCGAAAATGAACAGCTCTTTCTAGAGATAAGTATGATATATGAATATCGTTAGATAGCTAATGTAAGTTGTGAGCGAATAATGACATAATTTACAGGGTGTTCCATTAAAAAAACACAAGTTATGTCTATATCTCGACCACTGAGGCATGCACAATTTTCTTCTTATCAGCAGCGGATTCTACTCAAAAAAGTACCTTAAGAATGGGTTAATCAAATTTCGATTCGACACTTGGTAATTGAGATACAGAGGTCATTCAAAAATGCCAATTTTCCAAAAACGCTCTGTAGAAAACCTCAAATCCTATCTAATTTGGTCCACCCTGTACAAGACAACTTTTTTTAATTAAAAAAAAATGTTCCGTTATTTCCACAGTTCCTGTAGAATGAAAATCACAAAGAAATTACCACTTATGAAACTATAGTAATTCTATAATATAATTCAATACCAAGTAATTTATGACAACGGTTCCTATGATTTTTTTTCTTGGAGGAAGAGCTTTGATGAGGCCGCGTGCCTAACAAGCAACCGTGACAGATGGCGTCATGCTGTTGAGTGCATCTTACAGCAATGGAAGACAAACCAAAATAATGCATAGCTCACAATAATCTACGAAGGTGTTGTAAATAAGAAGAAGACGGTGCTAATAATCCAACTTTACAACCTAGCAATATGTTACTTGAAATATTTTCACCATAATAATATTTTCGTGAATACGATTTTAATAATCAGAAACTAAACTTGCTAATGATATTGACATTTCAACGAACAGACAAATCCCTTTCCGGTGTCAAATATGCAATGAAAAGTGTTCAAGTATTATGTTTTCTTTTTGTCATCTCCTAAAACGTCTAAAAGTGAAAGGCAACAATGAAGTGCAAGCGCAACTAAAAGGGACTGCCTCAAGGCATAAACAAAACCAGAAACAGCAACTAACGAACATCACAGGATATAAAGGGAATAGCTTTGCAATAACCCCGCTTTTAGGGTGACTATCAGTGGCTTTTTCATTGTTTCGGATGGCTGCTGGGGCGTCGCTGACATCAAAAACATACATGGCACTAATAGGAAATTATTGCCTATACATATTTAATTGTATAGGCAAGCATATATTATTAGAAATCCAATTAACTTTTCTGTCAAAAATTAAAATGTGCTCATTTAAAATTAATTATTATGCGCTGGATTAAAACAACTCGTTCAAATTATCATTAGTTATCATTAGGTAACGTTGGGTAATATATTTATAAAATGTTTATAATTTCAGGATCAATATTCGTCCTATACGGTATACGGTCCGTAAAATAATGTGTAAATATCATAAAACTATCCCAAAGTTAGTAATTAAAATCGCTCCAATAGGTCAAAAGCACATTTCTCTATTTTTCACGCATGTAAAATGTTTCTCAAGAATTATTGTAAAATTTATGGCATTATCAAAATATTTTTTCTTTGAATGGCAACATACATTTTCAACAGTACCATTTGACAGGGCGTATGTTTTTACATGTATAACATAAGAGATTATAAATAAAATTAAGCAAATTTAAAAAATTATATTTTAAATTTTTGTGAACTAGACATGAAATCAAAACTAATTTAAATACTAGCAAAAAAACCGCTGCTCAAGGAATCACTACTTCCACATCCAGATTCTCTTTATGTGAACTTTTTATGTGAAAATAATTATTTATGGAACTTTAATAATATAATATTTGAAATCCTCTACCCCAAAAACCCATAAAACGATACCCCACATCGGCAGTATGATGAGGTGGTGATAAGGGGTGGGGGTTGGGGGTGGATGAAGTAAAAAAATATTTTGTACATACACTAAATCACATTTTTTTTTCATCCCCTTTAATAAGGGGGTGGGGGTGGTAATGGGGGTGGCTAATGCCAAAAATTTTTTTGAGACCTTAGCTTCTCTTGTATATACTAAATACCAATTTCGTGGACTCTTACCTGCTTGATTTACCCATTTACCCCAAATTTACACCCCAACCCTTCGACGGAACAAGATAAAAATATAATCTAGTTCTAGATCTCGTTAAAGTACATATGTGTACCAAATTTCAAGTCAATATCTCAAACGGTTCCAGAGTAAACGTGCGCACAAAAAAAGTTACAGACAGACCGATAGACACACAGAAATTTTTTTTCGCTCAAACTTAAAATCTCGACGTTTCATGACATTTTAAGCCTATTTGGACAATAAAAATTAAAAAAATTTTTTTTTTTGTCGTTACTATACATCCACGACGTGGAAGTAATTATTGAAAAACTAGTAAAAGAAGAGTTGTTGAGTTTTTATTATCTAAGTGACAATCAATCTGGATTTCAACGTAATAAAGTACTCATATGCAATGTTTTCTTTCCTAAATAATGTGTAAAGTGAAATAAATAGAAGAGAGACTGTTGCTGCTGCTGCTATATTCTGTGATTTGTCTAAAGCTTTTGGTTGAAGTGGTTTCAGTCTTATCTGTCTAGCCATAAGCAGATTGTTAGAAACCTGATAAACTCAATATAAACTGTAGGGTACCTCAAGGTTCTATTCTTGGTCCAATTCTGTTTTTATCATATCTTAACGACCTGACTCTGATTAATATTGCAGGTCGGTTTACTTTATTATACTTTCATTGATTGTCTGATTATTCTTTATGCTCTGTTTACATCCTCAGAGCGCCAACGTTGTAATCGACTGAGAAATTTCTCTAAAGCTACGCAATGATATCAAGGTTTATCTAACAAACTTCCTGTTGATTTCTCTCTTTTAATTGATCTAAATTTTCAACCATAGTTATGTAAACTTAATTGGCACTATAGGAGATAATTCAACATGGATTACATCGGGTAATCCAGCTGGGCACTCAATACTTCCTCTTGTTTTTATTTATCTGTTAGGTTAAGCCTCATTTAACTAATTTCAAACAGTCCCCGTGTAATGTGGTGGAGCTCCGCCTTGGATTCAAAATTAGATTTTTATATGGGATATCTTGGTTTAGAAACGGAACTACAGGGAGGAATTAACTTGATTTGAAAAAAGTATAAATGAATTTCACGTCAGAGCCTCTTCAAAAATATAAGCGCAATAACTCTATAGCTAGAATACTTTATTCATCTTCTGAGAAGGTAGTGCGTACACTTCCATGATTCAATGAGGGTTTTGCTGTGCCCAAAGAATGCTGTTTTAAACAATATCTCTATTTCCATTGTAGAATTATAACTCCTCGCAAAATGATTACGGCCAGTATTTTTGCCACATCATTTCTTGATAAATCTCTAACTGTAGAGTGAGAATTGTCTTTAACCGTTAACAACTTATTGAATGAATACATTCACTTACCAATAGACGTCCATGATTAACAAAATGACGTTTTCAGATTCAATTTGGCCAACCAGATTTTGGCAAAATGGTGGATGATCAGGATACGCTCTGTTAAATAAATTTACTACCTCCTGCTGAGTAGCTGAGTACGCATCCTGTCTTCGAAACCAATCATTGTCAATCCTTCTTCTTGTATTTTCGCTCGTGAATAATATGCCATTACGTAATCGTAACCTTATTATAATATGATGCTTGGTTACCATGGAGCCTCGGATTCGAGTCCTGATCATGGCACTGAAATTTTTTCGGAAGCAGAATTTAATACCAATCTACTCGGATATTGGCTGGGAATCTTATACCTTAATGTGGAGACTTGCACGAGATCTCTTTTGGGATGCAGTGAGCCATATCTATGATGTTCAATTGAATTTAATTTCAATAAAGGACCCCGCAGAATCCTTATGGTAAATGGCTTTCGGTCAAACTCTTTGAAACTCTAGACTCTGGTAGTTCTTGATGTGTAGAATAAAAGTTCTCGAGGGCACTAAGTCCTAAAAACTCATGATTTTAAGATATAGCACTCTGAAATTGGACTTTACGTGCATTCCGCAACATAGTTAAATCCTTATGGGAAATGCCTTTCTGTCAAACTCTTTGAAACTCGGGATTCTATTAGTTTTTGATGTGTAGAACAAAAATTCTCAACGCCACTAATTCCTAAAAACTCATAGTTTTGAGATATAGCCCTCTGAAGTTGGACTTTACGTGCATTCTGCAGCATAGTTAAGAGGGCTATATCTCAAAACAATGAGCTTTTAGGACTTAGTGCCCTGGAGAACTATGCTGCGGAATGCACGTAAAGTCCAACTTCAGAGGGCTATGCCTCAAAACAATGAGCCTTTAGCAGAAAAATAAGCTACTCATCATGTTCAAATACGTGCACACATCCATAACTATGTATTGTGCAAATATTTATCCAACTTTCTTAAATACACAAACACCTTTGTTATTGTGGGCATAGTTTACAACAGTCTCAGATTTGTATAGATAAGTTTATGAGCATTAACTACCTACTAGCTTCTGTTAAATATCTTGGCATATATTTTTTCTATTTTGTACATCAATAATATTATTTAATATGCCAAGTGGAACTCGATAATAACCAGTTTTGATTTATATTAATTGAAGTATCTCTCGATGGTACATGTTGCGCTTGTAATTTTTTGTTAATTTCATTTCTGTTTGTTAGTATTGAACAGGTGCAGGCAAAGGAATTATGAATAGTGATGTTCGATCATAGTATGTGTTAATGACAATCGTACCAATACTTGACTCTTTGTATATTTATACTTTGTCAGGCTTTTAAGTTGCTCACACCCATTTCCATCGATAATGAAAACAGCAAACATTAAATGATCTTCAGAATGTCTTGTGTATAATAAGCATTTTAGAAATGTTAGAAAATGCAAAGAAGCTAGTAGCGGACTTTTATGAGATATACTTTATAACGCCCTGTCTCTCTTGGGGTTATTTAAAATGAATTCTAAATAAATAAAAATACGAAATTAACAATAAACTAATTTATTAACAAAGTGGTAGAGCAAATGAGAATAACACTACAGGGTATGGGCGAATAAATTTGTGCTAACGAATAAAGAAGTACAAACAAATAATCAAACAAATGCACAGATATACGGAGAGACAGACATAATGGTATAAAATACAAAAGATAAATAGGTAAAACGTAATAAAGGGAGATTGGCCAATTCCGCAAGAAAAAAACTATTAATAATAAATAAATGATTGTTCATTCACTTATCAGAATTATTTTCCGAGCAAATTATCCAAGAATGAGCAATTAAATATTTATTTAAGTTTAAATGCAAAAACAAGCTAGAAGACTTAACTA
This sequence comes from Rutpela maculata, assembly GCA_936432065.2. NCBI lineage: Eukaryota > Metazoa > Arthropoda > Insecta > Coleoptera > Cerambycidae > Rutpela > Rutpela maculata. The sequence continues at coordinate 15,928,749 of OW386286.2, forward strand.
AAAGGTACAAATGGGAGTATTTATACACCCACAAAAATTTACATAATTCCTCGAACGAAATACGTAAAGATACATTTTAATATTAAACATATAGCACTCCAAAAGTAAATTTGAGTGTTTAGTCGAGATAAAAAATTAGCAAGTACAAATTAAGCTTGCTTGCAGTGTTCATGAAAACGTAAAGGTAACGAACACGCACTACACTGTGATCAACTTGATAAACTACTGGCTCAAATCTTCCCAAATTGATGACTCGTGCATAAACAGGAAAATATAAAGTTCAGATCGGTACTTACATAAGTTCACTTTGGACATTACCAATAAAACTGCAATCCTATTTAAAGTTGAAAACGTAGATTGAACGCACTATTATTTAGACACTTTTAGGTAGATATTACACATAACAATACTTATTTCGAATGTACAGCTCGCAAAAGCACACATAATCTGGCTGTCAAATTCCTTAACCAGCTTAAACGAAGGAAAGAGACTAAATAAATAATTAATTTATAATTTTTATGGTTTAACTAAACCATTTAAATTCTGGAACTTTTAATATCTTCACTCAAATTTGGTTAAAAGATTGACTGTGTCTCGCTCAAGGCGGCCGTAGAAGTCCTTCTCTGTCATGTCTGCCGCTTGGTTCGGTATTTATCTCTTCCCCCACTAGTAGTCGAAATACCTCTAGTCCTTAAACCCGCGAATTTAAACTATGGTTTCTCATTGGAGGAAAGGCATTATTTTCAAATGTTTACCAGTAAAGCCGAGAACTAGGCGACGGTTACGTTACCTTCTAGAACCTTACAGTAGCGGCGATAATTTATTTTTTAAGAGGTAACAAAATAGGTAATTTATGTACGGAAAATACGAAATAATGTAATTTAAGGGCTTTTATGCCTATGAATAAAAATGACCGTTACAACTTCTATTTTTTTTTTGTTGTAATAAGTCTTTTAGGCTTCAAAAATATATATAAATTAACAGCATATGTTGACTATTCTGCATATCGTACAGTAAGCTACATAATAGTGATATGAAATCTTACAAATACAACAAATTTAAGAGATGACCAGAAAATATATTTATTCTTTAATTTCCTAACCGCTAATGTCAAAATAGGTGACTAGATGAAAATCATATTTCCACGGTTGGATATTATGTTATTATGAAATATATATTAGTGCAATATATAAATATAATATATAGTAATAGGAAATAACATTTTATAGGCAAAATATAAAAGAGAAGAAGACAATTTTTTTAAATTTAAATCATTACTACCGACTTATTGTTAGAGGCTCAATTCTTACGCGTTAGGCTTAAGACCGACCACGGAGTTCCGGGTTCGATTCCTGGCTATGGTATGAATGTGTGATGGTTTCTAATATGTTACCGAGGCGATAGCAGTGGACTAGTTCACGGTTAAGTGAGACATCACGGCTAGTCACTGTTATGTCTCCTGGGTTCGAGTCTCAGCTACGACAGATGGCAATGCCACATGGAATGGTTGTTTTGTTGTTGTATGTGTGTGCTTATCCAAGTTGAGTGGTGGAATAACCTAGGCTAAACTCTACCACGACGATAATATAAACAAGGCGATAAAATAATATAAAATAACATTTTTGATTGGACGGACGGGCGAACGGAAAGCGGAAAACGGAAAATTTTCAGAATTCATTCACTAATACGAAGATGTGAATTTTTTCTCTGCCAGTGGCATTTATGGTTTTAGAAGTGCGCCAATAAAATGCAATATACTCTGTATTAACGAAAAGTATTACAAGGTTACACAAGGTTCTGGTGCATACTCATAGTAGCATCACTTTTTCAACTCTTAAGGACTGTGTACAACAATTAGTCTTTAATAATTACTGAAAATTGACAATATTACTAATAGGCCAGGCGACAAGTCGAAAAAAAAGCCTCAATAAGGAAATAATTACTGGAAAGCTGGAAATTGCTTTAATCGCTTTATTTGGACCCAGATATTACTCTCCCAAGTTTTCCCCCTCGAACGAAGTCGGCGTTGGCCCTTCTGACCCTAAAAAGGTACCATTTTTCGTTTTTTTTTGCAAATATCTCCCAAATCATCAACTTTATCAACAAAATACCTATTATAAAAAATAATCTAGAGCAAATTTGCTAAAAAAAAGTTCTTTACCGTTTGTCTCTAAAGTGAACCGTTACGATGCTGCGACCATTCAAAGTGGAGCCCTTTTTGATTCTTGCGGAAAAGTTATCGAAATCATATGCCATATCAAAGTTTCTACATGTTATAAATATTTGTCAGCATTCCAGGTGCACAAGCTGTTAACTTGTTACAAGTATAATAGCTTTTCAATGTAAACAGCTGTGGCGAAGTACCTACGATTAGTATTATTATTGACTAGTATTGACATAAAATCACTCTTTTCCACACCACCTGGCGGTAGAGTAAATGGCGCATTTTTTTGTAAGTGGTGTCCCCAGGAGGCCTAATCCACTGTTCAAATGTCAAAGTTAGTCAATTTTCAACCGTTTTGATGAAGGCTGGCAGTCTTGATCGTCTGCCTCAATTTCTCTGTCATCGCTTTCATCGTCTGCATCGGTACATTTGTCCGACGTCACAGGGCGCTCAAGATTAACATCGATGTCTCCGTCACAATCATCCATATCATCTCCCTGCGTTACATCCTTTCGAACATTTGCAGGACACTGTGTTTAGAAGCGTTTGTGGCGCCGGATCCCTCGTCGTAGGTATGGAAGCCAAACCACATTGAGAATTTTTCCAGCCCCAATCCAGTGGATTTGTATCATTTCCATACCATGTTTGGACTTGATGGTATGTTCTTAAAGAGTGCTCACGTGCCGCTGATTCGGTGGGAGGTAGGCTTGCGAGATTAAATCGATGTTTGCTTAAATATTTTGCAAACAGTTGGAACCGCAACTCATGGGTGTTTCCCGTGGTTTTGTTGTAATAAAGCCTAGCCACAACCAACTGGCCCGCTTTGTCAATTTCATCGGGATTTGCGTTCACGTCTCGGAAAATCCTAACAGCTGTCTGCAGTTCCTCATTACTTTTCAGCAGTGTTACGAATTTCATTTTGCCCTGCCTGAAAAACGAAGACGTTGTATCGCACCCACTAAACGCATGCAACAAGAGGATGTTTTCTTGCACACACGGCGGGAGATTGAAACTTGTTGTGCAAAATAGTTGTTGTTTGGTTGAACCTTTGCCGGGTTTCATAAAATACATTTTCGTGGAGGGTGGCACACGAGCCGCCAAGATGACCAGGATATCTATATCTTCAGCCACTATAATGACCGAATTGTCGGGCCGAGATAACTCGAGTGCGGTGATAACGATGAGCACATCGGCATCTTCTGGAGCTTGTCTGGTTTCGATTCCTTCGCTTTCGAATTTGACGCGCAACAAGTCGATCAATCTTCGTTTGTTTGTGTCATTACACAAAAATTTTGCTTGTGGCATAGGTGCCGTCATGGACTCTTCAAAAAAAAACATTAGCAGCATCATGCTTGTGCGATCGTCGAAGACGTTCAGCGAACTTGGTACTGCGAGCTGCTGGGTCGTCAGGATACCCATCGAAAATGATGACACTGTTTTTGAAGTATCTTTTGACGTAATTCACATATTTGGCGCTAATGTCGGCAAAAGTATCGATTTGGTCCCAAACTTTTCCGCAAGAATCAAAAAGAGCTCCACTTTGAATGGTCGTAGCATCGTAACGGTTCAGTTTAGAGACAAACGGTAAAGAACTTTTTTGTAGCAAATTTTCTCTAGATTATTTTTTATAATAGGTATTTTGTTGATAAAGTTGATTGTTTGGGAGATATTTGCAAAAACTGAAAAATGGTACCTTCTTAGGGCCAGAAGGGCCAACGCCGACTTCGCTCGAGGGGGAAAACTTGGGAGAGTAATATCTGGGTCCAAATAAAGCGATTAAAGCAATTTCCAGCTTTCCACTAATTATTTCCTTATTGAACTACCTGTCGCCTGGCCTATAAGTGCATTATTTTATGTTTCTTGTCACCTATGGCTGTTAAGGAAGCCACGCCCTTTTCTACGGCTTGGTCACAGTTGTGCCACTTGCAGCTAGTTCCGAGGCGATGCTGATTTCTTTATTCTAGAAAATGCAATAAAATGACTTGAAATTGTTACAATTTCAAATGATCAAACAGTCATGGGCGTTCCTTTCGGACAAATTGGGACCGACCAGTCAATAAACATACCAGACTAACAGTGACGACGTGCATGATGTTGTTCATATTGGACAAAAGTTCGACGCCATTTTGTGCCTGCAGTGGTCTGTTAAATAAAAAAAGTAGTAATGACAAGAATTGTAGATAATTGGATGTTTTACAATTTTTATCTGGATTTTTGTTTTTTTAATTTATTTACTGCAAAACAATCTACTTTTTTAAGAAATAAGTAAATATTTTCTGGATAATTCGACTTGAATCGGACACTGATGGAATAATTTCGGCTGTTATCATTTTATTTTTAACAAATGTATCCTTCAGCTACGAGTGAGGACTTTGTTACATTCCCCTTTTGCTTTGCAAAAATTAAACTTGGAAGTACCGGTGAAGGTAAAATTCAAATAAAATTTAGGCAAAACGCAAGGGCAAGTGGAACCGGTTAGCTGATTATTGCGTGGCTGGATCGTGGATTCGTTTCTTTTTTTATGTCTTTTAGGTGAGTTAGAGTGCAAATTAATATCTTCACGATATTTATACCAAACCAGTCTGTCTTATCACTCAGGGGTAGTTTTTATTTAAGATGTTAAAAGGGGCGCCATCCACAGATAAGTATGAGCTTTTTAAGCTACCCTATGAGTGATAAAACCAACCGCTGTGGAATGATTAGATCGCTCAAGAGACAGACACAAACAAATAAAATGAGAAGATGCGTTTTAGATAAAAAAAAATCACAATTTATTTTAAGCGGATTCTCAAAGATGACAAAAATTTTATATTTCAGAAAAATCAAATGGTTATAGTAAAAAAAAAATTATCAAAAATCTTATAGTATAAAATATTTAATTTCGTGAATTATTACTAAGACTAGTTCAATATAAATAATACTGACGTTATTGAATTCTTAAAATAATAATCAAATGCAATGAAATACTGAATTTTTAGGTTACAAAAAATTGATAAACAATTAATGACTTCATATAAAAAAAATATTTATCGATGAAAATGAAATGTCTTTATGCAATAAAGATACACAACTTAACTAGAGAAAATCATAACTTAACACTTTCTCACCGGTCCCAGGAAGAATGGACGTTACAAAATGGATTCCGATGAACTCCGGCAATCTTTGTCAGCGACCTCATTAACTCGGGCGGCTCTGTGCTATGATCTCTCGGACACCTGTTCGAATACGTTGGTGTTTTGCTGTATTGACTAAACTAAAGTTGACTTGACCTCAAATTGACTATACTTAATGGACTATTGTTATGAGTTGTATAAGACTTTCATTTATCCTGGCAAACTGAACTGAACCAAAGTAATTTCCATATTTTATTGAATATTCATCTGCTTACACGGAAACGTGTTCATGTGGATTCCAGATGATTTGACTAGGTTAATCTACTAACCCACGTGGTGTCCACAAATAATTTATAAAATTGAATAAAATCAATTAAATAAATAACGTTTATAAATAACGTAATTAAATAACGTTAATAAATATCGTAATAAAATAAAAAAAGGCAGCAAAACTCTTACGTTTTCAAAAGAAAAGAGAATTTGTTTAATATGTGTTTGCGAAACTGAGACTATCATTACACAATTATGATATAAAAATGGCAGAAATGAAAATATGGCTTCGAACCGTCAAATATTGAAGAAATAAAATTAACAAATAATTTTAGTTACCTTTTCCTGTTATTTTCACTAAAGTAAAACCCGACAATATCAAAAGGGAGCAAAGTGTTTGCTCAATTAATTATCGTGACTTAGGAGAAAACTGATTAAACTGCCACAGAACTGGAAATTAAAACTTCTCTCTCTCCGTGACAATAAATAAGGTATGATCCCCTCCAATTAGACTAATGCTGCCATATCATAATAAATCAGAAACTTCTAGATATCAAATAACTAGATTTGCAAATCTAGGGTAGACATACTCCTATGCAACCCACTATACTACCCACTGTAATGTGTGTAAGATAGACTCAATTGGCAAAGTCATATTTAAATGTGATTGATGGTTTCGCGTTATTTGTAGAAATATATATATCAAGCCCCATTGTTAATGCGTCGTCGACAAAAACTGCTAACATAGATAACAAATTATGCTTAAATTAAAGTATACAAAAAGGGATTGATCTTAAACCTAAACATATTGTACATGATAATAGTATGTCTGGGCCTAAACAACTCTGAGATGGTAAATACTTGTACAGTGTTTCTTGTTCTTTAGGTGTGTTATACAGGAATTTCATAAAAATATGTAAAGTTCCCATGTGAACGTAACAACTTCCAGCCTCCGTTACGCTTCAACCCCGTAATATCGCTGAATAATTTCAATTATTATGAAATATATACCTATATATTAGTAAAATGTATAAACAAAAAAAAATTATAGAGAATAAAATTTCGCAAGATTTCTATTTAAGTACAAATGACAAAAATTAAGAAAACATATTTTTTTTAATTTAATTGATTAATAACTTTTTTATTTACTGACTGATTTTTTTCAAAATGGGGTTCTTCCTCTAGCTAATGCTAATTTAATTTCCAAATTTCAATACAATCGGACTTTTCTTTCTTAAGTTATCGTGCTCACAAGAAACGTGACGGACGGACAGACAGACGGACGGACATTTTGAAAGTTGTTCAGAATTCGTTCGCTAACATAATGATATGAAGTTTTTTTTTCTACGAGCAATATTTACCGATTTAGAAATGTGCCGATCAAATTCAATATACTCTTCGGTTTTGCGAAGAGTATAATTATTATGAATGCTTCTTTTATGCAGTGTTTTTAAAATGCTATGTAATACGTAAATGATTATAGGAATATGGGCCAATTTTACCCCGGTTGACGGTAAATAATTAGATTATTATGATTGAATCGAAACACAATGACCTAATAATTTAAAACTTCAGAGAATACTTTATTATGAATACCGACTTGGCGTTGCGTTCCATATTTTGCTGCATCTACTATAAACCCAATAATCAATCATTTCGAATCCTTTTACGCCCGTCTTTGAAATTAATAAAGTCTATTAAAGATAATTTATGACTGGCATGCAAAAAAGGAAAATTTTCAATAAAGCGTATTTTTTAGTTAAATTGAATAATGCTGTAGCAGATATACTTAAAGGAGGAACTTATAAATTTTAGATGTTAATGGAAGTGCAAGGCTGATTGAACGCGTTCAATAATTATTCTTTTCAAAATCCAGTTTTATAGCCTGGAGGTTGAGACTTTCAAATATAATTTAAATACGAAATACCTAATTTAATTTAAGAATCTAGGAATATTTTTTATTTACAGCCAACGAATTTGCTTAGTGTATAATTTCGTGAATGAAAAATATCATAATTGGCTGTTATTTACATTATAATTTTTTTCTTTTTTTGCCTTCAAGATATAGCTAATGGTACTAAAGTTAGGTTTCTTCATTTTTTTAAAATCATTATGTTGAGTAAATAAGCAGACAAGATTTGATGTTGATTAAGTGATTTAATCTTTAGATACACCTACACAAAATAATGATTGAACAAAGGATCGTTAAAAAATACCAGCCACCTTTTTACCATTTAATTTTGGAAATTTATATAACAGAACAACCAGCAAATGGTTATCTTGCTTAGTGTTATTCAGTAAGCGTTTTAATTTTTGGTTCTTTCTTTTTCAGTTTTTCTACAAAATATACAGTGTGTCGCATATAACTTTTTTATTTTTTTCGCTTTGAATTAAGTTTTACTCAAATATAGAACAAATTAGGATCTACTTACGGCCAAAAAATATTCGCCTCCTATAAATTCAAAGTTACCTTAGCCCAGTCGTTGAAGGTATTTACCTCCAAAAACTTGCAAAATGAATAATTTTTTTTAATGAGTTCGTGAAAGAATAGCAAGTTTACATTTCGCTTGGATGCAGAACATAAAAAAAAAAGTGAAAAAAGAATTTTTTTCTCCCATTTTTTCAAAATTTTGAAATTAAGTCAAGGTAGGAAAAACTAAAAGATACAGATGGATAGATCACGTCTTTATGAACAAAAATGTTCTAACAAAGTTTATCTCTAAAGCCACGGTATTCCCGGAAAAAATGGTCAAGTAACGTTATTACTCGGAGCGAGATCCATACGTACGCGCACTTGAATACGCATGACTGTGATACCGACGCCGACGCACTGAATTAGATGTCACTAAATCCGAATTTGTTCAATCCATATGAGTGTTGGTTCATTTAAAAGATGGAAATTGTAGCTTTCCGATGCTTTTTTGTTTTAAACAATACACGCGAAGGATGGATGGAAAAAATATACTTATATACAGGGTGTCCCGAATTGCATAGGCCAAACTTCACTAAGCAATACAACTTTTCAAAATAAGAAAAAAAGTTCCTATAAACAATTATCAGTTTTTGAGTAAATTTTATCTGAACTTTATTCGGGAATAGTTTTTTATGAATATTTTAGCATAACAGAAAAAACAATGACAGTAAAACAAAATTTGATTACATTATTTTTTATTAGACAACAATGAATTAGATTAAAGTAAGGTAAATTACAAATTACTAGGTTGTTCAAAGTGCATTCCGCCAGCATCAACACATTTCTGACATCTGCGCCGTACAGAGTGTGTAGCTTTACAAATGAAATCAGGATTAGCCCGCAAATGTTTACATTCTTCGAGAATTCTTTCTATTAACTCTTCTCTTGTGATTACAGGGTTTGCGTAGACTTTGTCCTTTAAATAGCCCCAGACAGAAAAATCAACTGGAGTTAAATCCGGTGAACGGGGTGGCCAGGCTCTTGCACCTAATCGACCGATCCACCGTTCAGGATAATTATTGTTTACCCACAAACGGTTCTCAACAGCAAAATGTGCAGGAGCTCCGTCCATTTGAAACCAGCATTCATTTCTTAAATTAAGAGGAATATCCTCGAGATATTGAAAAAAATGGTTATTTAAAAAATCATTAAATAATGGTCCATTTAAACGGGGAGGAAGGATGTGGGGCCCACAAAAAGTCCCGTTTATAACACCACACCATACATTAACGCTAAACTCCTGTTGAAATGTCCTAGGGCGAATTATATGAGGATTCCGATGAGCCCAGATTCTTAAATTATTAAAATTAACCGATCCATTACGGTTAAAGGTAGCTTCATCAGTCCAAATAATTTTACTTCCGAAATCGGGATCTTGTTCCATGGCATTTAAACCAATTACAAAAATTGATACGCCTTTCGGGATCACCTGGTTGAAGGCTTTGGACTGGCTGCATTCGAAAAGCTTTTCTGTGGTCTTTTTTTAGAATCCGAAAAACTTTGTTTTTGGAAACATGCACAGCTTGCGCACACAGCTGTTGGACCGCTCTTCTGATACTTAATTTATTATTATTGTTAAATTTGGCCAAAATTATGTTTTTAAATCGCCCATTTCGCTGTTCTTCATTTCTCGGACCTCTTTTAAGTCCAACATTTCTAAATTCTAGGTGGGTTCGAATAAAAACATATTTAGATGGTTTCCTTCTATTAGGAAATCTTCTGCGATATTCGCGTACCGCGGCATTCGCGTTTCCATTACAATATCCATAAATAAAATGAATATCTGCGTACTCGTACTCCACATTACTAAACATGACCATTTTTTACTTTTCAATAGAACACTTTTTCCAAAAGGAAATAATAAAACTACAGAACAATGAACTACAGAAAACACAAAAAACAACGTCATTATTGTCATTCTGGCATTGCATGCTAGATTATTTTTCATTTGTTACAAACATTACAATCATGGCACACTCCTGCATACCAGGAATGCTGGTAATAATGGTTACTAATTAATAAAGTTCAGATAAGATTTACTCAAAAACTGATAATTTTTGAGAAAAAACACAAGACACTTTTTTTGTGTAGAAAACTTCAAATTTTTACGTTCTGTTCATAAATTAATGTAAAAGTGTCACACAATAAAGTTGGGGCTAAATTATACCTAGGCCCCCCAGTTTCACCCGCTCCTGAATGATTTTCGTACATAGTCTTAAAAAGCATAACAAGTTAAATTCCTGTGTAAATTATCATTTGTTTATCTTTAGACGTTTCGAAAATATTCATAAAAAACATTTTCAGGAGAATTACTTGAACACCCTCTATCTCGGAAATTAAGCATTTCCCGACCCATGTTTATAGGAACTTTTTTCTTATTTTGAAAAGTTGTATTGCTTAGTGAAGTTTGGCCTATGCAATTCTGGACACCCTGTATTATCACACCCGAACTCATTGTCACAATAAAAAACCGCTGCCCAAGGAATCACTACTTCCACATCTGGATTTTCTATTCAAGTCACACAACGAAAAAATTTTGTATGTGGAAATAATTATTTATGGAACTTTAATAATATAATATTTGAAATCCGCTACCCCAAAAACCCATAAAACGATACCCCACATCGGTAGTGGGGTGAGGGTGTTGTTAGGGGGTGGAAGTGGGGTGGTGGATCAATTAAAAAAATATTTTGAGGTTTCTGGTTCTGGTACACACACTAAATCACAATTTTTTTTCATCCCCTTTAATAATGGGGTGGGGGTGGTAATGGGGGTGGCTAATGCCAAATTTTTTTTGAGACCTTAGCTTCTCTTGTCTATATTAAATACCAATTTTATGAACTCTTACCTGCTTGATTTACCTATTTACCCCAAATTTACCCCAATTTACCCCCCAACCCTTCGACGGAACAAGATGAAAATACAATCTAGTTCTAGATCTCGTTAAAGTACATATGTGTACCAAATTTCAAGTCAATATCTCAAACGATTCCAGAGTAAACGTGCGCACAAAAAGTTACAGACCGACAGACAGAAATTTTTTTTCACTCAAACTTAAAATCTCGACGTTTCATGACATTCTAAGCCTATTTGAACAATAAAAATTTTTAAAATTTTTTTGTCGTTACTATACTTCCACGATGTGGAAGTAAAATATAGAAAAAATAAAATTCTTATTTCATTGAGAATTGTTAAAAAGTATGTACACTTTATTTGGTTTATTAAGTTGTAGTAAAATGGGTTCAAAAAAGTACATCTCCAATAATTTTAATTTCTTTGCTTGATGATTTCTTTGATAAATATATATATTGTAATGTAATATAATTTGAATTGAATTACTTTAAATTATTTTCTCAAAATTTGTAATTAAATAATAAAAAAAATACTTTACTAATTATTTTCTCAGGATAAAATAATGGGTAATAAGGAAACACGTTTGTATTTTAATCAAATAAACAAATCTTTATTCAAATTTTAAATAAATTTCAAATTTTAATCTCCTAACAACCCTATCTGTTATCTAACTTAAACACTAATTTAAAATTATAAAAGTTTTGTCAAATCTGACTTTACGACTGTCAATTCAAAATCGTTCTAAATATAAATTCCTTACTTTATAAAATTACTTGTTTCTATTAGGTTTGCTATTAGTTTTCCACCTTTAATAAATATTTATTAAATCCTTGCTTTGATTTGTTTTCATATTTTGTTTTATGTTCTGACTTTTCCATTATATTTACCATAGATTCTTCACCTCCAAATCAGTTTTTGCTTCTACCTTTTTATTCTACTTGTTTTACATATTTTAATACTTCTTTTGCTCCTTTATAACTGGTTACTTAGTTATTCTCTGCTCTACTTTATAACTATTTATTTGCTTCTTTATATTGTACTATACTGCTTCCTGTTGTCATTTAAATTCATCATCAAAATTTTGAAAAAATGATGAAAAAAATTTTTTTCACTTTCTTTTATGTTCTGCATCCGTGCAAAATGTACACTCTTCAGAATATTATTTTATACACTTTGACGAACTTATTAAAAAAAAATCAGGTTTTTGGAGATTTCATTATAAAATTTTCTCTGTCGTGTGGGCTACCTACCATACAAAACTAAACGAAAGAAATCAATAAATCAATCATATTAGGCATTTTTTTTGATATTACGGAGTTCCCTAAAAAAAGTACAAGGTAAGATATATTTTGTCATACTAGCATAAAAATCTTTCCATGCCGATCTAGAACCAACCCTGAATTTGACGTCACAGAGATAAAATTCCCGAACTCTGCTAATCTCAAAGCCCTCCATGTGTATATTACTTAATATTATGACAATGAAGACCCCATTTCCATGCCAAAATCCTGATGATGAAAATCACCTTCCAATGTGTATAAAAACAACTTATTTTCAATTAACAAAATTTTTTTTTTTAACTATTTAACGTCGGCCTATTTCCGCTACCAGGGCCAGGAGACGAGCCAGGAGACGAGCTGCCCCCAATCTGGAAATTTTGCCGAACCTCTTCCCTTAAGAAGAGTAGGGATCTTTTACTTGCCTAACATGTAATAGACAAGGGACCGCCTGCTTTACATCCCCTCCGAAGGATGGTATATCCACTACGTAATCCTCGTCTGAAATTACGTAACTTCCGAGTATACACTGATATACAAGCCTCTAGAAGGTGGAACGAGAACGCTGTATTTCCCAAGATGGGTACCCCATCCAAGTACTAACCGCGCTCGACGTTGCTTCAACGCCCCAATTAACAAAATTGTATGAAACTATTGTTTTTGTCCTATTTTTATTTCTATGCATTTGATAAAGTCTGTGTCAGAAATATCATAAATTATCACGTGTAATCTCCCAAGTGCTTGAATTATTGCTGGAAATTTTTTGAGTACATGAATTTTTGGAAATTATCCCGAGTAATTTTTTTTAAAAAATTCATGTACGGGAAAAATTTTCTGCAATTAATTCATACATGCGGAGATTCGGTAAGAAAATTTCATACCTGCATAAATTAAATAAATACTAATTTAATACCATAACACTAGAGAACTATATAGTTGTAAGAAAGATATCTACATATATTCAATGTTAAAAAAAATATTTCTACCCATTTTAGTTGCAAAAAACTACTACATGAGGGGTTAATATTTATTCACTGAAATGTTTGATATTAGGTTTTCTTCACTAAAATGGGTGGAATTCTGTTTTTCTTATATTTTCTAATGTTACAACAGTTGGGGTAAACCGGAATACCTATATTCGTATAATATATAATAGATAAATAATATCTTTTTCACCCATTTTAGTTTCAAAAAATTACTGAAAATTGTTTAAGACAACTCTATTTGTGTGTTTACTAAAATAGGTGGAACATTGTTTTTTTAGTTTATTTTCATGTTTTATGCATATGGTATAAAACGTCATTAGCTATGTATCATTATTTCATTGACAGTTTAACCAGCGTAAGCTTAATATTTCTATTGTCGAAGTTGTTTTCGAGGTTTTTAAAGAATTAAGATATTAAAGAATGGAAAAAGAACAGAAATATACATTATGCACATATGGTGAAGAATTTTGTGAGGTTAAAAAATGCCATCCCAAATTGAAATACTTATTATCATACCTGATGAAAAGTGTAACATGGACGAAAACCAAAATGAGAAGTTATTCGGCGTAGTACAGATAAGCTACTGGAAGTTTCAACTGAGTTTTCACGAACTAGAAAAGATAAATTAAATAAAATTGTTTCAAAATATTATATTTATGTAGTCAAGCATAGACATTTAATATAGATTCTTCATCGATGTATTCACCATTGAAACGCGAGGAGTTTTTAAAGGATTTTCAAACACATTTGAAATATTCAGTATCATAATTAAACATGAAATAAAATGTTGTTTCACGAGCTCAATGATTTTTTTTTTATAATTATCTCGTTTAATATGGCAAATAAAATTCCATTTTTATGTAACAGCAAATGCCAAATATGATCATATGTAAATAATTCGACAGAAAAATTTCCACTTATTAATTTCGTTCAGGATAGCTTGGAGGATGAAAATTTCTGGAAAGTTTTTGGGTTGTTATGGTAACGAAACTAAGTAAAACCTTCTGATTGACTTAAAAGGGAAATTTTCAATATAAAATATCTTTTCTGCTCTTCCATATTTAAAGATTGTGATGATATGTTAGGTACTTTTTTGCTGAGTGTATACTGTGTACAAAACTGAATGAATGTGTTTCCGGAAAAGAAAACTTATTTATATCAAAAATATAAATAAATGTATATCGTCATGAAAGATCGCATAATTAAAGTTACCGGATATCACGAATAATCGTTGACATGTAAGCCTTTCACAAAGATCACACACTTTCTCTCACCGGCTAAACCTGCATATCCAGTGATAGTAGTAAAATTAAAGGCCACCCCATCGTTGCATCCACCCCACACCAGCATGTCCATTAATTACCTCGCAGTAGTTTTTAAGTGCTTTGCCCAGAGTGGCGTAAAGTCGCACAAATGGGTTATTTGAATTTTGAGTTTCGAGGGGGCATTTTAGCCATAATTCCGTCTGAGTATTCGCATTAATCTCGAAGACATAAAGTCTCTTTCATGCGTTAATTTCCGTGTAGTGAGCAATCTGCACTTGGAATCCCAGATATTCCCGGTGTAATTACAGGAAGAAGGGATTCGCTCTAGCTTGGGTTATTCAGCCGACAACCCTGTTGATAATGTGGACGAATGCTGGGAAGCTGGTAAGCTTGAAGAAGTATGGCAAAGTTATGAAGGACACGTGAGTTGTTCGTAGATAAATGTTCAGTCTAATGCCTATCGGAATTATTAAAAAATTGTTATATTTCTTTTAAGGCACGTTTTTATTATAAATTCACTAAAGAGCAAAATATATATTTTTGGGTAATTCTGCACTGTAGCGGAACATCAGAATTTTTGCAAAAGTGAGTGAATCTGAAGTCAGTTTTGAAATTTTCCACCATAACACTCACTCTCCGTCACTGTACACACTAAAAAACCATTGATTTCGACCGACTTCGATCTCGTGTTCGGGAAGTAATAAGTGTTCTTCAGAATAATGCACCAAAAATTGTTTTTTCATAAAAAAACACAGTAAATTATTCAATACTCTATAAACAAGGAAATGAAAAATCATAAAACTGTCAAACTAATGCGCATGTGTATCCTCACTTGTGTCTAAGGTATCGAGTAAAATCAGTAGACGATTTTTGACGGGACGTTAATTTGCCCAATTAGTTCTAATATAACGTTTGCGCATGTGTGTAATTGTGGTCATTGTTGATTTATGCGCGAGCTCTCTAAGGTTAGGTTAGGTTAAGGTTGTGTTATGTTCATTTATTATTTTTTTTATTACTGAAAAGCATTATGCATTTTAGTAATAAAAAGAATAATAAAGGAACATATAACAACCTTACCCTAACCTAACCTAACCTTAGAGTGCTCGCGCATAAATCATGGAATTTCTCCAATTTTTTTGCATAGTTGTGTTCACAGACGTTATAGTAATCGTTTCTGATAGTTGAAATGTGCGTATTTTGGAAATTTTCCTGGCCCTAAATAATATTATTTAGGGCAAGGACAAAATACTACTTCCGGCATTTCGCATTTTTTATAGCTCTTCGATAGCAATAACAACAATAACCATATCAGCTCAGCTGTCAAATTTGATGCACATGCGCAAACGTTGGAACTAATTGGACAAATTAACGTCTCGTGATTTTTGCCCCTGTGATTTTGAAATGGTATTTGCATTACAACTTGCGGATAGAAGGGCAAGGATCATCTTTTAATATTGCAAAAAATGCATTGTATATTAATAATTTTGATTCATATACAAGGCATTTTTTGTAATATTCAAAAATGATCCTTGCCCTCCTAGGAATGCTCAAACAATAACTTTCGCCTACTAAAAATTTTTGCGAAAAAATAATTTAAAAAACAACTCTTAAATGCGACAAAAATGAAACAATACATCTCCCTTCTTACATCCTTTTAGCCACCAAGCACCTCTTTTGGCTCCACGTTCCCGTAAGATTGTAGGACTATTTGCTATTTACACAATATTTCATTAAGTACTCATAAAATACTTCTAATAGTATCTACTACATGTCACCCAAAAAAAAAAATGCAAAATACGATAAGTGGATGTCGTAAACATTTACCAATTAGTATAGTAAATTTAGTAACAGACCCAAACATCCAAAAGGTATAGGCAATTCTTGTCCCAGGTTGTTCACTATCCTCAGTACAACACACCATGAAAAATCCCGAGGTTTGTGGCGTCGGGTTTGGGAGGGAGGGGGGCGGGGGTATCACTGACTATTCTTTATCCGCAGTTTTGCTCTGATATCTTCAAAACTATTATCATGAACATAAACAAAGTTGTTGTATATAAAATTTCTGATAAAATTGGTCCTATTCATATTTTTGATCAACCTTATAGTTATCGAGATATGGAGGGGAGAAATCTGTGAAATGTTAAAAATTGACAAAGAAAGCTAAAAATTGTCTTAAATTTGTCTGATTTGAGCTTAAATTGTTTAGATTGAAGTAGAGCATGAATAAGTAATAAATTAACGGTTAAATGTAAGAAACAGTAAAAGTTGAGATTTGAAACGTAAAAAAGACAAATCTTGATGTGTTTTACATTTATTACAAGATACTAATGTATTTTCAAGATTATTACAAGATCAGAAAGTATTTTCAAACTTATTCGATTTCATCATCATCATTGCTCTCTTCTTCACTGTCATCTGAAACATAGTCCTTTCCTAGCAGAAGAACATCATCTGACACTAAAATTTGCTCAGCATCGAACTCTTCAGGTTCATCTCTTCTTCATCTCTTCTATTGGTGCAGTCAAGACCTACACACGTTATGCACATTCTTGAACATTGCAGACGATTCTTCCTGCACTCACAGTTTCGAGTGCAATCATCGTGCAACAACAGGAAATAAGCCGCAGTAATTCATCTGGTGCAGCAGCCATTGATGTAGTCAATGGGCGGAGTTGCCTTCCAATCTTCTTCCAACCCCACTGTAAAGGATCTTTTGCAACACCATGCCAGAGCTGCACTTGATAGTATACTCGTAGTGTTCTCGTGCAGCGTCCTCTGTCGGTGGAAGTGCGGCTAGCATGTACAGGTTGTTTAGCAATTGGTGTCAAGTAACGTTTGTATCGTAAGGCATTCAAGTTTTCAGTCTCTTTTGCTCCATATAACACCTCTCTACAATATATACAAGATAAAATAAAAAAATCTACTACCTCGTTTAAAGTAACTGTCACCCCCTTTCGATGACGCCGTTCCTGAACTATATTTGCTCACAGTCGATTACACAAAAACTCGCGTTTATAAAAAGTGCACACTTCCAAACTAAACATCATTCCCGAGTAGAACGGAACGCTGTCGCACAACTAGGCACAACATTATATTCAAGGCCGTCATCCTTTCTCTTCTCCGGATTCCTTTTTCAACTCTCCCCCACTTAATCCAAACAATTTAAGCTCAAATCAGACAAATTTAAGGCAATTTTTAGCTTTATTTGACAATTTTTAACATTTCACAGATTTCTCCCCTCCATATCTCGATAACTATTAGGTTGATCAAAAATATGAATAGGACCAATTTTATCAGAAATTTTATGTACAACAACTTTGTTTATGTTCATGAACTTGATAAACCTAATCGTTTTGGAGATATCAGACCGAAACTGCGGAAAAAGGATAGTCAGTGATACCCCCGCCCCCCTCCCTCCCAAACCCGAAGCCACAAACTTCGGGACTTTTCATAGCGTGTTGTACTGAAGATAGTGAACAACCTGGGAGAAGAATTGCCTGTACCTTTTGGATGTTTAGGTTTAGGTAATTTTTGTTCTATATTTACTGTAGTAAATCTTTTAATGTAACTAAAAATGCTGACTTCTTAAATTATCCCAAAAATGTTACCGTGACATCATCTTTCGCCCGCAAAAATGCAAATGCCATTTCAGAATCGTAGAGACAACAATCGCCTGCTGATTTTACTCGAAACCTTAGACACAACTTTAAAGTGAGGACACGCATGCGCATTAGTTTGACAGTTTGACGATTTTTCATTTTCTGATTTCAGTAAATAATAATTTACTCTTTATGGAAAAGCGATTCTTTTGGTGTGTTTGTTCTAAGGAACACTTTACATGGTGAACATGACATGAAAATTGGCTGAAATGCAGAGAGTGAGTGTTATGGTGGAAAATTTCAAATTTTTTTTTTTGGAAAACTATGCATTCGCTCCGAAAACTGACTTCAGATTCATGTTCTACGACCCTAAATTAGAGCATCCTGAAATAATTTCTCAAATATTCCGATGTTCCGCTGCAATGCAGAATTACCATTTCTTGTTTCTATTATTTATATATTTACTTATTTATTTATTTATTTATTCATTCATTCATTCATTCATTCATTCAGTCATTCATTCATTCATTCATTCATTCGTTCATTCATTCATTCATTTATTTATTGCAAACATATCTACAGGAAATAAAATCATACTCAACAAAAATATGTTGTAGTTAATGGAAAATAAGCTTCTGATTCTATTATTACCACTACGGAAGTACCTCAAGGTAGTGTACTTGGACCAATTCTATTCGGCATTTATTTAAATGGTCTGTTTAATATATGTACACCAACGCCAGATTCGCAAATTACACCGATGACAAGAACATCCTTATCAGTTGATAGGACTATACTTTGCATGTCTACCACGAATCAAGACTAACATCGTCAAATTTTATACACATATACGGTATAATTAATTTAAGAGAGTCATATTAGCATAAATTGTAAACTAGCATGTAGTTTACTCAGAAAATTCATGTACTTAAAAATATTCTCGAGAATAAAAATAAGAATCTTAGTTATGATAGTAAACACTGTATACAAACTACATGATTTTTAGATTTTCCTATTAATTGTAAAATTATCCTGTATCTTTGATTTATCCATTCTTAACCAAATGATTGTAAACGTCAAATTTGATAAATAATAAATAAATTGATCGACAACACAGTCTACAAATAAAAATTCTGCTCCATGCCTTAGGTATTTTTGAGTGCTGAATCCGAATTTTCAATTAAAAAAATTTTCTACCGCATAGATTTCGAGTAAATCCCGGTTTTTAAAAAACCGTATTTTGACCTTGGAACAGAATTTTTTTTTAGACCTGTTCACAAGGTGCGCAGGTTTGCAAAAAAAGGAGGAGGAGGAATAGCACTACACCTACCTTACCTTAAGTATTTTTGTGTGTTGAATCCGAATTTTCAATTTAAAACAATTTTTACCGGGTAGATTTCGAGTAAATCCCAGTTTTTATGACAATTTTTGACGTTTACTCTAAATCTACGCGGTAAAAAAAATTTTAAATTGATTATTTTACTCATTAACGCTATAGCCAATGAGAGCCCGTTTTTTCACAACATTGCACCAATCAAATGTCATTATTAGTGGTAATTCAAGCTAGATCGGCTTTAGACAGTACCAACATGCAAAATTTATCGCTCTAATTTTTTATGTCGCTGCAGCGGCAAATACTGCGATAATTTTTTGACGTTTTGTTTTGTGAAATATTTTCGGCAAATAGGGCAACTCACGCTTTTAAATTTTATCTATAAATATCTTCTCTAGCTTATTACTAATTGTTAACTTACCTTGTAAATTGTAATATTGTATTATGTACTAGCAAACATAAACACACCACATATATAGTAAACAATCGTCAGTTCCAAAGAGAAGCCTGCCTATCTGTAACTATTTCAATTTAACTACTTTTCATTCAGGTAACAATAATATGCAAAAATTGTACTTAATATACCTAGCTCATAATACAGGAACAAGTCAAGCACAGCTTTCAATAGCTCAATAACGTAGTTACAAAGTTAAGCAAATCATTTATTATAAATGTCAAGTAAACACATTCGCTCTGGAAACAAACTAAAAATGCACCTAGGTACCTACTTACATACGGTAATCTATCAAAAAGTAACTAGTTGAATCAAAGCTGTGCAATATTTTAATTTGTTGTATTTAAAATCACTCTGCCTAACGAAGCAAACCTCAACATAATTTGTAAACTTAGCGGTAGCGCTAGATGGCGCTCTCTATGTCAATCTCGGAACCATGAGTGTATAGTAATAAATAGGCGGGACATCGGAAATAAAGTAGTGCTCGCAGATTAAAGATGTAGTGCTCTCTCTATCGTTCCTCGTCATATTGCACTTCAGAAACGCCTGAAAGGTGTTAAGCCAGTCTATATATTATAATATCTAAGATTTCAACTCGTTTTATTTACTAGTTGTCATAGAAACGTCACTAGATTATTTTAAAATATAGGGAATCTCCATTGTTTCTACTGCGTTTGTTTCAGATTTGCTGTTTTGACAATATGACTCGGTTTGGAAATATTTCTGTATATCAAATTAATGAGGAAATTGAAAATAAAGGTCAGTAAACTCTAAAAAGTGACAAGAAAACGTCTGAAGGTAATTAATGAGAAAACGTCTGAAGGTAATTAATGAGAAAACATAATATTGAAGATGTACTTAATGAATTATTTATTCGTGAAATATTCTCCTTAAATACCACTCGTGCTTTAAATGTTATCTAAAAATTTTTTCTCAAGCTAAGTTGCCCCTAGTTAATATAACTCGTGCAAATTGGCAGTTTATTATCTTATATTACCAGGCTTTCGAAAAAATTTTCGATAAAATTTTAAGCACTAGTGATATTACATACAAAAATTCGGATTCAGTACATAAGAATACTTACATGAGCAGAATTTTTTTTTGTAGACCTGTGTAATCTAACATAAAACTCCAAAATTTACCTATTCTTTTCTGTTCATCATATTTCGCCGTTCCGTACTAACCTTTCCTTATGAAATTACAATGAGATTCCATAGGAGATAAATCGAAAAAATTATAGATGAGAAGCGCAGAATCTAAAGTAAAAATACCATCGTTGCTTCCATTTAGAACTTCTTACCTTTATCTTTTTAAATTTTAAATAAAATTAATGTTTCTTATTAAAAATCACATAAAATTCGTTTATTTTAAGTAATATTATTTTTATTTTCAGGTGTAATTATGGACGCTAGCCGTCACTAGAATATAACATGCATGGTAAGTGTAATTATTAGTATTTAAATTATTTCACCTAATAAACATTTGTGGATGGTCTGCATAATTCCATTAATAAAAATAATAACGAATGTTCCATTATATAAAGCACTTAAGAAAACCTAATAAAGAAGATAAATTGCCCGAGATCTGTTGTTTCCTCTGAAATATAGGACAAAGGAATTATTATCATAAAAAATGTATAGGATTCATATAATGTGCTGTATATTTTAATGAATAATATAGTTTTATTAATCCATCATCTAATATTAGAGTTTTATATACAGCGGCTATGAGAATAAAAAGTAAAGCATCAACATAATAATAACAACTCTAGAAATAAAATTTAAGATTGGCTTACTGACGTAAATCTAGTGCTTTCCTACAATTTATCTCAACATTGTCTTTTCAAGTGTTTATTAAATACATTACTGAGAGTATACCATGTGACACTGAAATATGGCTCACCTCCTTGTATTCGTTTGTTTCTTAATGCACCAATAAAAAAACATAATTTGACATTAGATATTATTGACAAAGGTTGCCATGGCGACACTTGTTTTTCGCCTACTAGACAGATGTTATTTGTAATAAAACAAGTGTGTATATCAAAATCAAACGCCACATAAACAAACAACAAATAAATCTAGCCAATATGTCTCTTCACTTGTATTTTGTCAAGAAGTGACAACTGACAGCACGCAAGTAAAGTTGGAAGAGAGGAAGAGTCGTTTTTATACGATGTTGCCACATAATCCTTGCCGTGAGTCTAGTTTATATTTTTAATAATAACAAATATAATTCCTTTTAAATACATATATTATTTATTGATTTACAAGATATTGAGCAAAATAGAAGTTTTATAGGTAAAATAATGTAAAGTAAATTAACAATTTGGAAGCGAAAGTTGTTTATTATTGGTTAAATTATTTCCCTCCAAGTAAAACTATTTGAAATCTTTGTCTAGACGGGCGTATCCTTATTTCTTATTTTTATTTAAGAAATTATTGTTTTGGTTTAAATCGATTATGCAGTAATTGCTAAAATAATAACATTACTTGATGCATATCATCAAAACTGAATATTAAAAAAAAAATGGAAAAAACTTCCCTACAAAAATAGTCTTATTTTATTAGAACAAAGTGTTTAAAATATCATATTACAATATAAGTAGTCTATGATATCATTTTACTAATGCCTGTTTAGTAAATATGATTATTTACATCTAATTATACACTTAAAATTAAAATCCAATCTGAGACAAATCAAACTTTTAAAAAGTTAAAGCATCACTTAAAAAAAAATGTTTTCTTAAAAAATGTTTTCTTAACCGCTTCTCAAGTCACCGAAGTAACTCCTTGAAAATCGAGAATGATTTTGTGTTAGGTAAAGAGAAACGAGGCCCTACAGCTTATAGTGGAGTCCGAACCACTTCTTGGGGATAATTTTTATAATTAAAATTATTTCGCGATGAGCAGGGATTGAATCTGCTTCGCTAGGTACGCCAGTATGCAAGCTAGACGCGCAAAACCACTGAGCTACCGTCCCCGGTCACTTCTGCCACTTCTGTCAGTCACAACGAAACCGCGTCAGCGTGGCTATTCTTATCTTGTCGATAAAAGCGTTATCCGAAGGCCTAGGTGCCGGGTAGGTTATTCTAGGGATAAGGCATATTTATTTGGTGGATATCATTACCTGTAGGTGAAAATACCGATTTATTGCTTATCTTCGGGATAAAGCTTATTCTGCAAAATAAATATAACTACACAGAGCCACAAAAAAGAAAAGTTGTCTGCGCCGGGGTATTGACCCAGTGGTGCAGCCAGAAAATTCATCTGGGAGGGGGGGGGCAATAGAACCGGCCTCTCCAGAGGTTGAGGAAAACTTTTCAGAAAATTGTTGTAAACGGATGTGTATAGATTCCTCTACTAGATAATATTGACATTAATTACAAAGTATTGTAATGTGTTACAACCCCTAGAATGATGTATTTGCACCTACTCGAAAAAGAACCTACCAGAAGATTCCAAAGTGACATCTGGAATTATCTAGAGAATGGTGGCGTCATCACAGAACAATCGAGATCTGTCATTTTTAGGTATAAAAGACCGACCGCATTCTCGGCGAGTAGTTCAGTAGTTCAAAAAGTATAGAAAGTGAGGTTAAACAAAGTGATAAACATTGTGATTTTTAGTCAGTAAAGTGTATTTAAATTAACAATAGTATTGTGAAGTATCCAGTAAATATTTAATAAAGTGTGTTAGTGGACAATCTCTTGTTATAATTTTTGGAACCCACGGATTTTGCAAGGGGTAGTTTCCTAAAGGTGGAAACACGTTACAGTATTTATTTCAAGGGATAGTTTGAATACTGCTTTGTACTGATAGAGATTATGCGTCTTTATTTTTGGTTTATGGAGGACGGCTTGGGGGAGGGCCATGGCTGCGCCCCTATATTGACCATACCTATCCCTTGTATTTTGACCCGCTGAACACGAATCTGACCTTAATTTTTCCCCTATACGTCAAGTTTTTTTTTAAGCAAAAAAGTCTAATATTTATATATTTATTTGCTGTTAAAAGAAAAACCTGACGTGCTGGGGAAAAACTAAGATTAGATTCGTGTTCAGCGGCTCAAAATACAAGGGATAGGTGTGGTCAGTACCCCCGCGCAGATGACTTTTTTATGTAAGATTGCGCCACACTGAGTGTGGCACAGTGGCAACCAAAAAAAGTGGTCTGCGCGGGGGTACTGACCACACCTATCCCTTGTATTTTGAGCCGCTGAATACGAATCTGATCTTAGTTTTTCCCCAACACGTCCGGTTTTTTTTAACAGCAAAAAAAGTCTTTTGAATCGTAATATTCATATATTTATTTGCTGTTAAAAAAAAACCTGACGTCCTAGGGAAAAACTAAGGTCAGATTCGTATTCACCGGCTCAAAATACAAGGGGTAGGTATGGTCAGTACCCCGGCACAGACAACTTTTTTTTTGTGGGCCTGTGCTATCAATAGATGAAAGTACCGGGCCTAAGTATATTAGGTTTCCTCTTTGGCAATGGCGTCAATTACCCTACAAATATTATTTTTCTTCGTCAAATACTATTCTAGATATAGTCAGACAGACTGACGGAAATGACACATAAACACAACGTAATCTCGGAGAAAGACGTTTTCATGATTATAATAGTACCCCGGTAAGCAAAGGAGCAAAAGATTACAGTTTCTGATTTATTTTAATTTCATAATATCTACCACAATATATGCAGAGCAAAATATATAAATGCTTTTTCAGAAAAAACAAATTACACGACTTTTATTTTACAGGCAGGCATATTTACATGTCCAAATTACTGTAGATAATTATTATGAAGCACGTAGATCTAAATTAGCATCTACATGAAACTTATGTAACTTTATAATAACCCTAAAAAATCTAGAACATTGATATAAAAATGGAATAATTAGTTTTCTCTATTGTTAAAAGAGTCTTCAATTTATAAACATAGTTGTAGTTAGAGATATGACCATGGAATTAAAAAAAATACCTAATTACATGTTCTACTTAGTAATCCAGGCACCTTCGCCATTTCCTTCAATAATGTCATTTGTTAAGAGCGATCCGGAGTGCGATGAGATCACCAGGTTTCTATTTCTATTACTTTAAATTATACCTCACATCAGAACATTAGCCACATATCTATGGTTTCCGTCACGTCAATATTTTATCTTTCTTGCTCACATACGCTACCGTATAAGACGACCTTGTTTATATTTACCTGCACAGAATTTGCTGCAGCGAGAATAGGCGTATCATCAACGGATATTTATTATAGTAATAAAATAAAATATTTTACACTGAAGACATTATTTTAACAAATAAATGAAACAAAAATGGATAAATAAATATATTACTTAGTTTCTTTTTTTTTAGTTTGACTTGTAAATATGATATAAAAATCTTACATTTCGATGTTCACTCACTTCCAAATGACATATCCGATCAAATTGAAATTTGGTATGTGTACATGGCAATATAATAACAATAATAATATTTATTTTCCTCTTAGACAAATACATATTTTTATAGGAATAGTCCAGGTAGTGCTTACAAATTATAACTTACGCCAATTCTGATAATTTTCATAAAATTCTCCTAATATATAATAACCAGTGATCGAAATTTAATTTTCAGGTGCGTCGTTATAAGGATTTATTAAAATATGCATACATTTTTAGTTGTACATATGTATACATGTATTCTATTATGCCAAAATAAAAGAAAACCTCATAAGGTATGTTGGTATTATATTTAATTTCGATTTATTTTGTAAGAAAGAACAAACATACATTTAATTTCTTGATGTAAAATTTTATATGCCTACGTGCGCCACTGAAATTAAACCCAAATTCCGATCATTGATAAGAACACTTATTTAACAAGTATTTGTTCAAGTTAATTTTGAAAGATCTCAAATGTCTAATATACCTTTAACACTTTTATATCACGGAAATTCAAGATGGCGGCTCTAACATGGTGGACGATTTTGCCGCGTATGATCCAATATCTGGAGGTTTTCGGGACCGCGAATTAAGAATTTTGTCAAAAATTTAAAATCCAAGAAGGCGGGCCAATTTGGCGTGTATGTTCCGATTCGACTCAAAATCCGTCTGTGGGGGTTTCAGGACCGCGAATTACGAATTTTTAGTAAGAAATTAAAAATTTCAGATGGCGTACCAGCTTGGCGTGTATGATCTTATTCGACTCCATCCGTCTGCGGGGGTTTTCAGGATCGCGAATTACGGGTTTTTAATCAGAAATGAAAAATTCAAGACAGCGGTGTCAATATGGTGGACGAATTTTTCGTCATTTATGGTCCTATTCGACTTAAAATTAATATGTGGGGATTTTCGGACACGCGGATTACGAATTTTTGGTTAAAATTCAGATATCAAAATGGCGGACGAATTACCACTTATGGTCCTATTCGACTCAAAATTAATATCTGGGGGTTTTAGGGGACGTGGATTACGAATTTTTGGGCAAAACTCGGAAATCAAAATGGTGGCGTCAAGATGACAAACGAATTTTCTTATTTATGGTCTTATTGGACTCAAAATCGACATCCGGAGGTTTTCATTAAAAAGAATAAAATGTAAGTTAATAGTAGTTTGTGCAACAAGAGTGGATATGATTCCATATCGCACGATAAAGAAGTTTGAGCATGACGCCGTAGGCGGAGTGCTTCAAATCTTTTGAGTGCGATATGGATAATCCACTCGAGTTGTACAGTATACTTTTTCTACGACCAGCTTAAAAAAACTACAAAATTTATTAAACATTAATATATTACACAAATCCGTACTGACAGTTACTGTGACAGCTTACTCATTAATTTGATTTTAAAACGAATAGTTGTCTATGTTCTTAATACACGAACTGTGATTGGTCGGTTTCATTTCATATTCATCCTAGAACTGATATGAAATATATCCGTTCAGTTAACTGGAATTGCCTACTTATCCATTCTACATACTGTACAGAAAACAGCAAATTTACATAAGGGAGTAGAAAAAAAATATTTTTTAGAAAAAAATTTTTTCTACTCCCTTATGTGAATTTGCTGTTCCATTCTACAGACTGTACAGAAAACAGCAAATTTACATAAGGGAGTAGAAAAAAAAAATTTTCTACTCCCTTATGTGAATTTGCTGTTTCTGTACAGTCTGTAGAATGGATAAGTAGGCAATTCCAGTTAACTGAACGGATATATTTCATATCAGTTCTTGGATGGATATGAAATGAAACCGACCAATCACAATTCGTGTATTAAGTCCATGAACAACTATTTGTTTTAAAATCAAATTAGTGCGTAAGCTGTCAAAGTAACTGTCAGTGTGAACTACTGTCAGTGTGTATTTGTGTAAAATATTAATGGTTAATAAATTTTGTAGTTTTTTTAAGCTGGTCGTAGAAAAAGTATACTGTACAACTCGAGTGAATTATCCATATCGCACTCAAAAGATTTGAAGCACTCCGCCTACGGCGTCGTGCTCAAACTTCTTTATCGTGCGATATGGATATCATTATCCACTCTCGTTGCACAAACTACTATTATAACCCTCGACCCATAAATACATGCCTGTCTGCCTGTTTGTCTGAAGCTTCATATGTCTTCAACGGGTGATCCGATTTTGATAGTGTTTTCTTTATCTGAAAAAGTATTTTGCTGAGAAGGTTATAGGCCATATTAGATATTATGTTTTGTCTTCATTTTGAATCAGCCATATTTAATTTCTCTACAAATTATCCGATTTAAGTAAAATTGAAAATGTGCAGACAATTAAGAATGCCGAATATGATTTCGGTTCCATTTTGATTCTACCAGGATCGGCCCTTTAGAACTAGTATTATCAGATTTATTGGTCGGGAGTTTTTAAAAATTTCCAATTTTACTTGTTAAAAAATACACTTATTTAAAAAAAATCAATAAAAATAAAAAAATAATTAAAAATACACTTAAAAGTATAAAATAACTGTTTGGATTTATCAGAGTCTTGTTGGAATATATGTCACTAAACATAAAAGTGTGGGGCGTCGAAAAACTCTTCAAACAGATTAACTCCACTTTTATTTTTAGTTACATAAATTCTAGCAATACCGTGATAGCTCAGACCCAAACATTTATTTTTTACTTTTTAATGCATTCTTATTGATTTTTTATTGATTTTTTTTGCTTTCTATTGCAATAGTTACATACAAACCAGCTGTGGTTTTCGACGGCTGGGGGCGTTAAGTTAGTTAGTGTGAGAATCTTTTGTACTCGTGTGATATTTTTCAGTATTTATTGTTATAGTTCAGTATTTATTGTTATAATCATTTTGTGTAAATATTTAACTGTGATATTCTGACACTTATAGTTTTTAATTTTTTGTGCATACGCTCAGAGTTCTTTTAGTTTTATGTGACTTTTTCGTAATTAAGTTTTCAGTTGGTGTACTTAGTCTTTATAGGTAATTGTTACCGTGCTAATTGATTATACACACCCTTTTCATATAAATTGCAAAATTTTACTTGAAACTGTGTATTTTCTACAAAAATTCAGATATTGGGATTAATAAAAAAATACATTTTTGAGAACAGATTGAGCTTTGGAACAGAGCACAATAGAACCTGACCAAGTTTCCTAATTATTCCACAGGGTGTTTAGAAATTAGATCATCAAAACATAATTTTGGTTCTCCGAGTGTAATAAGTTGCAAAAAATAATTTTTTCAAAATTGAAAGGGTATGAGATATTTTTGATGAATTTCTTTAGAACATGACCAAAAAATAATTAAAATCGGTGAAATATTAAAAAAAAAATTTGAACAACAAAAGTTTTGCACTATTCAGGTGGCCGTTTTTTTTTTTACCGGTGATTGTAAAAATGGGACGTCTTACTAAAAGGCAGTCTGATATCAAACGTCTAAATCTAACTTTGTCAGCTAAAAGGAAAAATCGCAGGAGAGCTAAATTACGGTAAGTTTCACAAAATTAAAAGGGATTTAATTAAAAATTCCTTTTTATTATTATTAACAGTAATCCAACAAAACTATTTTTGCTTTGAAGCTAATTAAAAGAAATTAAACCCATTGTATTAATTATTATTATTAATACTTGCCGATCTTTAAAATAAGATAGGTACGTAACACACATTTTTGAACTGTCCTCCTCCTGTTACCTATTGGTTATGTCCGCGAGTAGTTTTCTTTTTTGGTACTCGCTATCACTAATTAGAGAACTGGTGCTGTTCATATCAGAACTTGGGAAATAGGATGAAACCACAGTGCATGCCTTTGTTTCCTCTCCTCTTTTATTAAATACAGACCTATAAACAATGAATCTAAAAGATAATTTAGCTTTCAGCGAAGAAATAAATATATTACAAATAATAATGGCCTGCTACCTAGAACTGACTAACTAAAATTTGCAAATTGCAAGTTATTCTAAAACACGCTGTATATGATAGAGCAATATTTTTTAGAATCGGAGTAGACATTATTCATAAGTAATGAATGTAACTCGAAGTATTTCTTAATTTTATGAGGAGATCAGTTCAAAAAGTGTGTTACGTATCTTACTTTTAAAGATCAGCAAGTATTAATAATAATAATAATTAATACAATGGGTTTAATTTCTTTTAATTAGCTTCAAATCAAAAATAGTTTTGTTGTATTACTGTTAATAATAATAATAAAAACGAATTTTTAATTAAATCCCCTTTAATTTTGTAAAACTTACCGTAATTTAGCTCTGCTGCGATTTTTCCTTTTAGATGCCAAGTTAGATTTCGACGTTTGGTATCAGTCTGCCTTTTAGTAAGACATTCCATTTTTTTAATATAATCAACTAGCACGGTAACCATTACCTATACATATTAAGTACACCAACTGGAAACTTAATTACGAAAAAGTCACATAAAACTAAAAGAACACCGAGCGTATGCACAAAAAAATTAAAACTGTAAGTGTCAGAATATCACAGTCTTTATATTTACACATAATGATTATAACAATAAATACTAAACTATAACAAAAATACTGAAAAATATCACACTAACTAAATTAACGTCGCCAGCCGTCGGAAACCACACAGCTGGTATGTACGTAAGAATTGCAATAGAAAACAAAACAGATCGGTTTTATTGCTTTATTGAAGAGGCACCCTTGATATACGGGCGCCTCTGTAGCAGGCAAACATCTACAGCGTCCTTGGAGAGAGAGCGGTAGATGAAATAGAATATGAGATTGTACAAATTAATTATGGGCATTTTTAAATCTTAAATCACTACCTGAGTGCATAGGGTTGATTTTATTTTATTTCTACAAAAGGGAAAATATTTATTTTAATAATACCTATCCGGGATGGTGAAAATTATTTTTGCAAATCGAAAATGAAAGAAAAAATATATTTTT
The DNA here is from genome assembly GCA_936432065.2 of Rutpela maculata. Taxonomy (NCBI): domain Eukaryota; kingdom Metazoa; phylum Arthropoda; class Insecta; order Coleoptera; family Cerambycidae; genus Rutpela; species Rutpela maculata. The sequence continues at coordinate 15,958,929 of OW386286.2, forward strand.
TTTTATGTATATATTTTTCTCTCTCACCATACCGCATTCTAGCAATTTTTTAAAAAATTTTAGTGAAAGCCGTTTTTTGAAATAATGATTTATGTGGGCGTAGGTCGAGAATTCTTGATGACTTATATCCGGAGCGCTCTTAAATAAGTATATACCAGGTGCCACAAGCTATATTTCCTTTATTTTTTAACTTATCCATATGAAATTTGGGGTGCATAAACGACTTGTGAAAATGGACATAAAAAACGATATGAGACCATTTTCGGTTTACCTGGAAATGACCGATTTTTAAATGGAACACCCTGTATATTTTTACATATTTGGATTCTGGACAACATTCTGAGTAGACTTTCGCTATTTTTGAGTCTGTGTTCAGTTTTTTAAAGCATTTTGGGATATTCGTCTAGAGTGCTTTGGAATACCAAAATTTGTTCTACGGCAGGTAAAGTCTAAGGGGAAAATGTAATTTTTCGTTTAATTTCATTAATAACTATTTACGAAGCCTCCAAAGTTGAACATATTACTTCTTTATCGAAAACTTTTTTTTTCAAATGGGAAAGTGGTGGCTCATACTGTTCAATAAACTATAGATTTATTTCTGAATTCTTTGATATCATTTCAAATCTATGCTATTTGTTTGTCTATTTTATTTAATTTATTTAATAAAAAATCACTTTCAAAATAATTTTTATTGATCCTTATAGTTTGCACTACTACTATATTTATCTACCCATATCCACTATAATAAAGAATACATGAAATATACTTTTCTAATATCTGTATTTTATTGTATTTTAAAGAGTTTATCTAAATTGCAAGAGAAATTTGCATATTTCTAGTAAAACATATGGTAAAATATAGTTATCCTACCGTTTGCAGTTCAAAAACGATATATCTGGGTTATATTCTTAGATAAAGGAGAAATAGTGTTGTACATTAAATTTAATTATTTTGGAAAAGTGCCTGACTCGTTTTTCTCTGACGTCGCACCGAATTTCCCTATAATCCAATTACATAGTTTTAAACTCGGCATACTTAGCAGTAGGCCGGGCATAAAAAGCAAGGACCTAAGTGCAGTGTTCCATTTCTGGGACTGATAGTACAGCATAAACTGAGTTTATTTTTACGGTTCTCAGAGTGGCGGCCGTACCAAGCGACGCGGACGACAACGGTCGTTACATGTCACAAAAACGACTCGGATATTCTTCTTCAACATGCGATATCTGATATGAAATATCGTCTGCTTGGAGAAGGTATTCACTTTACCGTGAACGGGGGCAATTCTTTTGATTTACGTTATCATTTGTTTGTTTGGACGAGAACACTGAAGTGCCATTGTGACTTATTGTTTGGGGTAATGAGCTGTTCTCTTCTCTTTCAAATGTTTAATTACTTTGTCACAGGCATTATTACATTGATTTTTAAGTCGTTTGATATCGCAGCGCTGTTTCCTTGTTAGATATCATTTTTCATTTATCAACTAGTCAAAATTAGATATTATTTTGTGCTGATGAATAGGTACTATAGGTAGGTTGCTTAACTAATTATGATAAATTAACTACACATAAATTGCAAATAATTATTACTGTAATTTTACAAGACTTTGAGGTAAAGTCTGCTCCACAGCGGCATGACATACATTGAGAAGATCTGTAAGCATATCAAATACATTCCGTCTACATTTTTACTTGCGTGTGATACAGGGTGACATCCAACCTTGCAGCTAAAGATAATTACTCCTCAAACAAAAAAATAGACTAGTTCTTTTATAGTATAACTTCTACCAAATATTGTTTCCTAAGACGTACCAAATGTTTGTAAAAAGGAAAGTGAAAAACACATTTCTGTTGTTAAATAAACTCAAAGTGAAAGTATGAAAAGTTATTTCGGTAACCGTCCTAAACAAAATAATTAAACATGAATTAGTTAAATCCTTTAGGTTGCAAACTAATGCCAATACCAATTAATTTTTACATATTTTAATATTAATAGTACAGTTATTGCAGTTACTTATATTGAGTGGATATTTGGAACACTGGGCGCACATATGATCTTGTTTTTACTACTGACTAATGATTTAACAACCTGCATATTTCTTGGTTTGGCGTTACTTTTGTATTCCAAATAGTTTGGGTAACGTTTACCTTATTTTGTAACGAAGATAGCCTTCCACCACACCTGTAGATCTCCAACACCGTCTACAAATAGGGTGGCTGAAGTGTACCAGTAGCTGAAGGTGAGGCCAGTTTTAGGCCTATTTTATTTTTGGATTTAAATTTTTAAAAATCATTTTCTTATCATTTGTCATCAATATTTAATTGATTTCGTCCCCCCACTCGCATATATCTCTTCTTTTAATTATTAGATAACCAGAATCCAGGAACGGTATCGCTATTTTTTGCTTTTAAGAAGTGTTTAGAACCCTCCAAAAGTCGGAGAAATTGTCAAATTGCATTCACGGCACCGCCCACCTTAAGAACACTCTAAAACCGCGAAACTTCAATATAAATATCCACGAAAATCACAACGCCGCACAGTGTGGAATTTTCGTATTCTAGGCGGACAAAATACCATTTTGGCAAGTGTATGACATTTTAATAAACATCTTAATTCCTGAAAGTAAAATAATCAAACCTCACACATTTTTTATCAGCAACATTCAAAACATCCAAACAAGTGTCGTAAACTATCGTTTTCCTTGTTCACGCTATACCAAATAGGGATAAACTGAATGGACGCGCTTCAACTTTTTAGTTAAGTACAAGTGTTCCTGCAGTTTACATGTGTTTTAGTGACAATATTTTTTCATGGTATTTGAAGGAAGTGGCCATATATATATATATATAGTTTTCTTAATTTCAGAATGAATTTCTCGGAGGTCAATTTTTGAAATATGGGTCTCAAATCCCAGGCAAAGCAAGTCAGATACCATAATATCTTATATTTTATAAAAGTTAGGTAACCATTCATTCCCAAATATTATTCTGAGCAGCATTCGTAAGTCAGTAGACCTTGTTTGTAGCAAGATAGGGCAAATATGGGCTAAGTCGGATAGACATCAGGAGTGATTTTTATAATGATTCTTAGCTTGATGGTAGTTTGTTGCTGCCTGACATTGTTTACCAAGCTATACCCTTTACTTCAAAGGAAAATATTACCCCTGTTACATGCGGTAGGCCCCAAAAAGATTTGAAGAGTCCAGCTACAAAAGTAAGAAACGTAAAATTCTTCATCTCGTTAATTTTGCTTCTCACGAAGAACTATCGCTTGTAAGTGCAATAAAGTTGCATAAAGTAGTGGGTAAAAGGGATTCAGCGTCGATAGTTAAAGAACTCTCTAGTGCCCAAGCAAAGCAGGGCACATTAATAAAAAAGGCCAAGGAAGCAATGTCAGGCAGCAACAAACTACCATCAAGCCAAGAACCATTATGTTTTAAAAATCGCTCCTGATAGCCTATCTTTGCCCTATCTTGCTGCTAACACGGTCTACTGATTTACGAATGCTGCTCAGAATACTATTCGGGAATGAACTTTTGTAAAACATAAAACATTATGGTATTTGACTTGCTTTGCCTGGGATTGACCTCCGAGAAATTTTCAACACTCATTCTGAAATTAAGGAAAAACAAGTGAGAGCGCAAGCTCGCGCAACTTTTTCTTTCTGATATTAGAAGTACACAAACTAACCTTTTTTTTTAATATAAGAAGTTGAGGGTAGTCTGCGGAGGTATGAATTAAAAGTTTAGTTATTTATTTGTAAAATATAATTTTCCCATGTTATCTCAACCTTAAACTTTTATCTTCTTTTTTGTCTTAAAGAATAATTTAAAAAATAATTTAAAAAATATATAATTTAAAATATATATATATATATATATATATATATATATATATATATATATATATATATATATATATATATATATATATATATATATATATATTTTTTAAATTATATATTTTTTAAATTATTTTTTAAATTATTCTTTAAGACAAAAAAGAAGATAAAAGTTTAAGGTTGAGATAACATGGGAAAATTATATTTTACAAATAAATAACTAAACTTTTAATTCATACCTCCGCAGACTACCCTCAACTTCTTATATTAAAAAAAAAGGTTAGTTTGTGTACTTCTAATATCAGAAAGAAAAAGTTGCGCGAGCTTGCGCTCTCACTTGTTTTTCCTTAATTTCAGAATGAGTGTTGAAAATTTCTCGGAGGTCAATCCCAGGCAAAGCAAGTCAAATACCATAATGTTTTATGTTTTACAAAAGTTCATTCCCGAATAGTATTCTGAGCAGCATTCGTAAATCAGTAGACCGTGTTAGCAGCAAGATAGGTCAAAGATAGGCTATCAGAACCGATTTTTAAAACATAATGGTTCTTGGCTTGATGGTAGTTTGTTGCTGCCTGACATTGCTTCCTTGGCCTTTTTTATTAATGTGCCCTGCTTTGCTTGGGCACTAGAGAGTTCTTTAACTATCGACGCTGAATCCCTTTTACCCACTACTTTATGCAACTTTATTGCACTTACAAGCGATAGTTCTTCGTGAGAAGCAAAATTAACGAGATGAAGAATTTTACGTTTCTTACTTTTGTAAGAATCATTATAAAAATCACTCCTGATGTCTATCCGACTTAGCCCATATTTGCTCTATCTTGCTACAAACAAGGTCTACTGACTTACGAATGCTGCTCAGAATACTATTTGGGAATGAATGGTTATCTAACTTTTATAAAATATAAGATATTATGGTATCTGACTTGCTTTGCCTGGGATTTGAGACCCATATTTCAAAAATTGACCTCCGAGAAATTCATTCTGAAATTAAGAAAAAACTAGTGAAAGCGCAAGCTCACGCAACTTTTTCTTTCTGATATTAGAAGTACACAAACTAAACTTTTTTTTGAATATAAGAAGTTGAGGGTAGTCTGCGGAGATATGAATTAAAAGTTTAGTTATTTATTTATAAAATATAATTTTTCCATGTTATCTCAAGCTTAAACTTTTACTTTACTTTTTAGTCTTGCAGAATAATTAAAAAAAAAATTATATGGCCACTCACCTTCAAATGCCATTAAAATAATATTGTCACTAAAACACATGTAACCCGCAGGAACACTTGTACTTAACTAAAAAGTTGAAGCATGTCCATTCAGTTGTGGTATAGCGTGAACAAGGAAACACAACAGTTTGCGACACTTGTTTGGATGTTTTAAATGTTGTTGATAAAAAAATATATGTATGCTTATGAAGTTTGATCATTTTACTTTCAGGAATTAAGATGTTTATTAAAATATCATACACTTGCCAAAATGGTATTTTGTCCGCCTAGATTACGAAAATTCCACACTGTGCGCCGGCAGCACCTCTCCGAGAGTTATCTTAATAACAAAAAAATCAAACAACTAATAATCAGTTTTATAATTAATGCATTTTAGTTATTTTTTTCTTTAATATTATCTCAAGTGAAATGTTAGACCGTGAAATTTAATAATAGTATTTTCGGTCTTAAGCTTACCTTCGCTCTTTAAACCAAAAGTCCAGTCTTAAGAAATAAATTTAACGTACAGGGTGTTTCAAAAATGAATTTCACTTTCTCAAAAAGTTGTCAACGGGCTTTGTTTTCCGCTATCGTGCCACATGTCGTAGGAGACCAGAAAAAATGTTTTTAGGTCAGTATATGCCAAAAATTTACTTTGTTTTGCTATTAAACGTCGTTTGAGACGAAAAAATGTTCCAATGGCCTGTTTAAAACAAGATATTTAAAATATCGCACCGTGTTTTGAACAAATGTTTAAAACATATTTAATACACAATGCGATGTTTTAAACTGTTTATAACACAGTTTAAAGAGCAGTGCGATGTTTTAAACAAATGTATTATTTTGGAGTTTGTGGAAAAGCAGGAAAGTGCCGTTCCGATAAATAATTCCAATATAAATAGTAAACACACTCACAAAAAAATAGCTCTGTGGTCTTACTCATATGAGTACCTATGGTCAGTGGTCACCAGTGAGCTCTGTTACATACTGGAGTGAGCTCGAATGATAAGAAACGATTGTTTTCTTTCTCAAAACTATAGAGAGGGATGCATATATGATGTCTTCCTCGCACTTGTAAAACTATGATTTCAGGAAAGCTTCTCTCTCTATTGTTTCCGCGAGCACCCCCTCCCCCCCTATCAGAGCACAATCCAGCATGTTATTCAGCTCAGTGATAGTCACATGCACGAACCTGAACATTTTATTTGTAGAGTGCTGTAAAATCCGTTTAAGAGCACCATCTGGCATCAAGTAATTGTAGTAGACACAGAAACTTGGCACCATTTCAATTTAATTGAATAGAGTTTTAAACGTTTTAAACTTGTTTTAAACATACCCTTTCGAACATTGAAGAAAACTGTTTTAAACAGAAAAAACTGTTTAAAACAAAAAAAAACAGTATTTTTTGTTTAAAATGAAAAGAAACTGTTTTTTTCCAACCCTGTTCTCCTGGGTTCTACAATAGTATCAACCTTAATTTTAAGGGCGCATTTATGCTTAAGGTTTTTTGGATAAGTTCTGAATCGCCCTGTATATCACTGTAGAGCTTTTACAACAACTTATCTCAACTCTATCTATTGATGAGTTTTAAAGCAATACATCATATTACATTAAATTTGAAATGGACTTCCGATTTATAGAAGGACTTGAGAAAAAGCGATGATTACGCCTCTCTCAAGAAACTCTCGCAATTTTTAAATTTGATCACGTAGGAGTACGTTAATAACTCGTACAAAATGTCCAGTGGCTCTGAGAGTCTTTTCCATTCCGTTAACTACAGTCTCTGTTACCAACATGCCGAACAGTTCCTCGCTCTCGTCCCGTCTGATCGATACTATTCATTACTTCTTTGGACTCTAGTGGGCCCTTATATTGAGACGTGTAAACTGACCGTTATTGACTCTTGACTGAAATTGGCTTTTATATCTGCGTTTCCTACCATTTATTCGTACAATGAATGTATTACGACCAATAAGTCTTTGAATTCTTCCAAAACAACCCGATATAATTTAGTGGACAGGACATAAAAGCCCATTTACGAACCTATTTAGGAACTATGCAAACGGGATGAATTTTCTTGTTTGTTTCAGCAAACACTGATATAAATTTCCTGCAACGTTGTTCCCTTTTTCTGGAAAACTATAAATTTTATTGGTTCTATTTTCCACCAAGAAGTGTGTTTTTTAATAAATCGAAAAGTAAGTTAAAAATGATTGTTCTTTTAATTTAATTTTTTACTGGGACCTTGCAATTACATATAGAACACAGCATGGGTCAATTTTTTCATTAAATTTTCGTGCATTTGAAGCATTATTTCTGTGCTTACATCTTCGATGTTTTTGTTGGCCATAGAATAGTGGATGAAGTAAAAAAGAATTGTAAACACACTAAATCACAATTTTATTTGTTTCACGTGGTAATAGAGGTGGCTAATGACAAAAAAAATTTTGTGACTTTAGCTTCTCTTATATACAGGGTGCCCCACTTAAAACTCCCGGCGCCATTTTCTCGATAACCAAAAGCGATATTTGAATACTATAGAAGGTATCGACTGGAACATATAAATGACTTCAGTTTTCAGTAAAAATGTTTTTTTTTTACACATTGAGGTATAGATAGTGTTGCGATGCAAAGAAATTGTTCGATCCTAGGAACGATGAAATGAGGTGCACGAGATGGAGATTTATATTATAAGAAACTTTTTTAATATGAACAATTTTCGAAAAATCACTGGTTTTCGAGATATTTGAACTTCAATGTAATTTTTCAACAAAAATCGTACTTTTTTGATAATAATAATAATATACAAGCAGGAGGGGCTGACTTTCATCTATCAAGCCTTTGGTGAGTAGCGCCACCACTTACTCCAGCTGGGGATGCAAAACCGAACCGGCAGCCCTAGTGCATCCTGGAGGGGAAAGCTCATTCCCCTCTGGTGTCGGCCGTGGGCTTGCTGGGCTAACCACCCACAAGCCCAAATCTCTGGTTCTAGCTGACCAAAGACAAGGCTCCCACGATCGACCCCGAGCGGATAGGGGTCATGGGCAAGGTGGTGGGGCCCAACAGGACTGCCCGATGACGACAACCGCGACGCATATGGACGCTTTGAGTGGACGGACGAGCTGAGGGACGACCTTATGCAGTGCTACGAAAGCAGTGAGCCTGCACGGAGGGGATACATGGCGCGGATGCATGTTCTGTGGTGTGATATCCATCCAGAGCATCGCGCTTTCACGAAACAAAACCTTCGTGACTATGTATCTCACCTCCAGAGCAGAGGCTACTTCAGAACCGCCCTGAGGCCTGTTGAAGAGGTAGTTTTAGATGTTCCACCCATACCAGAGGGCATCAGAACCAGAAGGGGGCTGCACCATCAAAAGCCCCCTCGATCTGGTCAGAGTGGACGCAGAACTCAGTGAAGCTATTCCGGAAGAGGCTGATATCTGGCACATTAATTTTGCCGTCTACGACGCCGCGATGCGGCTCTCTCCGGTGGTGAGGCGGGATAATACTACTTCCCCTCAGGAGAGAGCCGACCGGCGTATAAGAAAGATGGAAGCCAAGATCCGGTCGGCGAGACAATATGCTTCCCGTATTCAGTGTGTGATGGATTACTTGGCGGAGAACAGGCCTTTCACGCCAAAAGTGCGGCGAATCGCCGCCAACTTAAGGCGAGTCCATCACACGCTTAACGTGGCAGCGCTGCTTACCACCAAGCAACATTGTCTCGATAGAATACGGATGCTAGTGGCTTGCAAAAAGTCGCTAGCAAGGCGGGCGAGGGCAGTAGCGGAAAATAACCTTTTGCTTGTTCCAACCGCCTGAGCGTATTGTTGAGAATCCGCCGACTGTAGATCAGGTGGAAGACTTCTGGAAGACGCTTTACGAACAGAAGCGTTCACTAAACCGAGATACTCCAGCCGTGGCACACTTTAAAGCTTTTTGCCAAGGGCTCCAGCAGCCTCAAGCAGTGTGCCAACCGATAACGATGGAAGAGGTTCGAAGGGCCCTTGAAGGCTCCAAGAACTTTGCTGCTCCTGGACCCGATGGGATTAACAACTTTTGGTGGAAAAAACTTCCGAGCACCCACCGCCATTTAGCCAGAATTTTCACCTCGTGGCTAAATGGAGAGCAGCAAATCCCTTCCTGGATTATCGAGGGGCGAACCGTGCTACTCCCTAAGAACAGAGATCTGGCAGATCCAGCGAACTACAAACGCATGTTACAAGATATTCACACGTATCTTGTACATGCGGGTACTCCAAGCAAGCGGCCCGGTTTATGAACGGATATACGAGCAACGTGGGTCTAAGAAGGGTGTCGCTGGCTGCAAGGAGAACCTGCTTATTGACAGATGTGTCGCGCAGGACTCCGTGCAGTATAAGCGGAACCTTTCTATGGCCTGGATCGATTACCGCAAGGCATTTGACATGACATCTCACGAGCTAATTGTTCACTTGCTCCAATGTCTTGCGGTGCCCGGTCCCGTAGTGAGATGCATATAACAACTCATGCCGCTCTGGAGGACTCGCTTTACCATAACATCTGGTAATGCCCGAGTCCAAACAGAGCCGGTTATGTTTAAGAGAGGTGTGTTTCAGGAAGACTCTCTCAGCCCCCTTCTATTTTGCATCTCGCTACTGCCGTTATCCGTTGAACTTCGCAGAACCCGTGGTTACAATAGATGGGATGCATAAGGTCACCCATCTATTTTACATGGATGACCTTAAACTGTATGCCTCTAGCGAGAGAGATTTACGTCAATCTCTTAAGGTGGTACATGAGTACACTCAGGCTGTCGGTATGGAGTTCGGCTTGGACAAATGTGCACTGGTTCACTTCAAGAGAGGACGATGCGAGACTACGGAGTCTTCATGGCTTGCCAAGATGGTGTCTTTAACACGCTCGTCTATCGAAGTCATGTCTTGGGTATGGAGGTCCCTGATGTAAACTTCAGGGCCTGCCGAAGGGCGCCGGAGACACTCATGCACTATTGTCGGCTTGTCCGGCATACGCTGTCTCGGCCTAGATCCATAGACATGATGGAGCATTACGGGTGCTGTACTGTCATCTACGGCACACGTATGGGATAGATGAGACACCAGTGCTGCCTTATGCTCCGGGGGATATTGAGTCCGTGGTGGGGAACGAGCAGTGCCTAATTTATTGAAACTACTCTTTTCCCACCCTCAGGCAAATACAGGCCAATAAACCTGATATAGTTCTCCTCGACCACCAAACCAAGACAATGTTTGTTATCTCCGCTCCAGCGGAAACAAACATTGTTTTGAAAGAGGAGGAAAAACGGACTAAATATCGAGATCTTCTCTTCGAACTCCACAGACTCTATCCAGACTACACCGTTAAGCTAGTGGTAATAATTATAGGATCCCTCGGTGGGGTGAGGCATACACTGCTTTCGGAACTGAAGACGATACCGGCATGCCGAAACTCGGCAGAAATCTTAGCTGGAAGAATGCAGAAGGCCGTTATCCTTGGCTCGTTACGCCTGCTCAGAGCACACGATTCGCGGACCCAGTGATCACTGACTCTACGGCGTAGGGAGTGGTCTCTGGTATTACCAGCGTACCCTCTCTGGCATCGGAGACAGAGAGAAGGGCGACTGGCTTCAAAAAAATATATATATTTATTTCAGAAAATTATACACAATCAGAAAGAATATGCCTACAGTTTACAGTCTAAAAGAACTCTTATCGTCCAAAACGTATTTTAAAAAAGTGATGACGATTTTTATATTTAAAAAAAGTCCAAATATCTTGAGAATCAGTTATTTTTCGAAAATTGTTCGTATCATAAAAGTTGCTCAGAATGTAACGTCCCATCACTTGCACCTCATTTCAGCGTTCCTAGGATCAAATAATTTCTTTGCATCTCAACGCCATCTATACATCAATTTGTAAAATGACCGTTTTTACTCAGAACTGATATCATTTATATATTCTAGTGAACGCCTTTCGCAGAAATATCTCTTATTTATCGAAAAAATGGCACCGGGAGTTTTAAGTGGGACACCGTGTATATTAAATACCAATTTTACGGACTTTTACTTGTTTGATTTACCTATTTACCACGCAGTTTTTTCCCCAACCCTTCAACGAAATAAGATCAGAATATAATCTAGTTCCACACCTTGTTAAAATACATACGTGTACCAAATTTCAAGTCAGTAACTTAAACGGTTCCAGAGTAATCGTGCACAAAAAAAGTTACAGACAGACCGACAGACAGAATTTTTTTTTTTTTGCTCAAACTTAAAATCTCGACGTTTCATAAGATTCTAAACCTATTTGAACAATAAAATGTTTTATAAATTTTGTTTGCGTTACTACACTTCCACTGGATGTGGAAGTAAAATGAAAGTTTCCAATAAAATATTTGAATATTCCGAAAGTGTCCAAAGGAAATTTTCCCGTAATTTCGGAAACTTTAAAAAATGAAAATATTTGAATTTTATTGGAAACTTTGATTTTCATCAAAATTTAGATTTATTCAAGTTCTCGTTAAATATTTTGGCTAGTCGGTGATTTGAGAATTGCACGTTGCAATCAATGTACTACATTTTTTAAAATAATATCTATCTAATAAGCGTCGATTGCCACGTTCAGTATCACACCCAATTTCTCATTTTATCTGAGTAATTGCTTGAGCACAGGTATGTTTATTCTACTTATACAAACACGTTAAAAACCCTACCGAACAAAATGTTCACGGTACATCTTCCATTAAGTGATATCAGAAATGAGAAGATCCACCGAGCAGCGGGTAAAACCTCTATTGAATATTCAGCGCCACGCTCGCGCCATGTCGCGACATTTTAATCCAAATAAACACGTCGATGATATTAGTAAAACAAAAAGGCCCATGTTCCTTTGTTTTACGATACCGACATTAACCACGTGACCGGAACATTGGCGAATATTCATCGAATAACAATGCAAAGTTCCACGAAAGACACGAACATGGGATTAGGAATACATCTGGAGGTCTTTATAGCGCCTGCCGAAACGTAAATTTCGCAGGGATGGGATAGGACCACCGACGCTTATGTGTACGCTTTCTACCTGTTATTCATTGTCATTTACAGGGTGTGTCATCTGATATAAACATTATTCTGTGTAAGATAATAAGAGAAAACGTCAAACTTTAGTTTTTAATTAAAATAAATAAATAAAAATGTATCTATCTATATAAATATAACCTGGCTGGGTGTCAGCTCACAAAGCTGTTATAAATGCCAACCAGGAGCAGTACATTATCTTACATAGGTCATACATAATAGCAAGGAATCTAGCATCCAAAAAGACGCGTGTAAAATACCGAACCCTGAACTCGCGGATATAAAATTTTAAAAATGTGGATATTATCCAGAATTTTATGACGAATCCGATGTCGGCCAAGATTGCGAAATTCCAAAAAAATAATAATTTCGAAAAGAATTTGGAACTTAAATATTTCATTATCTTTCGTTTACATTGCATTTACGAGCTTATTTATAAAGATTTTTTAATAATTCTTATATCAATCGAAAGCTTCATGTTTGTAGTTTCATACAAGTGTAATAGAGAGATATTATTTTCATTATAAATAACACTGTAAATTGTTTAAACAATATGTGCTCGGAATTGTAGTGTAATTTTCGTCATCGAGGTACTCTTGTTATTATTGCAGATAGATGTGTAGTTATTCGAGACGAAATACGTAGAATAGACCAACCAACATTTTTTATTAAAACAATTTTTTAATTCGCTGAATAATTTAGGAGATATGATTTTTTTAAAATGAAGCACACTGTTGTTATAATAAAAGTATTTATTATTATGTACAGTGCTCGTCACAATAATTTTTCCACCTATGATTTATCAGTCATATAAATCCGCCATCCTTTACCACAACACAATTGACATTTTATTCTTATACAGCAGAGGACAATTAACAAAATAAACAAAAAAAATCTAATAATATACACCAGGAGGAAATGTAGAGAATTTCGAAAAATGTAGGTTGGGAAGATTATTGTGAAGGGCACTGTACATTATTTTATTAATTTTTTTGTAAGGTATAAGCAACATTTCTGTAACGTCTTTCATATGAAAGTTCGTACAGATCATAAATAATGCTTACAAACAGAACAAATTATCTGTATTCAATTTAAGAACAACTACAATGAAATTAAAATATTTTTCGTCTTGACAAAATAATGGTTGTATGTATTGTAAATTCTGTGTACATAATACATATGATATAACTAAAACTGAAGTATTATAGGTAAGTCATTATACATATGATTGATGTTATAATGCTATAATTAAGTGTATTGATGTAATAATACTATAGTATAAGTTAAGGTTAAACTAACATCTTTGACATCGGCCTTCACCAAAACAACCTATTATGTACGCCAAACCGGCCTTAGCACAACTGCAGTTTCTAATGCAATTTTGGAATTGTTTCCATTTACAAAGTATGTTTCCAGGCGTTACATTTGGACGGACACTTTTTGTCATAAGTCTTGGTACTAATATATTGTCCTTCGAAATCCAATCAAAATCTTTAGAGTTGGGAAGCACTGGATTGACGCAACTTGCTGTCTTCCAAATAATTATTTGGTAGGCAGCTCTAAGAATGTGCTGGTGAAATGAGTCTTCAGTTGGTGGCAAATTTCGAATATCCGATTTACAAGTAAGTGTGAAATAAATGGGCTCGCAAATTGTCCAAATTACCAATGAAAAACGGTCTACCATATAAGACTTTAAAGAAATATCATACAGAGTTTTCAAATTCAGCAGTATCAAATGAATTGTCAAGTGGGAAATTCAATATTGACTGTAACTTAGGATCATTGGCATATTTGAGGCATGTTTAGAATACGTAAGTTTTTCCTTTTCTGAAAGGAAAAGTGATGGTATCGCAACCACTTAAGACGTAAGTACATAGAAAAAAATTGCGCAAATAAATTTCTGATATATTCTGCGTAGTCGACAGTTTTTGTATTATGCAGTGAATAGGTATATACACATCGGCCGCGCGCCCTACATTTAAAAAATCATATCTCCTAAATTATTCAGCGAATTAAAAAATTGTTTTAATAAAAAATGTTCATTGGTCTATTCTACGTATTTCGTCTCAAATAACTACACATCTATCTGCAATAATAACAAAAGTACCTCGATGCCGAAAATTACACTACACTTTCCGAGCACATATTGTTTAAACAATTTATAGTGTCGTTTATAATGAAAATAATGTCTCTCTATTACACTTATATGAAATGTTTGTAACATTAAGCTTTCGATTGATATAAGAATTATTAAAAAATCTTTATAAATAAGCTCGTAAATGCAATGTAAACGAAAGATAATACAATATTTAAGTTCCAAATTTTTGTCGAAATTATTACTTTTTTTGCAATTTCGCAATCTTGGCCAACATCGCGCTCTCTGGAATCGAATTCGGCATAAAATTCTGGATAATATCCAAATTTTTTTTAATTTTATACCTGCGAGTTCATACCCCATGATCGAATTCGGACCTTTAGATTCTCGACTATAATTGATTGATTGATTAAATCACAATCGACACAATATCTACAAGGATTGGAACATGGAGAAAATTAAAGATACTACTAATATAACCGAACCTAACTATTATTAAGAATAATTAAAAGTACCTTTACAAGCTAAAAAAGAAAAAAGAAAATAAGATAACAATATTGATATATTAAAAGATCTACGTTACTGTTTGCCACGGATTTTTCAACGGATGTAGGATAATATGAAAAATATATTGGTGTGTCATCTGCGTAGAAATGTACTTTACAATGTTTTATAACTTTCAACAACAAATCTGACAGCTATAAGGAAAACAATGTTGGTCTAAGTATTGACCCCCGAGGAACTCCCGAATTGACAACTAAACTATCCAACATTTGCAAACTACGTATTTTAACTTTTCCAGTCGTTGTGACAAGTGTACTACAGGTGGGCACTGGATCAGAGACAGGCAATATATGGACAACCAAGACTGAGTCCAGAAGAATATGAAACCAAACTAGCGTTGGGGCTGTACAAGCTAATGCAAGGGACCAGAGTACTGGAATGAGTATCATAAACGAAATGGGAGAATATCACAATAAGTCCAAGCGGCTGCAGTGATTCCGGTAACACAAGTTAGACACCTCTAGCACAAAAAAAAATCGCAGCTTGCATCGTATATACTGTTATACGGAGTTATTGTAAAAAAAACATGCAATAATTAATAATTTCTAGGGGGTGGCTGGAACTCTCTGGCATGACACTGTAACACCAAACTCGAATACCAGACCGAATGCAAAAAAATATACTTTAAGAATAAAATTTATAACTGTGAAGGAAACTCCAGTCAAATGTGGAAAACTATTAAAACTATCTGCAATGAAAACAAAAACCATAAAGTGATTACCTCTATTAAAAAAGACGACATTATAAGAAATAATCCTGTTGCCATTGCAAATAGTTTTAATGACCATTATACAAATTTAGGAAAAAGTCTTGCAGAAAAAATCTTACAGTCACACGTACCAACACCACTACAATTATCATATAATGAAAACTCCATATATCTCAGTGAGATAACTGTTTTGGAAGTTAATCAGGCTATTAAAGAATTAAAAAATAATAAACTCCCTGGCATCGACGGCATAAAATCTGAAATAATAAAAAAAATTAGTGCGTTAATAATAAAACCATTTACTCACCTAATCAATAAGGCAATTAATGAAGGTATAGTACCATCTGTGTTTAAGGTTGGAATTGTTAAACCACTTTATAAAAACGGAGCAAAAGATGAGATAAGTAATTATAGACCTATAACCCTTATATCTAATTTTGCAAAAATGTTCGAAAAAATTATTAAAAAAAGATTATTGAGCTTCCTAAATAGGTACAAAATAATTTCAGATAAACAATATGGATTTAGGAAAAATAGATCTAGCCAAGATGCGATATGTGATTTAACCTCTAAAATCTATGAGTCTTTAGATAAGAGCGAACCAGCCTTGGCAGTCTTTTTTGACCTTGCAAAGGCGTTTGACACTGTCTGCCATGATAAGCTGCTCCAAAAACTTTATGCTGTCGGTATCAGGGGAAAAACTCTTCAACTTCTCAAAAGCTATCTTGAAAACAGAACTAATTATGTTTCAATACAAGAAGTATATAGTAATCCCAAAACAGTCATGTATGTCCCACAGGGAACCGTACTGGGACCATTACTATTTACGGTATACATCAATGACCTACTGAGCTTGAACAGTTTGGGGAAAATAACAAGCTTCGCTGATGATGCGGTTATATTATATAAAGGTAAAACATGGGATTCCTTACGGACTGACGTACAAAAAGACTTTTCCACAATAATAACATGGTTTAACAATAACACCTTAACTCCGACAAAACAAAATACGTAGCATTCAGTTCCTACAAAGTCGATTTACCACAATATAAATCCATATCGATAGAAATAAATCATGATGCTATAAGTCTGAAAGAAATTGATAACGTCAAATACCTAGGTATCATTATAGATTGCCATTTAAGATGGGATAAACAAATAAACTTCATTGTAAGAAAAATCAGGGGCATTATCTCAAAAATAAAATATCTAACCGACTTTCTAGAATTTCGCGACCTTAGAACAATATATTTTTCCCTAATTCAAAGCCATATAAATTACGCAATTTTAGCTTGGGGGGGGAGTTAATAAGAACTACCTACACTCATTAGATGTAATGCAGAAATGGTGCCTAAAAATAATTTTGAAAAGAAAATATACGTACTCGTCTGATTTATTGTATAAAGAAGCAAAAGTGCTGGATGTGCGTCAGTTGTTTGGTTTAGCCATGTGTACTGAAATATTTAAAAACAAAAAACTTCTAAATTTTTCCGAACATCAATATAACACCAGGACAAAAACTGCCTCTATTTCTAGAAACATAAAATGCACTAAAACAGTAGGACAAAGATGTTATATATACCTTTGCTCCAAAATGTACTCCGCATTACCGCAGGATATTAAAACGCAAAACAGTCTTCATTCATTAAAAAAAAGAATTAAACAATGGATGTTTGATGCACCTAGAAATGTAGTATATGCAATAATAGACAAAACATATTATTATGCCTAGCCTTAATCAGTAACGGTGTTAGCTCTTGCTGTGATATATTCTGAGAAAGTCAAACATAATTTTATGTTCCAGATTGTATGTCCAGATTTGTTTGCGTAGTTAAGAAACTAAGTATATTTATATGAGTGAAAAAATGAATTTATTTTACCTTATATAATCGATATGTTAACATAAAAAAATACTTATAGATAATATTAAAAAAAAAAAATGTAAAGAAAAAATATGAAAAAAAAATATGTACATATATTTAAATTTAACTAAACAATGCCATATTATAAATAGATTTTGGTAGGTTTTAGCTCACAAACAAGTACTCACAGTCCATGACGTGTGAGTGCTTCGTGAGTCGACTACACGTTTATTTATTATTATTATTATTAAAATGTCATAGGCTATTGTTCTCTTTATTTATGAATAAACGTTATTATTATTATTATTATTATTATTATTATAATGCATGTTTCGTCAGCCATGTTGGCATTATCTGGAGATGACTAAAATATTTTTTTTAAATTGTTATGTATTGATTATTGACGAGAAATACATAGCCAATAAAATAACCACAATGTTATTTTATCAGAGTTAAATACTGATAATAGTTCAAAGCTTATATCGTAAAGGGTAGTTTTTACTTAATGAAAGGGACGCAGACAATTACAGCTAAATATGCTTTTAAAACTATGAGTTTTAATTCAATATGCTTTTCCTGACTCTAAAACTATTACTAATTATGCTAATTACTAGAGCATAGTTAGTTAACATTAATTATTTTGGATGACTACCAAAACACTTCACAGTTCACATTGTCGTAAACTTAAAGTTCTGTATTAAGTTTGTAATTGTTTCAAAATTCTTGTAAGCTAATTTGAAGTCAGCAAAAAGGCATTTAATTATTGTAATGCTCTGTAATTGTGTGTTCGTCAGTGCTGTATTGTACGTAATGTGTCGAATTTAATGCAAAGCAAATACTACAGGATTTTCTATGGTATCTTAAATTGGAATTAGTTCGTGCGCTATGGAACATACACATAGAAGAAAGCGAAATAAAAGCAGCAATTTAATAAATTTTTTTGTTTACTAGATACCAGAAGTATTCATGTTTTATTTTAAAAATAGTTTTATATTAATTGATTGATTTATTTATCAGCGTACGGTAGGAATTGCTGTCACTCCGGGAAACATATCGCTGGGTCGGCTACGTCTACGGTGGGTTGGATTTGAAAAGAAAGACACCGACTCCAGAAAGAAAGCAATACTATGTTTTTTCCTCAAATTGTGCCAAGCTGGGAATATCTTACTAAATTTTCTTTAAGAGTAGGTATATCAGCATAATGCATAATTTATTTGGCTCAGAATTTTAATTTTCGAAAACAGTAGAAATTATTTTTCACTTATCTTATCAACAAGAAAAAACTTAATTTTAATTTTGCCGAAATATTATTTTGCTTTTACCACTAAATCTACAATTTTCGCCATTTTATTTGGAAAACGCGCGATAGCAATTACTTTTAAGCATCTCATCTCCCCTAAGCAGTGGCAAATTCTTAATTTGTAACACATAAACTTTTTCTGTCGGCAGTTTTAAACGAGAGGTTTTCTTCCCACAGTTCTTAATATGTACTTGAAAGCAGTATTGCTGGGAGCCCAGCCTTTTCGTTTAGTATCCACTTTTACGATGTTCATTATACAGAGCTCCGAGATGGTGTAACTGAACGCATTAGCAGATATACAGTAAACTGCAACACTGAGAAATATAATTCGTCTGATTCTTTAATACGTTGGTTTCCGTTAGAAACGTAATTTATTTGAATTAAAACGGATTTACGCAAATAGTCTCTTATCAACACTAATAATTATAGTATAGTTGAATTTTATTTTAGATTCTTATGTACCACCTGATTACAAAAAAATATTTGCTTCCAAAAGTTTCTGGTGCCTCAAAAGTTGTATGCAGTTTTTGACGCGCTTTCATGGTTTCTTGGACTACACGTAGATTCTAACTTTATCTTGGGTGACCAAATAAATTGTTAAGAATAAACTAACCTCATATAATTACGCGTCATTTCAACTTGGAAAATCTGTTCATAAACACATTTTAAAAAATATTGTTTTTCATTCGTTCCTTCTACAATTAATTACGGCATTCTCTGCTGGGTAAAGATACAAGAAGTATTTATGCAACAAGAAAAATCATTAGATGTATGTGTTTCGTTAGTTTCAGTCACTCATGTAGGAATTTATTTAACTAACTTATGATTCTAACAGTATATTCTGTTTATACTCATACTCATACTCATACTCATACTCATTTTATTTGACTACATTACATACTTGTCAGGTACATTTGTAGCATTTCAAAATACAATCATCTACAGATAAAGATAAATATAAAAACTTTATAAAAATATAAAAATTTCAGTAAAATATTATTAAAATAATACAATATAAAAATATAATATGTACAAACACAAATAGAAATGCAAACGCAGATACCTAAATGCATTCCACACAAATATACATACCACACTATGAAAAGGTTATTAATTTCTAAACTTAAAAAATCAGGGTTGCATCTAAATAATCAGCTACCGAATAAAAACAGTTTCTTAAAATAACATATTTTATTTTACGTTTAAAACAGTTGTACTTAATTCAACGATTTAATATTCGTCGGCAATTTATTATATACATTTAAATTTAATAAATATTTTTGCGATTTAATTAACCTAAAAGTTCTTAATAAACTACCAGATCTAGTAGAATAATGATGAATATCCGATTGACTGTTGAAGTTAATAATATTTTTGTGGATTTCCAATAGGGTAAAAAAAATAAATAATAAAGGAACGGGCATTATGCCCAATTTAGAATAATTAAATAAGTTACCAGAAAGTACTAGTAATTATTTTAACTTTTACATAAATCTTATCACAGATAAGTATAAACATATATTCTTCTATTAAAAGAAAGGAAACATGCACATTATGTACAGTATTAGTGTCACAATAATGTTATCTATTTAATTTAAACTATTCTGTACAATGGAATCAAAAATAAATAAAACAAAAGCACCAAAATAACAGTTACGACAAACTTTAAAACATTCAATAAATATAGGTTGGCAATGGTCAGTCATTCTTGCACCTGCTATAATGCGAATGGCTTTTTTTGCAGTATGAAAATTTGTTGGGCATGAGTTGAGTTACGCCACAGAATAGTTGCATATCAGATATGACTATGGAATACGGAAAAATAAGTAGTTTTAAGAATTTCAGGACTTAAAATATTTTTCATTCGACGGAGTAAAAAGATCATACTGGACAGCTTCCTGCCCAACTGATCCACATGAGCAGACCAGTTTAGCTTGTCATCCAATGTGACTCCCAGTAAATTTACAGTACTACCTTCAGTGATATTAACATTTGAGGAAAAAATGAGATTCTGTGTTTTTCTCCGTTTAAGTTTATTTGCTGTGAACCAATTCTCAGATTTTTCTTCCATATCATTTGCAATTTTAGTTAGATTTAACAAACTTCTTTCAGAACTTAACAAGGTGGTGTCATCAGCAAAGAGAACACACTTTATTAGAAATTGCCTAAATGTAAAAATATTAACCAATATATAAGACATAGTTGATGATCTGTTTATACCAAATTGCAGATTAGAATTAACTGCCAGAAGCTCATACATAGTGAATCTAAAATTATTTAATCGCCTTTTACCTTCTATGCAGGGTGTAAAAAACAGTAATCGCTTTAAAAAAAGAGTTAGAGATTTTGTTGGCAAATAGCTTTTATAGCAATTTTAAAATTGTACCTTGTGCACTTACAGCGTAGTTTGTAATTTAGTTGTTTTAATTTATTATCTAAAGAAGTAAATAAATAATAATAATAATAAAGATTTTTTTGAGGTTTTGTAAAAATTCTAACGTGATTGGTTAATGCTGACCTCTGATTCGGTTTCAGCGTCACAAAGTACGTATAGGTATAGTAGTCTGCTGGGTAGTGTGAAACTTTTTTTTTGTTTAAAATATGTAATTGCAAACTTCTATAGCATTTTGAAAATTATCGATAATATTTCTTAAATTACGACAATAATAGTAAGTGACGTTTATCCAACACTTTCGTATAAAATGATCTTTATTGATGAGATTTTGAAGGTATAAAGTGGCCCATAAGTCACTAGTGAGATAAAGTAGTGAGATACTTGTATTTTATATTTTTAGAGAAACACTGTTGACTATGACATTGACAACTGACAAAAAATCGATAACATAACATTTTAATAACTTTATTGTTTGTCACTGAAAAAGCATTTATAAGAAAGTGTTAGATAAAATGTTGTGAGATATTACATATAAAGTCACTTAATAAAATTAGGCTAAACTTTTCTTGCGTGAATTATATGTAACATAAACTCACTAACCTAACAAATAACTATTCTACTAATTATTATTTAACATTGCAAAACAGACTTTTGCCCATCCTGCGTACTATATCGGCATATCTTGATATCGACCGTTGAAAAATATAAATTAACATTGCCCGCCTGAGGAACAAAAGCTTTGTCTTTTCCGGTATCAAATATCTTCAATGAAAAATACGCCGTTATTCATTTTGGTTAGAATAATTAAGCCAGCAAATAAATTGTCTGAATTTTATTAATGAACGTACCCAAATGCACCGAACGACACTTCACCGTCCTTTTTGTACGCATCTGTAGCGTTGCGAAGACTGTTTTTTCTTTATAAACAAAGCCGCCTCATTAAATTCCGACGCGTTTAACCAAATTAACCGTCCATTCTAAAAATAAACATGCTCTTTACGTGTTATATTATAGGCGTTCAAAAAACTTCCACCATTATCTCATTAACGTAGTACTTGCACATTAACATCCTTTGTTCTATATTTTTTGTAAGAAAGAACTAGTAATCGTTCAAAAGACTGTTAATTGGGAAGTAAACAATTTTAAAGACTTAAGTCTTTCAGTGCAATAAGTTTAACTAGTCTGTTTATTACATTGATCTTTTGTTTGCGCCACGTCCCTCTAATTGGTTAAATTGTTTAATTAAATCTAAACCGTTTAAGACGGCTAATTAATACGAACATAATTTTCAATCTGTTAAGAGGGTTCAGTGACTATACCTGTCACAACTTGTTAGCGTTTTCTGTGAACGTGACTTTATTATGTTATTAAACAGGAATTATTCAATTACGCAAATCTCGTGTCTCAGGGCTGACGTAAAAGATTTTTTAGAAAATAAGATACTACTTATATTCATCCAAATTGTTATCAAAATTTTTACAAAATCCAGTAAACTACTCTGACTGAATAATAGCCCATAGTCCAGAAAAGGGCGGCGATTTTTCTATAAGTCGACGAAAATTAGGTAAAGAAATTGCTAATGTTCAGAAGTAACAGCTAATAATATCTTGGTGCTAAGGCTTTCACGGAGCTGGTGATCTGGCTGCTGGTTTCCGGGTCTTCTTCCGCGTAGACTTGGTTGAGTGTTTGACGTTTCGACCATCTTGTCGTGGTCTTCTTCTGCAGCGAAATGAGCTCTGCTGGACTAAGCTCTTCTATTTATACAAGTTATCAGGAGGCGTGTTGCGGATCATTGCTCAGGCGGAACATTCACTTCCACGTTATTGGTAATTGTAGTCCGGTGTCATGGTTATAGTTATTCGGATGTTTATTTATTTCAATGGCTTTTCTTTATCTTCTTGGCCAATAATTCTTGGTGTTGGCTATTTTCTTTGTTTTGTCGATTTTTATCAAATGGCCGGTTTCTTCTGAATGTTCGGCAACTGCCGATTTTGTAGAATTTCTCTTCTTTGTATTTCTAATGTGTTCTCTGAGTCTGGTGTTTATACGACGTTTGGTCTCTCCGATGTAAACTTGTCCGCAGGAACATGGAATGCTGTATACTCCTGGTGTTTCTAGTTCTTCTGGTTCTTCTGGTATTTGGGAAAATGTTATGCCACCTTCTGTTTCGCATTATATATTACTTTGACGTTCTTTTTCTCCAAAACTCTTCCGATTCTATCCGTACATCCTCGTATATACGGTAGGTAAGCTGTTGCCGTGTATTTCTTTTCTTTTTTTCTTCTTCTGTTCTGGCAAAGCAAATTTGCGAGATAGAACATCTGCAAGAATATCAGACCTTAAAAACATTATAGAAAAATGGATACAAACCGAAGAACATAAACAACGCAATAAAGAGACCAGATACAACCAAAGGGACACCTAAAAAAAACGCGCAGTATACTCTACCTCAAGGTGGTATGGAAACGAGTACTGAACATTGAACTATGCGTAGCAGACAAGTAAAATCAACTATATTTGAGGATTTTCAAGTATGAAAACAATTTTGTCTCAACACAAAAACTCTCCTTCATAAAAGTCGCACTGAATTGAGAAATTACAAAAAATCAATTTCGTCAAGAATGCTTGATTTCGATCGGCTGCTGCACCGAAACTATTCAGTTTAACGAAAAAATGCATAGAACATATTTTGTAGAAAATTTAATTCTCTTTTATTTTCATAAAATTTTATTTTTTTGTATGAGGTACCCGAAGAGAGGTATTTCAAAGAAACTGTTTTTCTGCTCCATTTTGCATTTTTTCTTATTTCATTCAGGGCATCGAAATTTACAAATTCCCAAAGTTTCAAAACTCCCACACTTATTCGGACTAAACCACATGTTTTATGCTCTCGCCGCTGTATTATAATACTTATCTACACAAAAAATAAAATTACCACGAAAATAAAAATTAAGTTAACGAGACGATAATAACACAGAAGTAAAAAATATCAAACTGAAGTAAAAAGGAAAGAAAACTAATATACATAACAATAGAAAAATAGACCCAAAAATAACTATAAAGAAGATATTAAAAATTCTTTAAGAAAAAATCAGTAAACCATTTCGAAATTTGCCTACAGAAGTCTCATGTTTTTGCCAATGTTATTGTAATGTTTAACAGCATTATAAGTATTGTCGTGTTTTCGCAAGTTAAAAACAAACCGACAACATTTGAACTTTTTGCAGTCTATTCTTATTAACGGAATGCAAAAATACATTATTATACAATCATAAAATATTGGTAAACTATTGTTCCACACTATTAAGTTCCAGTAATTAAGAGTGTACGTGGGCGCTAGCTCTCCTCTATCAAACTATAATAAAAAAATAATTTTTGAACACATGAAAACCTGCCCCCCCCCCCCTGACTAGTATGGCCCCAGAAAATGCGCCAGATTTTTTACTGGCGGCACAAAAGGGCGCAACTCCAACCCCCCTCAGGAGCAATATTTCTAGGGAAAAAAATCGGCAACTACTGGAAGGCGGCTGGAACCTCCCCACCTGGTGAATCTTTGAAGCCGAAAAGAGCACTAACAAATATGAACGATCTCATTTAATTATATTTGTTAAGTTGAAATATTTTTTTCATATCGAAATTGAAAAAAAAAGTCTTGCGATCAGTGGGATTTGATCCTACGAACTTGAGTGTTGAATTTATAGTCTGCACAAAACAACAACAAAAGAAATTTATTAATCATTTCTTGGTACAAGAGTGCGCCTTATCGGATCCCGGCCCGGAGCCAACCAGACAACCACGGCTTGACGATAATGTTGTTATAGCTAGGACACTTGACAGGGGAAAGTTGTTGTTTGGTTGTTTGTCACTAATGTGAGATGTCAAACTGACAGATTCCCAAAGGTTTCAGGAAAAGAAAATTTTTTTGACAGCTGTCAGAATGACAGCTGTCAAATTTTTTGTCACTAAACTTTGTTAGTTTTAAATCTGTCAAACTGACAGCTTTCACGAATTCTGGTTCTAAACTTTGCTGGAGGATTTTATTTTTTGGCAGTTTTTGGCAAAATTTTTAGGTTGGTATTGCACTTGGTTTGGTTTTTAGGTTATGTTAATGTTTTCTAAGTTGTGATTGCCGGGAATTTTTTCGGCGTTGTGCCGGAAATAGATTCAAGTTTCTCAGACTTTTAATGTCACTGTCACCTTTAATAGTTTTGGACCGTCACACGGGCTCCTTGGGGGTTGTGTAGGTTTTACACAGCTATCACTAACTATAACTGCACTTTTTTTGGGAAATATCACAACTAGTATGACGTCTTCAGAGAAAACACGTATATAGTCTTCATGCTTTAACGCTAGGTTAGACTAAAATATACCTTACACAAGAAGCATGACTCTATAGATTGTTATTTTGTTTTTTAATTTTTTTTCACGGAAACCAAATCGAAGAGGTGCAAGTGTGATATATCGTTGAAATCGCTTTTCAATGGTTCGATTACAAATTGTAAGTAATCATAAAATAAACAACTTGTTATTCCAAAACGGCACTAAATGTAATCCGATCTCAACCAAAACCTTTCCAGATCTTCTACAGCACTAAAGAATCCCTCATGCAAAGTTTCATCCAAATCCGTTTATTAGTTTCGCCGCTATCGTGCTAACATACAGACACACATACACACAGACGTTTTTCGAAAACCACTTTTTTGGGTTCTTAGGGCCTCAAAACGTAAAGATTTAATGTTATTTCAATTTTCGCTTTTGGACCAATTTTAGTAACCTCCCACAATTTTGTTGTGGGGAGGTTAATAAATTTAAAAAAAAACAAGTGGGGGAGGGGCAATTCTACTCATCCATGAATATCACCAGCAGAAGCTAATGCTGTAGTACTATGATCCCGCTGGAAGTGAGACAAAATCAGACAGACAAGGAGACAGACAAAAAAAATTATTTGCTTCTAAAAGTATGAAACTTTGATCGTCCATTAACTTTTCTACTGGAATATTTAGGTAGTTGCTAATAATAATGCCCGAGCAATCACCTTTAAACTCGCTGTGTACTACTAATAAATTTCCGTAATGTGAAATCTAAATATATTTCTTACACTGTAAAATGAGAAGTAATGACTTTTATTGCCCCAGTGACCCAAAAAACAATTTTTAATTTCCCGTTGTGGCCATGTCATTTTATATCGAACTCACCGATCCGCGATAGCGGTACGTATCGCCGTTCAAACAACAACAAAACACACAATAGCCCCAGCTTCGATTTCTGACAAGAGAGCAACATTTTAGTGGATATTGTGTTTGTACAATGGCATAATTCTAATGGACGTCCATTTCTAGACAATCGGAGACTTGAAATGTATACGGCTAGGATTTCGCATTCAATGAGAATGAATTTGAATTTATAGCTCCTGTAGTTCATCGATTTTAGTTTGTAGATAACGTGTATTTGCATATAAGGGCTGTTCTGGCAAAATATTCAAACGGTGAGCCACACGCAGCCAACTTTGTTTGTTCCTACGCTCTATTCAACATTCAAAAGACGAAGAAAGTATTGAAATTGAATGAACTTATCGTTACATTGAATTTTGTTGGTTTTATTAGCTGTGTTTGAAAGGGGAATATGATGTACGAGCCACCAGAATGTCGGATATTAAATTTTATGTTGCTATTTGTTATGTATTAGCAACTTTTCCGTCATTCATCCCATTGAAAACACACTACTGAATAAAAGTAGCTGATATTTATGTATTATAACATTTTTCTGAAGGTATACAAGTAGTTTTAGTTTGTGTAGAGTTATCTTATATATGTAAAAAAAATATAACCTAATTTTCGGACTACATCAAAAACGCAACCCAACATCATAAACACAATATAACTAACTGTAATCTACAGGGTGTAATTAGTTTCATGTCGTTAAAAAAATGGGGACCGACTAGATAAACAAAAAACCTTTATGACTTTTTCCTCTAGGGCCACTTTGAAAAAACTGACCTAGGTCAACAATTTGAATATTAGGGTTGATAACCCCTGCCTTTCTGGGTCAATGGATGTGTACTTCCCAATTATACAACTTTTAAATTGTCATAAAAAAGTGCAAAGATTACCAACCGACTCGTTCTCGCCGACTCGCGGCGGCCCGCGGTTTCAAAGCAAAGAAGGGCGGCATCTTTGATGACCGCCTCAACGGAACCAATTATAAAAATGTAAATAATTCGTTATCTCTTTTTGCAGAACTGCAAGCAAATGATGACCGTAGAGGTTTAAACACAGCATACCATTACATGTGTATTTTTAATTTAGAACAAAATATTGGAGCTTTTATTGTTGTTTATAATTTTTCGGATTTAAATGTGATTTATTAACATTTGTAACCTAAATGAGTGTTCTGGGTTAAAAGCTTAAAAAATGAGAAATTATTGCATGACATTGGGAAATAAAGAGTTAGACATCTGAGATACGATAACAGAAAACAATTATGTGTATTTTAAGTTAGGAAAAAATCTGATTTATTTAACGAATTGCCGATCAGGTATCGAAAACTAAAATATTCGATAAATCTAGAACTTACCAAATTATTGTTGATTTACATAAATTGTTCGAAATAGCTTCCGTCTGCACAATATACTCTTCGGCACGTCGAACTAAGGACATACGCACTCCGTTCAACACATTTGGTAAATTAGAATCATTTTTTAAGGTTTCTATGCACATTAAAATACCACACTAAACTATCAACTAACGTTGTCAATAAAGAAAATAAAAATAGAAACTTGGTCCAAAATCCAAAAAGCAACACAAAAAGAACGAACAAGTAGTGTTTGTACGTAATCAAGAACTTAACGACTTGAACGGTAAGTCAATAAAATAAATCTTAACTGTAAATACGTGGCCCAAATTCAAAAAGAACAAAAGAAACATACAAAAACAACGAACGGGTTCGACGTGTGTACTTAACGAAGTGCCCACAGAAATTAAAATATTGCACAAGTGGGAGTATAGTTTTCTTCAGATCTACTAGGCATTCAGAAAACGCCGACGTCTTTCACCTTTACCGCACCGCTAAAGACTTTAAGGGATCTACACACGGCCCAGCAGGGAGCAGACCAACCGACCTTCTCGGTACACTTTGAAGATTGCCATGCGAACTCGTAAAAGTGAGCTGGTCTGCCGGATTGAAGTGGTCTGCTCGATTGTCGGTACGCTTTGAAGACCTGGAATTCCAGCAGATCAGTTTACTTTTACGAGAGTTGCTATGGCAATTTTCAAAGTGTACCGAGAAGGACGGTTGGCTGGTTGGCTTTATCTTACCTACTTTTAAAAAACCATAAAAAAGTGTGATTATCAACTTGTGTCCTCGCTGACGCGCGGCTCTAACAAAGGAGCGCGACACTTTGATAGAGCCGTATTAGCGTATTTGATGGTTAGAGGCGCCGACATACGCAAAGATAAAAGCCTATCCCATCATTCCAGCAGTACTCAAACAATTTTAGTGAAAATTTTCAAAATTTTTATTTGTTTCTTTTTCTAAAACTATGAGCTTTAGATCGCATGTTATATGTAAAATGTCATTAGCTTGGTTTCCACCTAATGTATGACACTATATTGCAGCTTAAGATCTTGGTCTGGATAATCCAATGATAGTCAATTGTAGACAACACTTATTGTGACATGTTACGATTCATATTAAAATATTTAAACCAAACTAAAAAAAAAATCATCAAATTTGTACCTGGGTTTAAAATCATTAGCGTGGACTAAAATGAAATATTCAGAACTTCCCGGCTACCTGAAATTTAGCAGTTGGTAATATTGGCATTGAATAGTCTAAATATAGTACAGTACCTAGAGGTAAAAAACCGCTGCCCAAAGAATCACTACTTCCACATCCAGATTTTCTATCCAAGTCACTCATAACGAAAAAATTTTGTATGTGGAAATAATTGTTTATGGAACTTTAATAATATAATATTTGAAATCCTCTACCCCAAAAACCAATAAAACGATACCCCACATCGGTAGTGTGGTGGGGGTAGTGATAGGGGGTGATAGTGATGGTGAATGAAGTAATTTGAGGTTTCTGGTTCTTGTACACACACTAAATCACATTTTTTTTCATCCCCTTTAATAATGGGGTGGGAATGGTAATGGTGGCTAATGCCAAAAATTTTTTTGAGACCTTAGCTTCTCTTGTATATACTAAATACCAATTTTATGTACTCTTACCTGCTTGATTTACCTATTTACCCCAAATTTACTCCACTTTACCCCCCAACCCTTCGACGGAACAAGATGAAAATATAATCTAGTTCAGGATATCGTTAAAGTACATATGTGTACTAAATTTCAAGTTAATATCTCAAACGGTTCCAGAGTAAACGTGCTCACAAAAAAAAGTTAGACAGACCGACAGACAGACAGAAAATTTTTTTTCGCTCAAACTTAAAATCTCGACGTTTCATGACATTCTAAGCCTATTTGAACAATAAAAAATTTTTTAACTTTTTTGTCGTTACTATACTTCCACTGGATGTGAAAGTAATTTGAAGTTACTTCGTCATAGCGTGGAAGTTTTTTACCGTCATTAGCGTGGATTCTTGGCACAATGTCTACGTCCACGCCAATGATATTTTTCAATATTTAATGTTTATTTTAGAATTATACATTTTCTATTGGCCCAAGCAAGTGCCAAATTCTGAAGAAGTTGACAAAATATGTTTACTATATTGAAATGATATGTTGTCTATTTTACTTCCACATCCAGTGGAAGTATAGTAACGACAAAAAATTTTTTTTAAATTTTTATTGTTCAAATAGGCTTAGAATGTCATGAAACGTCGAGATTTCAAGTTTGAGCGAAAAAACTTTCTGTCTGTCGGTCTGTCAGTCTGTAACTTTTTTGTGCGCACGTTTACTCTGAGATATTGACTTGAAATTTGGTACACATATGTACTTTAATGAGATCTAGAACTGGATTATATTTTCATCTTGTTCCGTCGAAGGGTTGGGGGGTAAATTGCGGTAAATTTGGAGTAAATAGGTAAATCAAGCAGGTAAGAGTTCATAAAATTGATAGACAAGTATAGACAAGAGAAGCTAAGGTCTCAAAAAAAAAATTGGCATTAGCCACCCCCATTACCACCCCCACCCCATTATTAAAGGGGATGAAAAAAAATGTGATTTAGTGTGTGTACAAGAACCAGAAACCTCGAAATATTTTTTTACTTTATGCACCCCCCTGTCACCACCCCCACCCCACTACCGATGTGGGGTATCGTTTTATGGGTTTTTGGGGTAGAGGATTTCAAATATTATATTATTAAAGTTCCATAAACAATTATTTCCAGATACAAAATTTGCGGTTTTTGTATTAGTACTTAAATATGTTTTTACTTTGAATACAAATACTTAAAACAATATACTTGTCAGTTAAACATTAGCTTGTCATTTTGGTCATTGGAGTGGATATGAATTTTTGAAAAAATTAAAATTAAAATGTTGAGCTTTACAAACCATCACATTCCTACTTTAATAAGTTAACAAATTTTTTCTTTTCCAAATTTTTCAAAACCTTTTTTTTTTAAATCTGTTACCCCAGATGGCTCCTATTGTAAGAATAACCTATATATCAAAAATATTATTCTTACTTATATTGATATTACTTTTTGATTTAATTTACCAACGACGTACGGTAGGCATTGCTGCTACTCCCCAGTTCCGACCTATTCCCCTTACGATTTTTAGATCATATTCATGTTACTTTGTAAGGCCGAAGAGTACCGATCTATGTATCGAGTATGGTAAATTGATGAAGTTTCGAATATTGAGGGTCGAGAATCAGCCTATTTCCTTGTCATTCAGCTACATTTACTTGCGGATGAAGAAGATGTTAAGTTTGTCATTATATCTCCTGCCTTAAGCATTCCTTCATCTAATTCTTACGTGAAACGAGTGATTAGATTAGAAGATACAAATTTTCTTTTAAGTGCTAAAACTTTTTGTTCTTCAATTTTAACAAAAAAATACATCATATGTTTTTGTAGAGAATTTCGTAACGAACAATTTTCATTAATACTTTTTTGTTGTAGAGAGTTCGGTTCTATACAAAAAAACCTCTCTATACATTTTTTGTAAGACGTACCACCGTTACGGAGATAAGGGCAAAAATTGTTAGGACCCATTTTTTCAAGATGGTGGCCACATGGGCTTGGCCGTCTACCCCGAAAACTCGATATTAAACTTACCCCCCTCCCCTCCCCCTACAAAACGAAAAAAAAAGACTTATAGAAAATGCAAGGTTAAATGTAATATTTCAATGTACTAATTATGACAGCCTAAATATTTGCCCAGTAATCATGATGATGCGATTGATGAGTAAACAGGATGACATGAAATAACCGTACTATGAAAAATTATAGCGACAACGACAGCCAATGTCTCATTGCATCAATTTAATTAAAAAGCAAATAATGTACCACAATAATAAATGACAGCAAAGTAAAAGAAGACATTATTTATATACACTAGTTCTTTTCATATGAAGTCATTAGCCTTACTACGGTAAACATATGCTGTATAAATATGGTTAAATTTTTATCGATACAAAGAGACGCCAGCGACATATCCAGCACCGGCTTTTGATACACAGAGCTCTATTTTTTAAATGTATTTATTATTCGTCATTCCTATCACACAGAAATGAACAAAACTTGTGTATGGGAATCAACTGAGAAAGTGATGAAGCTTCAAAAATTAACAATATAAAAACTGTGGATTTAATGATTTTAAAAAAGCATGTGACATAAACTTACCCTAATTTTGGCTGCCAATGTCTTAGTTGGGCCTCCATGAGGACATAGATAGACACTTTACACTAATTTTAACATTTAGCGTTAAATAAATAATAATTATTGATGATACCGAAGTAGTATTCATGATTTTTTATTTATTTGCTTTCATCATGATTAGAAAATATTATTTAGGTATTAAGCAAATCACAACTTACACGCTTATCTGGTCACGCTAATATACTATTTAGGAAAACACTTTAAAAAAACCGCTGCCCAAGGAATCACTACTTCCACATCCAGATTCTCCATCCAAGTCACTCAGAAACTTGGTATGTGAAAATAATTGTTTTTGGAACTTTAATAATATAATATTTGAAATCCTCTACCCCAAAAACCCATAAAACAATACCTCACAACGGTAGTGGGGTGGGGCGGGTGGATAAAGTAAAAAAATATTTTGAGGTTTCTGGTTCTTGTACATACACTAAATCACTTTTTTTTTCATCCCCTTTAATAATGGGGTGGGGGTGGTAATGGGGATGGCTAATGCCAAAAATTTTTTTTGAGACCTTATAGCTTCTCTTGTATATACTAAATACCAATTTTATGGACTCTTACCTGATTGATTTACCCATTTACCCCAAATTTACCCCAATTTACCCCCAACCCTCCGACGGAACAAGATGAAAATATAATCTAGTTCCAGATCTCGTTAAAGTACATATGTGTACCAAGTTTCAAGTCAATATCTTAAACGGTTCCAGAGTAAACGTGCGCACAAAAAAAGTTAGACAGACCGACAGACAGAACATTTTTTTTCGCTCAAACTTAAAATCTCGACGTTTCATGACATTTTAAGCCTATTTGAACAATAAAAATTTTTAAAAATTTTTTTGTCGTTACTGTACTTCCACTGGATGTGGAAGTAATAAAACACTCATCATTGGAGAACCAATCAAAGCAACTTCTCTTCTAGCTAATACTGACGAAATATTGAATTTCATGATAAGATTCCTAGAATTTTAAAGCAAAAAATACATTGAAAATACTTAAATTATTTATTTAAATTCAGTAATTCACCACAATGTAAGGTTCAGTAATTGTTGTGAATGACTAAATTTCAGTTAATAAAAGTATTTTCAATATATTTTTTGCTTTAAAATTCTAGGAGTTTTATCATGTAATTTAATACTCCGTCAGTATTAGCTAGAAGAGCAGTTGTTTTGATTGGTTCTCCAATAATGAGTTTTTTAAAGTATACCGTGACCAGATTGAGATACAGAAAGTAGATAATTTCATATTAAATAAAAAATGTGTAAGTTGTGATTTGCTTAATACCTTAATAATATTTTCTAATCAGCATTAATGTTTTAAAACGCGTTTATTATTCTGCCACCCAAGAAAGTCTCTGTTTCGTTGCGGCAGGTTCTATACGTCACAAAACAAAGCAAAAAACAAAAGGATTTAGAAAAGTAAATATTCAAATCAAACTTGATAATGCGTTTGTTGACCAGTTAACAAACAAGCAAAAATTCAAATGGTGGATAACAGAATAATAATAATAATAGAGGCAATAGAAATAACAATAATAATAAATAGTTTAATATAAATAACATAATAAAGACGAAACAACTTAGAAAAAAGATTAATAAATCAAGTTATCTTCAGCTGATTTGTAAAAAAAAGATAATGATAATGATAATGATAATGATAATGATAATGATAATGATAATGATAATGAGGAGTCTGCAACAACTGCATGATCAACCGAGCGCACAAGAAGTGCAGAATATCGCACTATTGAAAAAGGCGCATATTTTAATAAGTAGGAGTCTCTGTGATCCCTTGTTGGGGTCTGGATTCTGAGCTATTGGAGGAGACATCACCAACGTCGTCTAAAGGGCCCAAACAGCTTGAATGGGCTCCAGCAGAGCTGCATTCCTTGGTATAGTGACGCCAAATGATTAATAAAATTTGTATTTAAAAAAATAACGCAAAACTCAATAGTATACATTGGGCACTATGGATTCATATTGTGCATATCGCATCCAAAAACACAAATATAAATAATTAGATACTAAAAGACAAATAATAATATCAGGATAAATAATTAACAAACAGTCATAAATGACTATTATGCTGAAGTATATTGTAATATACTGCATACATATTAGAGTTCCACACAAGAAACTATTATCATGAATGAATATAACAAATAAAATATGTAAGAATAGATAGCATTGTGTTTCCTCAATGATATATCATATCATGCTAACCCTTATTTGATTTATATTCTTTAAACTTTTAGCGCATACAAGTACTCATATGGCTACGTATACTAAAAATATCACCATGTTTTATTGAAAACTTGTGTAAATCAAACATCTATTTAAATAGAGATCGTTTATTTTTTGCGACTCTTCAGCATTTCAAAATACAGATAGACCATGTTGTAAGAATACGTTTTTCTTTAAATATCTCCTTACAACTTTGAATTCTTCATAAATAAAAAAATTTCCTGATAATTTTTATTGGCAAATGCACGCTCTTTCGCACTCTGAGGTTCTACCCACGCGAAAATATTAAGGCATATGTAACTATAGGCTATATAGCGTAAAATATATAGCGTAAAATATATGTTGAATAAACCCACCTTATCCAGAGAGGATTTTAACTGTAGTATTACAAAATATGCTTTGTTTAGGTGACTACACGCACGTTGTGTATGTCTATACTAGGATAGTCTTTTATCCAATAAGATACTAAGTAATTTGGTAAAATCAGATAATATAACATCATTAACCATGACATCTTTGTGCAAAAGTGTTTGGAGAGTAAATAAGCGCTTTTTTTCATTTAGAATTAGTTTTTCTTTGTTCATGTTCCTATGATTCTAATTGGTAGACTGATTTCCGGGTTTTCTTCCGAGTTGATTGTTTTGAATGCTTGACTTTTCTACCACCTTGTCGTCGACTTCTTCTGAAGCGAAGAGCAATACAATATGGTACAGCCATCAAGCATTCAAACCACTCATCGCGGAAGAAAATCCATTCATCGGTTTATAAATCATCATCAGCTCACCAGCATTATCACCAAAATACTTAATGATTCTGTTATATTGTTGATGCTATTGTGTCCTCTGATATATCAGTTGACACGGTAATTATCGTGTTGTTTGCAAACATTAGCTTCTGATCATTTAACCTTACCCTTAATGCTATATTTTTCATACAGGAGATTAGCAGGGGTGTCGCTAGGGTTCTTTCTTTTTTGGGGGGGGGGGTAATAATTCCCAACTCTCATTACAGGAATTTTCCTAACTCAAAAAAATTTTCTCCAAAATGAAAATTGATGAGCGAGAGGGGTGAAATTTTCCTCGAATTCTCCCAACTTGAAGCATGAATTTCCCAAGTCGAATCACAATAAAAAAAATCTCCTTCGAAAATAAAAATTGATGAGCGGGGGTCGTGAAATTTTTCCCGAATTCTTCCAATTTGAAATTTGAATTTCCCAACTTGACCATGATATGGAAGGGGAGCGTCCCCCCATAGCGACACCCCTGGAGATTAACCACAGTAGAATATTACATGTAACCCCTAATGCTAACACTAAATAATTTGCTCTTTCCTGAAGAATTTTTTATAACTATTTACTAATTATATGAGTTAGGGTCAACCGGGGTTAATGTGATACACCCAAAAATATGGGGCTATTGTGATACAAACAAAAAAATGTATACCTGCAACAAAACTATATGAAAAAAATAGGTTAAATTGGCCAAACCTTATATAATATGATGCCATATTCATGTTACAGATTAAAAATAAAGTTTCAGCGGAAAAAAATATAGTTTGCGTCATGTGATTTTGTGCTCCAAAAACTTTTTTTTTCTTTGATAAAACTTTTACTCTGGAAAAGTTTCACGACTGTTATTCTGATGTTTTTGTATAGTAAATTATCAAGGGTGCTTCCAACAGTATTTTGATGTATAATTTGTTAACAATACTCGTTGTTGATGGTGTCATAAGAGCTATTAAAGTTCAGGGCTATTATGCTACTGTATCTGAATAGCCCTGCGGTGTATCAATAATAACCCTAAACGGGGGGCTATTTTGATACAGAAATTTCATTTTTTTGTTGGTCTAATATTTATTTTAATAAAATTTCTGCAC
This sequence comes from Rutpela maculata, assembly GCA_936432065.2. NCBI lineage: Eukaryota > Metazoa > Arthropoda > Insecta > Coleoptera > Cerambycidae > Rutpela > Rutpela maculata. The sequence goes on from OW386286.2 coordinate 15,994,940, forward strand.
TGTAATCTTAAAAATAAAGTAATTTAGCACACAACAGTACTTTTTAAAAACATCTAAGATAAGAAACAAAATTTTATTTGAAAAGTTTTAATTTTTGTATCATATGTTAACCTTATCTCGTTAATCGTTGGGAATTGAATCTGTGTTTATAGGAATGCCTTTATTTATTTTAACACCTGAGTATTTTCTCCAAATATTCATGGTTCTTCTCGGATTATCCTATATCTGTTTAAGTGTTAATTTTTCTGTGAATCAAAATATGCTGAAATATCCAACCCTTTTCAAATTTACATAATTTTATTCTAAGACGGCCCTGTATTCAATCATGGTCGGCGTCTGCTGCATGTGAATGTGATAACATAAAAACGGCGTGCTTTATGACTGGAACTTATTATAAATAAAAATTTACCGTCAAATATTGATTTTATGCAAGGCGTTTTCTTGTTCAATGAACTAAAGTAGTATAACTTGACATTTTCCAATATGTATTTACTTTCTCACACATCACTAGTTTACCCTTTAGTATTCAATGTCTCGCTTAATTTTTCCATAATGCAAGATGCAGGGAAAATTTATAAGGTGCGTCTGTTTTGTCAGCATTATGATGGAAAGTATAGAAAACAAAGGCTTTTTATCAATAATTCGCATTTCCATGTATATGAAAACATAATTCATCCAAAAATTACAAAATTCGCTCTGAAAAGGTATTTACGGATTTAAGAAACAATCTTCAACTAACGATATGAAGACGGCTAGTTTATATAAATCTCTAGTATTTTTGTCAACATTTGATACCTTAATTCACACCTACCATATTAGTAAAAATTTTGGAGGATATTCGTTTTCGTAAGACCACTTAATTTCATGAATTGGTATCTAAATGATCGATATAATAAAAATAATAATCAAGATTTTGTCAGTAGCCTTTGGTACGGTAAGTCATACTCTGCTTGTGGAATCTTTGGAAGAGTTAACACCTGTTAGAAAGCTTTAGAATTATTTAAAATTTACATCACCAATAGAAACCAATACTTCCAAAATAAATAACATTTTCAGGGAAAGTAAAATATCGAATATGGGGTAACACAAGGAACTGTACTAGAGTCTGTAATATTTAACATATACCTAAATGATCTATTCTCTGTTCAAAGTAGCGGTACTATAATTGCTTACGCTGTTGATACAGCAATATTACCTAGTGGTAACCACTGGAAATCTTTAAAAACAAATGTAGAGTTAGGTATGAAAAGTGTAAAGGACTGGTTCAGTCACAAATTGCTTATTACGATTAATTTTGAGAGAACAATGTACTTTTCAACAACAAGCAATAAATCTACACTACCCGCAGCCACAAAGGTAAAATATTTGGAAAAAATGATTGACCCTTACTTCAAGTGAAACATTCATATTAATTATGTCATGAAGAAAATTCAGTGTTTAATATACAAGCAGGCCCGCGCCTAAGGATATGCGCGCCCGTGTGCAAGTCTTCATTTGACGCCCCTTACACTATCAAGGACGGATCTGGACCTTGAGCTTGGAGGGAATAACACAGCCGCGTGCTGAAAATAACAAAAATATTTTTCCTCGAAAATTGAAATGGATGAGCAGGGGGGAGAAATCCGAAATTTTTTTTTATGAGCGGGGAGGTAGAAATCCAAAAAAAAATTTTTTCAGTAATTTTGCGCCCCCAGAAGCATGCGCCCGGTTCACGCATCGCACGCCCGTTAGGCGCGGGCCTGTATACAAGATATACTGAACGCAAAAGAACTGAAAACTCTATATTATTAATTAGACAAACCCCATGTTATTTATGGGGTGGTGTAGGGATATATTTTTTGAACAATTTAGTACCTAATTGTTAAAAGAGACTTTCGAAAGTCAGTTAATAATAACAATTAATATTTAATAAAGAACACTATATTGTATCTACCTATTTAACGGTAAAAAAAAGTTGTTCAAATAGGCTTAGGATTATCATGAAACGACGGAGCTTTTAAGATTGAGAAAAAAAATCTGTCTGTCGCTCGGTCTGTAACTTTTTTTGTGCGCACGACTATTCTAAACGGTTTGTGATATTTGGTATTGTAATGAGATCCGGAACTAGATTATATTTGATCTTATGCCGTTGAAGGTTTGGAGGGACACGAGGGTAAATAGGTAAAGCTTTCAGGATTTCACAAAACTGGGATTTAGTATATGTACGGGGGTCACAATTTTTGTGGGCATCAGCCACCCCCACAATTACCCTCATTACCACCCCCATCCCATTATTGAAGGGGGTAAAAATTGTGATTTAGTATGTGTACAAGAACCAAAGGCCTCAAAATTCTCTGGCATCAGATTAATAATGGGGTGGGGGTGGTAATGGGGACGTGGATAGGAAATCTGGATGTGGAAGTAGTGACTCCTTAGGTTGTTTTAATAGTTTGTCGTTATAGTGGCAATATATGTCCCTTGTTGTTAATTCGTAAACGATTTCATAGTGTTGAGCACAAAGTTATTGTAATTATAATTAATTATTATTAATTATAAATACAATGTATATAATAACTTTTTGTGCAACACGTATAAAACCTTACGCAAACTCACACATATTTCAAGTTAGATTTATAATGTATAATAATTTGGTGAATTTGTTATAGTTGGTAATTTGGTTGCTGAAAAGTACATTTGCTCATATTTATTTAATTTGCAACTAAAGAATTATATGTTTAATGGTCAGTCCTGAACACAGTATTTAGCAAGAATCATTCATTCTTATTTTCTTGTAGTTTATTTATATCTCTACATATCCACGTGCTTACCAAATGTTTGTAACGACTATGACATATGTTTCAAATTTTTTTGTTTATGATTTGTTTTTTACATATTTATTTTAATTTATGATGTATTTTTAATTGTTATATACGCCTAAGTAATTAAAGCAACATAAATTTTAGAGTCATATCCCACAAAATAAGGCCAGGGAGAATTTCTAACTTTTCAGATTAGTTAGTAGTTAGATTCCACATAAAAGGCTTTGATTATTCTTGCAGTCAGTTTACTAATGGGGATAATATTAATAATTTCTAATCTTCCTAGAGGGAATTAAAAATAAAATAATTCGCTTCTAGTTAGGCGGATTTCAGTAAAAATTGTGCTATTCATGAAGAAAGCATGAAACTTTCAGGGATTGCTCTGTATACAATTCTAAGTATTTAAAAATAAGGAGCCCTTCAATTTGTCAAAAAATAACAAAATAGCTGCCATTTAAAATTGGCGTCTACTCGCTCGTGTAATAAGTTGACTATCTTAGCTCCTATTTTACCGATTTTAATAATGTTTTTAAATTATGGTAGCTCTTTTATGGTACTTTATTTTTAGTTATTAGAACTTTCTTCCTATGTTTACAAATTTGATAGATAAATCCAGAAAAAGAGAAAAATCTGAAATCTGTTACCTAGTTTTTACGAATTCGTTGTTAAATTGCTAGAAAGAAAAAGTTTAAAATAAGATAAGTATAATTTTAGTATCTTTCAGCTGTTAAAAAGAAGTTACTGTGACATTGGCTACAACAGAGCTATTAGACATTTGGTAATGCAACGTAATGAAAACTAATAATATTTCAGTATCAGTTTTATTTAGTCCAAAAATAAAATTACATTTATTTAATGTAAATAATTATTTTCGGTGAAAAATGTATACTTGTGACAGACTTAGTTCTCACAATTGCCCTCACACTTACACATTCATATATAATGAATATGACAACTCACGCATTTGCAATGCCCTGTAAATATATTTTACGTGTACACCAACCTATTGTACCAGCCTCCCATCTCCATTCTGTAGGTGAAGGTATCACTGGCTGTTTAATGTGTGCTTGGCCCCAAACATGTCCAGCCTGATAGTCTGCTCTCTTAATAAGCAATAGAAATGCATCTCTTGTAGGGGGCATTCTTTTAAGTGCACGATTTTTTTGTATAAAGATGTACCGCCTAGCACCATTACATCAGTTTCTGAACATGTTTGATCGTACATTAAAATTACAGAGCGTTGAAGTTTGTCGCAAACTATCTCTTTGGATGGTTGTGATATAGAACTACTTAAAGCTGCTGTAACCTGCGCGTATTTTTCCCATGCCACCCAGTCCGTTTTTTTCCCACAGGGATTGAAGACACTGTATCACATCCAGTTAAGGTATGAATACCTGGTAACGCCGATGCTTTTTCAAATCCCATCGCTGCAGCAATCCCATGTGCAGAAATTATTCGTATATTCTTCCCTGTCCCTAATTCAATCAACAATTTTACACCTGGATATTGGCTAGCGAAAACAATACCCAATACTGTTAATTCTGACATACTAGATGTCAAAATCAACGGTTCTTTATTGCAGAGCAGAGCATGTCTGCCCAGCGGCAGCATGAGCATGCAGGATAAGCTTGGTGTCCGCCTCTTCGTGAGTAGAGTGATATACTGGTGCAAGACTGATGTGTGTATTACTTACCACATCCTCCCCCATTGTTGTAAGGGTAGTTCCAACATCAGGAGTTGTATTCTTGACATACATTTCGAGGGACTTATTGTCATCCATTCGCGAAAATTCGTTCCATTTCTTTGGCAGAGGTGTTTTCGATGTGACATGAGTTCGAGTACCAATTCCCCGTTTCTGACGAGACATTGTTTTTAATGAATCAGGGTGATAAGTATCCCGAATAACTTCTAGCCTAGAAGTACGTCTAAAATATGTTTTGACATAGGAAAAAAATCCTTGTTCTGCGTAATCCACAAAGTTTTTCATAGAGTCGGTCAGTCTAATGACATTTACGAGTACAGCCCCATCAAACAATACTGTGTCCAATGTTTCAGGTTGGTTATGCTCTTGAAGCAGCTATTCCACACAACCTATGATATCACTTTTTTCAATATTCAAAGGTGATGGAGGCCACGCATGATTCTCTACGAGTGTTGCTTTAATACCCATGCCTTCATCTAACAACTTAGAGTTTACTTTTATAGGGACAGACCTCAGAACCTGAAAGTTAGTGATAGCAGTTATAGCAGTCACATCTCTACTTTTCATAGGGTCTATCAAACATTCAAATGAAGTACATTGACAAAGGGTACAATTTTGCCAATTTGTAACCTTCGTATTAATGGTATAGTTCTCCATCATATCCATACGTTAACTATAAATTAAAATACAGGATGTCAGGAGTGTGAGTGCGTGTAATTTCCCATTAGACATGTACATTCACGTAGCGCCAGAGATCTGACAACACCGGCAGCTGTAAATTCATCCGTTGGTGGAGCATCCCAGGTCTGTTATTTCATTTCAGCCAGCTGGCACCCGCGATGTTGTAATTCTACTCCCCATGCCTAGCCCGCGACTACACACACGGCATTAACAGGTGATATAAGAATTATAAAGAACAAGAAAATTTTGTACAAAAGGGGCCTAAAATCACACGGTATTTTTGAGAAAAAAATAATGCATAGATCTTTGAAGGGCTATCACTATAAATGATTAGATATGTTTTACAATATGTTAAGAGAATATGCAATAAAGCAGAATATGTAGAACGAATTTTGACTCCCAGCAGTTTTGCATATTTTTTTTTAATATTTTATATTTAGTTATTTATTTTTAAAACAGATACCATGACGAAATGTCCCTATCTCTTTACTGTAACTACTTGGTAACAGTTAAAAGAAGGAGAAAATGCATTAACAATTTGCTAAAATATGCTACTAACACCTTACATATTTGTTTAAGTTGGGTTGTCTTACCTTTATTGCCTAGTTTTAAATATATCCTGCTATTTTTTGTAACACGAGAAGCTCGCTGATGTAAAAATAGACAAACGTCATGTATTTAAAAATTATGTATAACTAAAATTTTTTACCTAGAGGTATTTAATTCTGTGTATTACGTTTAGTAGTATAATTAGTTCTAATGAAAACACAGTCACGCACAATCGGGTTGTGTAAACGGGTCTACAGACGATCCAAATAACTAACCTTCTCGGTACACTTTGAAAATTGCCATGCCAACTCGTAAAAGTGAGCCGGTCTGCTGGAATTCCAGCAATCTTCAAAGCATACAGACAATGTTGGCTCCAGCAAGTTGGGTAGTGAGTAGAGTCCTTTAAAGTAACAAAAAAATAGATAGATACGTTGCCTAATTAAAAAAGGGGACGGTGTCAGAACGTGTAATCATTGCTTTTGGTATTTAACAAAAAATACTTCTTTTGCCGTCAGCATAAAGGTAAAATAAAAGCTACTTACGTTATTTTAATTTTTGTTATATGAGTTTAACAGTGAACTAGTAAAACTAGAAAATATACTGCAATTTTTTCTTTTTTTTTAGGTTTTTATCTCAAACTCTAAACTTGGGAAGAAAGTTCCAATAACTGAAAATAAAGTTCCATTAAAGAGAAATCATAATTTAAAAAGATTATTAAAACGAACAAACTGGAGCCAGGATATTTAAAGTATTATATGTGCGTCGTCTTTAAACGGACGCCATTTTGTTATTTAAAGGCATATTGGACGGCTCCTTATTTTTAAATGATTAGAATTGTATACAGAACAATCCCTGAAAGTTTCATGCTTTCTTCATTAATAGCACAATTGTTCTGTTTTTTTACTGAAATCCGCCTAACTATTCCGTCATACAGCTGCCTCACCGTTTAACCGTTTTGACGTTATCTGCCGTCAAAAATGAAGTGAATAATTATCAATAGAACACTCATTAAACAAACATCAACTGCAATTAAATTTATCATAATATTCCAATAAATCCGCACATATCGTCATAAAAGCATATCCAACAGGGTCATTTAAATTACACGCACATTTTTATGATAAAATTATTCCTTTACCACGTAATTTATGATTCATTTTCTTTGTTTGAAGTCAGTGTTTAATGAAGATATGGTTCTGTTAGGTTAACCACGACAAAATCGTATTTTTTCACCTGATTTCATTCCAGCTCGGTGAACGTTCAGCTTCTGTAGGCATCGATCAAACTTGACGTACAGAGTGAGTGACACCAAACAATTTATTGTGTTAATCTTATTGAAGTGACTTCTTCGTTAATTAACGATATTAGCCTTGTGTTATTGATTGAATTCCGAATTATTAGAAATTATTTCTAGCACGAGAGCGTCCTATCTTTGTATTATTATATCTCCTTGACTTAATCAGATAGGCATAATGTAGCCATATTAAAATTTTTATTAGACATCATAGAACAATGTTTTATAACAAACACAGTTAACTCATTAGGAAACTTACATACACATTAGATTTGAAAAATAATAGTCACAAACGTAAGCTAATATTAAAAAACTCGTAGTTCATATAAAAAAACATTTTTCAATTCCTTATACTAAATATAAACTATTAAAATCTGTATAATTTAAACTATTCTTGTTACGCACCGCCATTGTCTGTGACGTCAAACTGTGCGTTGGTTTATGGCGCCATAGCCGCAGGCACGCTCAGACTGTGATAACGTATTCTATATCGTGTGTTTACACGTTCTTCGTTCGACACACGATGTGACGTCACGCCCATTCCTGCGCCTATTGCCTCGTTTGAAGTTAATATCTAGCGATTGCAACTTTTATTATTTGTTACAGATATTTGACATAGCCGATATTCCCATATAAATAAACACTAAAATGAAATAAAACTATATACAGGGTGATTTACCACGACATGCGGAAAATAAAGTGGTGTACTAGTCCTCTATATGGGAAAGTCCCTGCAAGATTTTAGAGTGATCCGAGGTAATTTAGTAATTTTTGTTGCACTAAAAGTTGCAAAGATACGCCACTGTTACTTGTCTGTGGTCAGTGATAGGGCAATGAACTTACTTGGGAAAGAACATATCGAAGATGTTTACATTTAATTAATTGGCATAAAAAGTTAAGCTGGCGCGTGCGGTCAAAGTGCCGCGTTTTTTGCTTTCGGTCGAGCAATCAGGACACCGCCAGGTACAAAGTACCCTTGAAGTTTGGTGTTTTTGTGTTATCGATGGGCTTAAATAAATATATCTTATATCTACTTGTTGTTGTCGAGTTCTCTAGCATAAGGTCAATGTCTTTTCGACTTATTTTGCTATTTTTGTAGTGTGATTTGATTAGAACCTCCAGCTTTGCTGTCAATCCCAAGTCTGATAAAGGGGGAGGGGAAGTGATATGGTTGTACCGCGTTACGTCAGATTGGTTAAAGTCATAGGCGACGCATTTCTACAAAAAAATAAGGTATTTTTTTTGGTCATATTTTTTTAATTTTTCATTTTTTTAACTTCTTTTGGTGGGGACAACCATGTATGCGTAGATCTTTCTTGTAAACACGGTCAATTCTTAACGGTAAAGTTGTATTTCTTTTTTACATATACACGAAAACGTAGAAAACCTTCTCAGAGAAGAGGTATACCAGTAGGCCGCAGAAAGTAAAATTTTTTAACTCCTGATCGAAATGCTCGAGAGCACTAGTTCAAAAAAAGGCCCCAAAAAAAATTAGAGATTTCCTTCACCACACTTGGCGAAAATTGTTCATTTGTATGTTTTTTTTTTCTTCAAAAACAACTTTGCAGTCAATTCTATGCAGCCATTTTAATGTTATTCGCATGAAAATTTCCAAATTTGAGTGCTCAGATTCAAAATGGCCTGCCCTGTCTTGGATTTATTTGTGTTTTCTATTCTCTCTCTCTCTCTCTCTCTCTCTCTCTCTCTCTCTCTCTCTGGAAAAAAATAACAGCAGAAAATTTATGTATAATATCAAAATCATTTCCTAATTGGATAAGATGATTCCATAACCTCCACTCAGAAAGTAGTGACCCAAAACCGTCTTATTTTTATCAACGTTCTCAAAGTTTTGTTGAATTGGTTTTGTTGCAGTTATTAAAATTTATACAAATTTCGTTTTTTACACTGATTTCACTAGCTCACTTAGACAGAAAAATGCTTGAAATTTTTGTCTTTAGTTGGTTTTGGATCACTACCTTCTGAGTCCCAGTAGGAAATCATTTGATATTATACATGTATTTTCTGCACATTTAATTTTTTACATATTTTTTTCCAGAGAGAGAGAGAGAGTACAAAACACAACTAAATCGAACTATTTATCATCCCTGACGAATTTTAAGTAAATTCAATGAATCTACTGTGATTCTTTTACAAGATCATTGTATATTACTGCATTCTCAAAGCACACTATTGTTCATATTGATGTTAATTTAAACATTTTTCTAAATAACCGTACATTTTAGGTATGGGTAATGTACATATATGTTGAAAGGTAATAAAAAAGAGAAGCGAATAGGCTTATAAAATATAGTATGTTCCATTTGAAATAAGCTATTTAATGGAGGTCGAAGTTGGACCTCATTTTCCGGACACCCTGTATAACCCAATAAAGGTAGCGTACTTCGGCTTCGCTGTCGAGCGACCCGTATGCTACATTTATAGTGGAAAGGGGAGCAAAACAGTAGAGCAAACAGTCGAGCAAAGCGGAGGAATTAAACATTGTTGAATTAAACTCGTTGCTTCACTACGCACGTCTTAACTTCCCGGAATTGGTTTAATTCCTCCAGTTTGCTCGACTGTCTTCTCTACTGTTTTGCTCTCCTCTCTACTGCAAAGATAACCTTATGGACAGGGCCGGATTATCCATAAGACTAACTAGGCTATAGCCTAGGGGCGACAATGCGTGAAGGGGCGCGCGCAATCAATTTTGGTTTTCGAGAAAATTTCCTGCTTATCAATTTTGGTTAAAAATTTTTTTTAGATTTCTCCCCCCTGCTCAACAATTTTTAAATTCGGATGAAATATTTTTTTCGTATTTCTTCCCCCCTCCCCTCTGCTCGTCAGTTTTGAATTTTTTTTCAGATTTCTGGCCTCCGCTCATCAATTTTTTTTTCATTATGAAGAAGATGTCGCAAATACATGATTAGCCTAGGGGCGCGCCAATCCTTAATCCGGCCCTGCTTATGGAGGTATCCACATAAGGATTTCTTTGGACTAATTGGCATTTTCCAGCAGCCAGCAGATGTCAAATCAAATCAAATCAAATCAAACAATGCCTTATTTAAATTAAATTATAAATATGTGTCTCCCCGGAAACTGTAGGGCTGGGCGGGGCAGGTCCGGTTCTACTAAACAATAATTAATGAGGGGGTTAGAGTTCCTGTTTAAAGGGCATAAATTTAAACTAACAATAACTTTTAAAAAACATGATATATGAAAATATCTAAAGATAATTAGAATAACACAATAAAATTATCGATTTCGCGCACAACACGAGCGCGAACACTTTGAAATTTTGGTTGCTGGCACGGGAAAACAAAACTCGTTCGAAGCAATTCCACCTTGGTGGTCTTCCTGCCAGGAAAATGTGGTGAAATGAAAGTTAAGGATTAAAAGAGTTAGGATTTTTATAAATATATCGGTCTAAATGGAATTTGGAGACAAAAATGGACAAAAGAACAAAAAGAAGAGAACAAAATAAACAAACAGAGAGAGAATAGAAAAGGATTAAAGATGTAAGTTGAGAATGGACAAAGTTTAGGATAGTGATAAGTTGTAGTAGTGGAAAATGTGGCTAAGGGAGTTGCCGGAAAATAGGCAACGTCTGGTATGGTAGGGGGTGTCTTATATCGAAAAGAATGGCATTATGCTGTCTAATTCGGGTTATGTTGCGGGTAAGTGGACTATCGCCCAGTTTGAAATGATAGAATTTCTGGGGGATTTCTTGGACGTAGTCCGCTAGTGGAGTTATGTTGCGACATCGTGCATATAAATCTCCGAGGGAGGTGTACCTGTCTGAATCTGAGATGAGGCGCATAAAGTTGTGTTCTAACACTTTCAGTTTTCTCATTGTCGTGGCTGGTATGCTGCACCTTACCGGCGCTGCGTATGTGATTGCCGTCCTGATCACTATTGTGTACAACATTTTTTTATTTTGTCGGTTAAGTCCGCTACTTCTGGCCAGGAGTGGGTACAGACTCCTGGACATGAAGTAAACCTTACGTATAGTCTCGTTAATATGGGTGTTAAACGTCAGTCGTTTGTCCAAGTTACCCCAAATACTTCACGCACCGTTTGATTGGAATTTGTTGACCCCTGATCGAAATTGGTGTTAAAAGTCGGTTCTCTGTGAACCGGCGCGTGAAAAGTATCGACTCGGATTTCTCGGCGTTGATCCGAATCTTCCATTTGTCGTAATACGCCGTGGTACGAGCCATGTGCGCCTTCAGTAGCATGTTAGCTGCTTGTGCGTTGTGCGAATGCGCGTACATGGCTGTATCATCGGCGTACTTGGCAAGGTTCGTATTTGGGAACTCCGGGAAGTCGGAGACGTATAAGTTGTATAGTTTCGGTGACAGGCACGACCTCTGGGGGACGCCCGCGCGAATGTCCCGCCGAGTTGACCTGACCTTGACCTGCAGCGATCTATCTGTCAGGAAAGAGTGAATAAGTTTGGTTATGTGCATGGGAAAGTCCAGTGCGTTTAGTTTGTGGAGCAGCCCCCAGATCCACACGGTATCGAAAGCTTTCTCAACATCGAGGAGCACCATGACGGTGCTCTTCCGGAGGTTGTATTGTACCTTGACGTCATTCACGATCCTGACGATTTGCTGCACAGTGGCCCACCTGAAGCCGAACTGGCACTCGTCGTCGATATGAAGTTCATCCTGTGCAGAGTCTAATCTGCTCAGGATGACCTTCTCCACCAACTTGGAGATCGCCGACAGTAACGAGATTGGTCGATAACTGCCGACGAGCTTCGCGTTCTTTTTCGGCTTCAAGATTGGCACGACCACGGCGCATTTCCACTGGTTGGGCCTAGTGATGGGAATAATCGAAATATTTCAATATTCGATTATTTTTAATCGAGATATTTTAATAATCGACTAATATTAGTAGTACTAATTTTAGTAGTATAGAGCCCTACAATGAACACCTATTTCAAATTTAAAATACTACTTTTATTGCACACAAATTAAATATGTACTTATTTATTAAAATTAAAAAACGGTTTGTTATTACTGATTACCTTTTTTATATCCGTATCCATCATCAAAATCATTCCAACTTCGAAACCTAGAGAATAATCGACTCGCTGCCGTCGCATTCATCAAGTGTATCCAATCTAACGAATTTTCTTAGTACTATACTAATGTAAGTATATACTAATTTCAGTCATCCCGAGAATAATAAAATAATCGACTTTCGGTCACCATCGCATTCATCGAGCATAGACGAACTATTTTCTCAGTACTACTAATTTTAGTATATACTAATTTTCGGATACATAATCGATTATCTCGAGACATTTTAATATTCGACTAATTCGATTTTCGTATCTCGATTATTCCCATCACTAGTTGGGCCAGTGTTGCAGTCGCAGGATCGCGTTGATAATGTACGTCAACTGTACAATACCTTTCCTCGGGAGATATTTGAGTAACTTATATTCGATGCCGTCTGAACCCGGGGCTTTGTTGTTAGGTACGCTTTTATACGAAAATATTATAATTCATTACAAATACGGTTTGCACTAAGGCCCTTACGGGGTAGACAGAGAGAACAGGTTCGATAATTATTTTTTGCTTTTTAGTGCAGTATTTTTTAAAGCGTGTTTTCTTAGTATTTTAAACTAAATTTTTCGATTTAGATCGATCTCATGGATTCCACAACAAGGGCCAACTAGAATAAAACTTCGTCTGTCAAGATGTTATAAAAAAGATGAAGTAAGAAGAGAAATAACTTCGTGAGTTAAATAGTGAAAAAGATCCCTATGAATAGGAATTTTTGGTGAACGCTACAAAGTAATTTTTAGATTGTTCTGATATAATTCAATACTTGGTGCACAGTTACAATTATTGAAACTTCTGGATTATTTACTAATATCATATCTTACTTCAGCTAGCCTCCATGTATATAAGTGAAATATACCATTAGCCGAAATTTCCTACAATCATCTACATTAACCGCTAATAAGCATTTCGGTAATCAACCAAAACTGGTGAGAGTAATTTTGAATTGCTTCCAGTAGCAGATTAGACTGCCGTTCTTTATTTTTAATAATATATTTTCACCTCTATCATCATTACTGTACGTTGTAAAGTGTAAAGTGGATGTTAATAAAGAATACAGTAAGAGGTTTAATCGTGTGAATTCTTGAAAAAGATAAAAGTCGGGGAGTGTCGAGGAGTCAAGTCGATAATATCGTAGTTTTATGTGCACAATAATGTCAGTGATGATAGTGCGGATCAGTTGCTTACCTGCAATTATATGCTTCGTTTAAGAAAGTGCTCAATGAACTGGATTTCAGTTGATGTGTTTTTTACATAATTAATTGTTCATTTTGGATTTTGCATAATTTATCGATTGTAAGTTTAGTTTATTTGTTATTAATTAGTTCAAATATTTATTTTCGCAAGAATAGTGAAATTTTATGGTTGACAATATGATGAGACTAATTTTACTTTTATTACGCTTTTTTGCAAACCGATACATAAAGCTTTCCCGTTTAAATTAAGTAAAATTTAAAAAAAAATAACAAAACAATAAACCGTAGATTACCAATAATAAAACGGCTGCCCAAGGAATCACTACTTCCACATCCAGATTTTATATCCAAGTCACTCACAACGAAAAAATTTTGCATGTGGAAATAATTGTTTATGAAACTTTAATAATACAATATTTGAAATCCTCTACGCCAAAAACCCATAAAACGACACCCCACATCAGTAATGAGGTGGGAGTGGTAATCGGGGAGTGGTAGTGGGGGTGGATGAAGTAAAAAATATTTTGAGGTTTCTGGTTCTTGTACACACACTAAATCACATTTTTTTTCATCCCCTTTAATAATGGGGTGGGGGTGGTAATGGGGGTGGCTAATCCCAAAAATTTTTTGAGACTTTAGCTTCTCTTGTACATACTAAATACTAATTTTATGAACTCTTACCTGCTTGATTTACCTATTTACCCCAATTTATCCCCCAACCCTTCGACGGAACAAGATGAAAATATAATCTAGTTCCAGCTCTTGTTAAAGTACATATGCGTACCAAATTTCAAGTCAATATCTTAAACGGTGCCAGAGTAAACGTGCGCACAAAAAAGTTACAGACCTACAGACAGAAATTTTTTTTTCGCTCAAACTTAAAATCTCGACGTTTCATGACATTTTAAGCCTATTTGAACAGTAAAAATTTTTAAATTTTTTTTTGTCGTTACTACGCTTCCACTGGATGTGGAAATAATAAACAAAGACGTATTTCTTAGAGCCTCACATGAAACCTATAAATTATCAGAAGATTATGGAGTTTATTTAAGGTATCAGATATTTAAAAAATTGTCATGGTAAATTACTATGAGATTAAATTTCTTAATTCGAATAACAAATCAAATACGGCATGGCAAATTATCAAAAACAGCAATGACAAAAACTTTATGACTAACGGCAATGATACTATTAACTTGTAAAGTGCAGCAAGTGTGTTAAACAACTTTTTTGTCAACCATAACACTAAAAATATGCGTTCTATTTTGATGATAATAGTTTTTTAATACGTCGGGTACATCAAAGAAAGCTGCACTTTTTGACTGGAATGTGCAACTTTTTGTGATCATAGTTGATGCTAAAAGGTAACTTTTCAGATAGGGAGCCACTTGAAAATCAGAACCCTTAAGGTGTACAGATAAATGTCTAGCGACAAAAAAAGTGTCCTCTTCATAAGAGCTTTCAAACAAAACAAAAAAAAATGGAAATCGGACCATTAGGAGGTGAGATACGAAAAAATTTAGTACTGCTAATGGCGGACATCTTTAATGGCCGCCATTTTGACTACACGGATTTTCAAGTGGCTCCTTATCTGAAAAGTTACCTTTTGGCATCAACTATGACCACAGAAAGTAACAGATTCCAATCTAACTTCTTGGCTTTTTTAGCCATGTACCCGACGTACTGTTTAGTCACATTTCACGTGTTAATTTTTTGTTCCCGTTAAGTTAAAATGGAGCGCCTAATTGATTTGATTTGATATGATTTACCAGCGTGCGATAGGCACTTCGACTACGTCCACGCTGGATTGGATTAGAGTCATGCTGATGCCAGCAGCGACAGCTACATGACGCATGGTAACGGAATGGGGGTGGGAATTGTAGGTACTTGTGAGATACGTTGCCGCATTGTGTCGTAAAGGAGCGGAATCAGAAACGGAAGAAAAAAGAACTTAAAAAAGGAGAAGTCTAGAAGCAAAAACACAGAAAAGGAGCGTTTAAGCTACTGTTTGTGTTTTTGCTTCTAGACTTCTTCTGAGTCTATACCTTTTTTTTTCTTGCCGTTCTTTCCCAGTATGCCTGGTCCTCTGCTAGATTGTTCATGATCCTCTCAATTATTATCCACATTTAGCATGGTTTCTCTATTTTTAGTTTGTGACTGTTAATATTAGTGCCTCCTTCAATAAATGTGTGGGATACCTTCCCCAGTACTTTATTATGCATATTTTTGACCGCTTCATAATTGTCTTCCCTCCTATTATGTTCACGTTTTATCTCGTTGTTTTAGTCCTAATGGTGTTTTGCAAGTAGGTGGATGATGTGATGTCTCTTTTAGCTCTTCTCAGATATCTTCTATTGGCTTCTGTCGTTGCCCCGTTAGAAGCTAGTTTGATAGCTATGTAATTGTCTTGATTTTTCTTCTTTTCTTGTTGGATTCATAGGTGATCTCCATTTTTTAGCGTTTTTCTTGTCGCGATTTTCATTTTTAAATTTATTTTTGTCCAGTCTAGTTCTTCTGTTAGTTACATTATTATTTCCTCGCATTATTTCTTCTGTATGTCTTCATACTGCAGTAGGTGGATATTCCAGGTATCGTGTTTTGTTATTTTCTTTACATATTTTTTCTTTTCGTATTTCCAATTTCCCACATAGTATTTTGTGGTCTGTGTTGACTTATGTTGTCCTTTTTGCTTTAATGTTTTTTACCCGTTCTCTTAGCCGTTGCTCTAAGTAACAAGGAAGGTTTGGTTTTTGCTCCACATGTTCTTTTGGTGTGTATATGCGATTTCTTAGAAAATAATATTTTCCTGAATAAGACCTGTATCACGCATTCCTCCGTTGAAGTGCTGTGAAATTTCAGTCTTGGCGCAATATACCAAAAATACCTCATTGATTATTTCGGGTTTAATTTAAATTAAATTCGTTTGAATATTTTGATAATTATGAAAAAACCCTCTTGAAAAGGACAAGGGTAGATAAGGGCCTTTTTTCGCCCATCAGCCACGTCATATGTCATTAAATTTTCCGAGTAGTATATGTCTTGACAAGTAATAAAAAACAATTAACATCAAGAAAAAACAGTTCTTTCTAGTATGCCATGCGTAGCTTATGTGTAGCAATTTTTGTCTAGTAATATTTTTTTAATTTATGTTTGAAAATATGTGTGCTACCCGGAGATCTAAGATCTTCATCTAATGAATTATAAAGCTTACAACTTTGGTAATGAAAACTTTTCTGGTACATAGCAGTTCTATGAGATTCAGGCAATAGAAAATTCTTTGTAAATGACTCACTTGATTTCTTAAAAAGATTGATTTATGTTTATGAACATAAGAGTACACCTCAAGAATGTATATGTCGTAGTCATTTGATGAAATCCGCCATTTCGTGAAAAGCCTAGGCAGTACATGAACTGCCGGCATATCATGCAAATTCTTGAGGTTGCACGATCTGCCTAGGCATTTCATGAAACGCCGTGGTCATCTCGGCACTTGACGTTTAAAGTTATTCTACATGATCTGCCGCAAATTAGACTGCCAGATTGTGTTCTATTACTTGAGCATTTTTGTTTTGTATATTACGGCAAGTAAGAGTGAAAAAGACTTGTTCAATGATCATTACAAATAGTATTATGGAGCAAAGCCCAATAAATGACCGTATAGGTTTGATTAAGTTATTATATGCGTGATTCGTAATTTCGTTAGCACTCTAAAACCTGAAATGTACCAAATAAATAAATTTGAACCTAACCTCAAAATTAATTACATCCCCATATTTCCCTCCTTGTAATGATCACTGAACAAGTCTTTCTCACTCTGAATTTCCACAATAAACAAAACAAACAGCACAACATCGACCAAAACGGCAACTAACCTAATCTCAAACACACAACACAATCTGCCGGATATCAGTCACTTAATGAACAGTCAACATCTAATTTGCGGTAAATTGTGTAGAACGACTTTAAACATCATGTGCCGAGACAACCACGGCGTTTCACGAAATGCCTAGGCAGATTGTGCAACGTCAAAAATTTACATGATATACCGGCAGTTCATGTACTGCCTAGGCTTTTCACGAAATGAGAGATTTCATCAAATGACTACGACATATAGACCAGCAACTGTCAAAATTTTTAGGTTTTTAAATGCATCGCGGCAACTCTCTCTGTAATTTAAATTTAATAAAATACGAATTACATATTTCTGTAATAAAAATAGTCACATTACAACTATTGTTCCAGTTTACAATTCCATACCTAAGATGCGAATGAAAATTAGCATAATAGAGTAAGTACTTTAAGAATTTCCTGCCTACAATGTTTTGACATAAATTTTAAATAATATAAATTTTAGAGCACAACAATTTGTTCTTAGCTTTATACATAATTTTTCGATATGTTGAGTCCATTGTAAGTGTTTATCAAAAGTAACACCTAAGAGTATATTATCAACACAAGTTTTTAATTCCCAGTCAGTACCATTAAAAAGTATTAGGCTCTTGAAATTATTATTCAATGAAAATTGTATTAAAACTGTCTTTGTATTATTCAGGATTAGGTTATTATTTTGAGACCAATGTATGATTTCTTGATAAACTCTTTCAGTGGTTTCTTTTGCTTCAATTAGGTTGTTGCCGGTAACTAGAATGTTTATATCATCAACATAACAGATCACATGAACATTTGGTATTTTCTGGAGATGACTAACCACATCGTTAGCAAATATTATATGTAAAATTGGTCCCAAAATTGACCCCTGTGGAACTCCTTGTTTAATATTACAGATATTGCTTTCAACTCCAGCGAGAAAATAGTGAAAACCGCTACTTGACTAATGTCAATGTATAAAATGTTATTGCATATTGTGCACCAAAACACTTGAATGCTACATTCGAATACTACCACTCAACGCGCGTTTCGACAACCATGTTGGTATCATCTAGAGATTATTAAAACTAAGTTTTGATAACCTGATGATGCCAACATGGTTGGCGAAACGCTCCACTAATGACAGTATTCGAGTGTAGTGTAGCGCCGCACCGAAAGTTTCAGCACTTTCTAGAACTTTTTTATTTACTGATCGATTTTGTTAAAAAAAGAATAGGATTCTTCTTCTAGCTAGCAACAAATGCATTACTGTATCAAATAATAATAATACGGTGGTATAAAAAATTGATTTAATGACGTCCTCCCTATACTTAAACAGATTTCCTTTCGTTTACGTCCTAGATCCCATTTCCTTATTTGATGTACATGCGTCAAGTAGATATCTATAAGAGCAATGTTTAAGAATCTAGTTTGTTTTTTACACACCGGTAGCAATTCGTCAAGGAATATTAGTCTAATATCTATGTTACATCCACGCACGTACACAACACCTAAACTGTTATCTGGTGTATCTGAGATATCCTCCAGACAGGTATGCATAATATGGACTATAATTTATTGTAAATTTCAATTTTACACCTTATCAACGCCCAGTTCTCAGGCCGGTTGGTGTTACAAGGCCTAATTATAAAACAAACAACCACTTTTTTCATCACGCGAATTTATGTGCCGAATACTTTGTTGTTGATTCTTGGAATCGTCGGAGAAAATCTTAAAATAGTTAACATCAGTTGTACAGTTTATTGTTAGCGAATTCCGGAAAAATAAATATACACGAGAGAGCGAGTTGTTTTGCATTAATACAACATTTCTGTACTTAGGAAAGCAATTTAGTCAACAAATTAATTGACTCATTAAAAAATCGGCTAGATGCATCTTACAGTGCTTTGTCAGCATAGTTATCGCTGTCTAATGTAGTGGGTGGCTGCTGTGAAAAGGAATTTTGAGGCTTTTGGTTCTAACACACAAAATCAGATTTTTTTACTCCTTTTAATAATGGTGGTGGCTGATGTCAAAACAAATTTTGGCACACATACTAAATCATTTTATTTTTTTCACCCCCTTTATGAAAGGGATGGGGGCGACAGTGGGCGTGGCTGACTTCAAAAAATTTTTGAGACCTTGGCTTCTCGTACATACACTGAATCTAAATTTCATGGACTCTCACTTCCTTGCTTTACCTAGTTACCCCCATTTACCCCCCAACCCTTCAACGGAATAAGATCAAACTTCAGGGTCTGCAATATTCGTACAAATATTTTGCATGATAATATATTGAGCCAAAAGAAGCAAAAAAGTCTTATAAAGTTTTTGTTTTACTCCAGCGGTTTTGCTTGAATTAATTATTTTCTAAACGTACGATATTTTCAGTCCGGGCAGTTTTCGGATAGTAATATATGATAGATAGATAGAAATTTATTGACTACATTATATAAAATAGTTACATTTGTAGCAAGTCATAGTTGCTGCTATTACCTTAAGTAATGCATTCATTAATTTACAGTTAAAAAAATGCCTATCTACAGACTAGAAATATAATGTTTAAATCAAAACATTTAATATGGACAAAACAATTAAAATGATTTTTAAAAAGTGTATCAGAGTTAAAATTAAACACATGTCTAATAAGAAATACATAAATTTCACTATATTTACAACAGAATATAAAAGAAGGATAAATGTAAAAGGTGTAAGCATATTCCAAAAAGAGACAGCTATCAAATATGATCAGTTTTCCATAGAGAAACTCATATATTCATCTACCGAATAAAAACAGCATTTTAAGAGATGTCTTTTAATGCTTGTTTTGAATCTGATATAGTCCAGTTTTTTTACATTTTCGGGTATTTTATTATATAGTTTAAAATCTAGTGAATTTCTTGCGGATTTAATATGTAATATTATGTAGGTCAGTATTGCAGAACAAACTAAAATCAAGTTCAATGTCTTCTTGCGATCTACATCTCCTTTTTTATTACTATTTTTATTGTATTGATAATGAGACATACTACTTATAAAAACGCCGGTGTCTCTTTCATAATAGGAATCCTCTACTGTCGGCGCCGGCGTTCAAGGAAAATGTTCATATGTTTCCCATACTTCGTTGTTTAGCCGTAGGTAGACCGCCGCTTACCAATCATACAGTGTTGACAATGTATTCGATTTATCTAGTTTTAGAGATAAATAATTTATAGTGATAATAACGAAATGGTGTAATGGACCCTATTAATTTAATTTTTACAGTGGTTAAAGAAATTTTCTATACTTAATAAGATAATGGTATTTTTTAAATTTTGTCCCTAAAATACATTTTTTGCAGACAGTAAATTATTGGGATCAGTGACGTTTTTTCAATAAAGACCCTAGGAGCTTCAAAAAACCAACCTGGACTTTCTACTTTTTAAAAGCTTTTATTTAATTTGCAATGTTTGTACGTTAGTTTGTTTGTTTAGGTCAAATCTTGCAAGCTGAATTTCGACTAGTTCTAATTAAGCTAGAGCTTTGAAATTTGGCACACTTGTATAAGTCCGGTGACAAAGCAACATAGTATAGCCATTATCGGTCTAAATCCAATATGGCGGACGTCCCAAGATGGCGGATCGCCTTTCTCTTCACAACCCCCTTGGTATGGGTGTCAAATGAAATGGTTTGACGAGTAAAATACGATAAACCATGTGACTTCATTCTAAATTCAATATGGCGGACGCCACAAGATGGCGGAGTATCTTTTTCTTCACAGCCCTCTTGATATGGGTATCACATGAAAGGGTTTGTCGAGTAAAATACGATAAACTATGTGACGTCATTCTAAATCCAATATGGCGGATGCCCTCGGATGGCAAATTATCTTTTTCCTCACGACTCCCTTGCCATGGATATCAAATGAAAAGGTTTTGTCTATCTGTTCGTCTGTAAAATAAGTGGACTAAAAAGTAAAAAATAAAATTATATGAAAAAAAGCTTTTATTTGAAAAAACTGTACTAAAAAGTAAATTTTTTTTTTTATTCATACACCTGGAAACCAAACGCTTTGGGGGCGGTCAATTGAGCAAAGTAACTATGCAATAGCGCCGTATGAGCGTCCTCAAAGCTTTTGGTTTCCAGGTGTATGAATTTTAAAAAAATTATTTTTACTTTTTAGTAAAGCTTTTTCTTAAAAATATTTTTTTTTATATAATTTTATTTTCTAAGAAATCCTATGGAATAATCATGATTTGGAAAAAATTGCTAAGATGACAATGAGTAAATTAATATTAAATGTCAGTTACTGTTTTCATTTCAAAACTGATTAAGAAAGGTAAAAGTAAAACTGTTTTATTATTTTTAAATGACAGTGTTGCAACGCTGTAAAAGTCATGTTCTTGACATAACAAGTGAGCGAAATATCCTTGTCTCTTCCGTCTTTTGTTTATAGCAGTACTGTCTAAACTGAAAATATCGCCTATTTCTAATTAATTTTAGATCAAAAAATAGGTTTTAGTTAGAAAAAGAAATTATTTTTTTGGGCCAACATGTCATCCTATAAAGCATTTGTACGTATAATTCGGACACCATGTATATATCGTAGCCAGGAAAGGAGGATAGTAATCAATGCACGAGATCAGTGCAACAGATCATATTGTTGTTTAACTTTGGAGGGAGTCTAAATCCAAATAATTTTTGAAAGGCTTATAAAGTTAACGTCGCTCAATGACATGTGCCGCTTTACACTATTGACAGTTAAATTCATCACTGTCCTCCTTTTCCGGCTAAGGCTAGTTCCAGCTCTCGCACAAAAAAAACGTTACCGACGGGCAGGTATTTTTTTTGGTCAGATTTAAAATCTCAACATTTCATAACATTTGAAGCATATTTGAACTAAGGAAAAAACTCAATTTTTTGCCGTTTTGCCCACGTTATGGAAGTAGTAAAAATCGAAATAATTAAAGTGTTTGGGGGGTGGAATTTTTGCTAGAATTTATACAAGTTACTGTAAGTTTTGGAATTCGCGCGAGGTGAGGCCATATTCGTTTAAAATCTTGTCATATATTGCAATGTGCCCATCTGCCTTTTTTCGGAAGATAATCTTATGTCAAGGACAGTAAAAGATAGTAAACTGTTATGATTTTTCCATTATTTTTTTTCCTTTTTGTTGCTTTATGATAATATATTCATAATATACTATTCAATCGCGACAATTTCTTGTCGATAACAGAACCAAAAATAAACAACAATATTTATGTAAATTGCCTGGTGTCTGTATTTATTGCACGCCTTAATCTAAATTATTCAATTGATTATATATCATGTTCTTTTATAATTTATTCGTATTTCTTACAATAATACCTAGGATAGTTTAATTCAATTAACAGTATGTATATTTATTTTTAGTAAAACTATTTCCCGTCGTCTAGGAGCAATATAAGTTTATTTTTAAAATATACGTGTGCAGTGTTTGTATTTTATACTTCACCAATTTCAATCCATAGTTTGGTAGTGTATAGTTTAATAAGTCCATCAAATTTCAGTTAAAAGAGCATACATAAAAATGTCCCAACACATAAATTTATTCATATTCTTGAGTATCAATGGTTTGAATCCATTTTTAAATAAATTGAAAAAAATTTTGTACTGCTTATATAATACTTTAACAAAAAGGCAACCAGGATGGGAATATGAGAGATTTGTTACTGAGGTGAAACGTTGATTAAACTTGTAATTAAAAAAACTATAACAGTTTAATACACTTTCCAAATGTAAAACTTAAAAATTAAGTAAATACAAGAAGTAAAAATGAACATTTAAAATTTGTTAAAAACAAACTTAACAAATATCTTGAACTATTAATCTGAATTGATTCGATTAAACGTAAAAAGCAATTCTAACAAAAATACTATTCACATGACAACGGAATCATCAAATCTTGCTAGAGGTTGGAAAATAGGTTAATCGTTTTCTTTTTGTATAACGTGAGTTACACATTTTTTTTCATACATCGCTATTGCTTGGTTAATTTAGTACTTGTCGTATAGTATCCAGTACTAACGCATTTAAAAAACCGCTGCCCAAGAAATCACTACTTCCACATCCAGATTTTCTATCCGAGTCACTCACAACGAAAAAATTTTGTATGTGGAAATAATTGTCTAATAATATAATATTTGAAATCCTCTACACCAAAAACCCATAAAACGATACCCCACGTCGGTAGTGGGGTGGGGGTAGTGATGGGGGGTGGTAGTGGGGATGGATGAAGTAAAAAAATATTTCGAGGTTTCTGGTTCTTGTACACACATTAAATCACCATTTTTATTCATCCCCTTTAATAATGGGGTGGTAATGGGGGTGGCTAATGCCAAATTTTTTTTTTGAGACCTTAGCTTCTCTTGTATATACTAAATACCAATTTTATTGACTCTTACCTGCTTGATTCATCTATTTACCTCAAATTTACCCCAATTTACCCCCCAACCTTTCGACGGAACGAGATAAAAATATAATCTAGTTCTAGATCTCGTTAAAGTACTTATGTGTACCAAATTTCAAGTCAATATCTCAAACAGTTCCAGAGTAAACGTGCGCACAAAAAAAAGTTACAGACAGACCGACAGACAGAAATTTTTTTTCGCTCAAACTTATAATCTCGACGTTTCATGACATTCTAAGCCCATTTGAACAATAAAATTTTTAAAAATTTTTTTGTCGTTACTATACTTCCACCGGATGTGGAAGTAATTGGCATCTGATTACATTTCCATAACCATTTTTAATGGTACCCCCAAATCCTCACAAGTCTATAGGAACTATTTTCACATTTTTGCAAAATCTATCATTACTTAAAGTTAACGACAAGACTTTCCGGATACCCTGTATAGAAACAATGACTCCTGATTACTCTCATATGAAGGATCATAGCAGAACAACAATTGATTTTTTGATTTTTGTTCATTGGTCACTGTACTGTGTGACATCTGAAATGATTTTGTACCCAACGCATTGCTCTCGGCGCCCAGCCTCCATATGATAGAATCATTTAATAAGATCGAGATGATGATTTCAGGATTTCTTTTTCTTATTCACAACGCCTTTACCAGACGTTTTGCTATTCAATAGAACGATTCTAGTTGGACGTTTTGGCTTTATCTGAAGTATCCACCATTCTGTATTATCCTTTTTTCGGTTTATGTGGCTAAAAAATTAGACAGATGCTGGAGAGTCACTTTTGGGAACGTATTTCTTCAAAAATCGGGCTATTAGTACTAACCATTCTAACGGTTATTGAACGTTTCACTGGTTAGCCAGAAGCTTATCCTTTATCAAAAATTACTGCCGAAACTGTTGCTAAAACCTTATTTCAAAATTATATCTGTCGTTCTGGTATTCCACTACGTGTCACTACTGATCCAGGAGCTCAGTTCGAATCAAATCTTTTTCGTGAATTTTCAAAATTTTCCATCGAATTCACACAATTTCATGTCATCCTCAAAGTAATGGTATGGTTGAAAGATTCCATAGAACCTTTAAAACTGCATTAATTGCCAGAGCTAACTCCGTTCATTGGTTTGATGAACTTCCAATAATTTTATTAGGTTTACGAGCAATGCCAAAAGACGACTTTGTTCATCTTGTTTATGGCCATACCTTACGTCTTCATTTTATTAAATTACATTCTGATACTATGCTACTTTTATTTATTAACAAATTACAAAACTTTTTCAATAACTTACAATTCACAAATCCTAAACAAAATCATACCCAAAATACTGTTGTTAAGCCTGACATTAAATTCTGTAAATTTGTTTTCATTCGAGAAAATAAACTTAAACCAACTTTATCCCATAGGTACGAAGGACCTTTTCGAGTAGTTTTTCGAACCAACAGAATTATAACAGTCCTTAAATGTGGAAAGAAAGGACTTTACTGTAGCTTTGGACAGAGTTAAACCTGCACACTTATTGAACGATGTTGTCGATCTACCCGTCAATTCTGATTATCAAAAAGTCCGTTTTAGTATTGATGCTTTGGTAGGTTGATTTTTATTCAGGGGGAGTATATGTAGCATATCCACCTGCATATTAAATATTATGTTGCTTAGATATAGAAAAATGAAAATAATTCAATCAATAAAATAATTATAATTAGCAAACTTAAATATTATATTATTGGAACATATTTTTATAATATAATATATATATGAATTATATATATTGATATGATTCCTTCTTTTATTTATAGATTAACTCCATAAAAGGCCTCAATCTGATGTGTTTCGGCTGATATTGAAAAGGCTTTACCAGAAAAGATAGCATCGATTTACGTGTATGTATTTAAAATACTGTTTCTCACAATTTTGTGTATTAGATCGCCCCAGTTATTGATCAGTTTACGTGAAATATTTCCCTGTATCGCATTTCCTTATAAATACAACACCCGTATCCAATTCCATCACTTGGATAAAAATTATATAAGATAAAAATATATACTTTTTTCTGTGGATGGAAAATGTAAGTTGATAATCTCATTTCATTTGAAGACATCCAATTTTCTTCTGTCTTGTGATATAATGTTACGCCTTGCGGTTCTGATGTCTGCCACTAATCACCAATAATCCGCAGCCTTCTCATTCTTAGCGACTTAATACGGCCTCTCTGCTCATTAATATTAACCAGCAGCCGGGAGACTGCAGGAATATGTCAATAGTGTAAGGCAATACCTCCAATAGGATTAGGGAAATGCGAAATAACATTTCCCGTGGTTAAGTCAATTGTTCCGCGTAGACGCTTCGTTTAACAATGCCTTTTCTATTTGCTTGTGTACAAAGCGAATGCAAATTATTACGCGGGTTATTTTTTCCTGAAGGAATGTATGAAGGGTAAAGATAAATCAATAAGGCTAAATTGACATGTTTTGGTACTTTTTGCGCAACAATAATAATTTTTTTTTAATTTTGATTGCTGTTAAGAATGCATAAAATATTAATTGGACAAAGTTTGGTAGATCGATATTCCACCTCGCCTAATAATAAAAAGTCTATGAGTAAAGTAAATTCTTTCTCTCACACTCTCTGTGAGAGCTGATGGAAAAGAGCTAAGCGCCAGACAACTGCGTGATGCTGTTAGCCGTGCTATACAATATAGCAACGCCAAGTAGAATAATTTCAAACACAACAGTTAAAATAAGCATAAGCATAAAGCTCCGTGGATGTTTTTAAAATCATAATTCGGGAACGTAAAAACTTACTAACCAAATATAAGAAAACCAAACAACCAAATGATTGAGAGGCTTATAAAACCGTGAGGAATTATGTTGTTAATGCTATCAGGCAAGAAAAGCTCGCTTATCTAAACAGAATTTGCAAAACAGGTGATTCAAAACAAATATGGAATACTCTTGACCGACTTAATATTCATTCTAAAGCTAAGAATTTGGACCTACCACAAAAATTGAACGATGTAGTGCAAATAAATAACTTTTTTGCCTCTGGTATGAACTTTAATCTACCAATTTCATTAGGACTATTAATAAATATAATAACAGTATGCTCGGTGATAGTTTTTTACATTTCATGAGATAACCGAGAATGATATAGTCATTGCTTTATAAAGTTTAAAGTCTAACTGTTCTGGATATGAAAGATTAAGTCGTTAAATGTTAAATATCTGTTGTTCTTTTATTGTTCCATATCTTTATCATATATTCAATTCTTGCATTGCTAATGGAAACTTTCCAAGGGCATGGAAAAAAGCTGTAGTACTTCTCTTGCCCAAGGTTAGGCAGCCGGAGTAATTCTCAGATCTACGACCAATTAGCTTACTCCCTATGTTATTCAAATTATTTGAAAAAATACTACATCACCAATTTTTTTATTTTAAGAATAATAATAATCTACTACCGAAATACCAGTCTGGCTTTCGCAGAGATATAGTTCTGTCACCGGACTTAGTTCTTCTTGATTATAGCAAGGTATTTGATGCGATAGATAATAGGTTATTGTGTGCAAAGCTTCATTATTGCGGGTTTTCAGATTTTGCAGTCTCATTTATTAGAAGCTATCTAACAGACAGGTTTCAAGCTGTGCGGTCGGTGTCATCCATATCTGGTGATGTTATGCTGTCAAAAGGCATTCCTCAAGGTTCAGTACTTGGGCCGTTACTGTTAATTATTTTTACTTCAGATATGGGAGATAATTTGAAACACTTTAAACATCACAAGTATGCGGATGACACCGATCATCATCACACAGTTGTACGTAAGTTTTACTAAGCAAAGGATAATGCCTATGAGAAACAATGCAATTTGAATGATGACTTGGAAAATATATGCACATATTCAATATGCAATGGACTTAGAATGAACCCTACTAAATCTGCAGTAATATTATTTGGGCAACATGAACTGTGGGCGAACGTAAATTTTAAACTGAGCATGTCAAACTCTGAGCTTAATCCTGGGATACAAGTTAAAAACCTAGGCAGCGTTTTCGATAACGATCTTAGATTTAGGGCACATATTGCTAAAATTATGCGGAGATGTTATATGTCTTTGAGGCATTTATTTCGTAATAGAAGTTTAAAGTGCAGGGAAAGCACCATGCGCTAAATTTATCACAAACTGAAAATATTTGTTTTCATAGCAACCTGAATATAATGGGAACTATGATGAAAAGGCAAAGTTATATGACACTAGAGTAGAGAAACATCCTTACACACTTTCAAATTTGTATCGACAAATTAATCAAAGACTTATAAAAAGTACTCTGAAAAAATTATCTCCTAGTTGATAAATATCCGAAATAGTGTAGAAGAATCGACGATAAATAGTTTTAATAAAATGTAATACTTCCATTTCTCAGACGTATCTCGTTAACGTTCATCAGAGTAGCTTCGGCTAGACTTCGCCCTAGGTATTGTATTAATGTATAATACTGAAATAAAGGCAATTTATTATTATTATTATTATTATTATTAAATACATAAAAGGATCAAATTCACTACATAGTTTCCTTTCCAGCTATAGATTTTATAGGAAATGTGTTTATTCCACAGCATTTCTTAAATAACTATCATAATCTAACACGTTACTACCAATAAAGTAAATTTAACGATTTTTCAACCCATTTCAGTTGTTTATATAGTCAATTTTATTTTTCTCCACATAAATTTTATCTGATTACTATAAAAAGGGTATTGGTTTTATAGTACGTAATATAAAGCAAAGTGTAAAAAATCTTAAATTCTTTATCAGCAATACATGTTCCTAAATCTTTTCGGTTAAGTTGGTACAAATAAATAAGTGGTATAAATATGTCTTAAAATGTGACATGTCACGCCAGCTGCCATATTTTAAGATTTAATCTTGACGCAAGTGGGCATATAAAAATATATTTTGTATGTTTCACAACAAACCTCATTTGGGATTTCCGTATTCCACGCAATTTTCATGATTGTTATGCAAAACTGAAATACCTTGGATATACGAACAACACCAGGTTATTAATGAGGGATTTGTTTAAATCCTGAAACGACCTCCATAGATTACGACCAAAAGTATAATTCGTTGTTCACGGAAAAATATTTTACTTAAAATATTAGAAAAGTGATAGAATTAAGTATATATATTGTTGTGATAGCTCTGTCAATGAATGTTCAATAAGGGGGTCTAGAGGGAAATGCCGAGATCCCATTTTTTTATTTGAGGGCTGTGTTTGGACTATTTAGGAGGTAAACATACCAAAAGTCCCAGAACATGGGAGGTGCGGGGGTGCGGGGAGCACGAAGAAGATCCCGGTTCTCGGTTTTTCGCTCATATCTCGAAAATGGTTAGCCCTAATCAAAAAGTGACTATAAGCAAAATTAAAGCTTACTAAATTTTCTACAATAATGTTTCTATTAATTTTTTTCTTATCTGTTTTGGTTCAGTAATGGATTGTATATCTTTTAACTGTATTCTAGCTTTATTATAAATTGAAAAAAATGTTTAATAATCATCGTAGAATAAAAATTTTTGTACTACTCAACCATCCTAGGATGGCAAGTAGCCGCCCAGAGAGAAAAAAAATATCGTCACTGTTGAATAGAGACAAACAAGCTTCTTAAGCTAGCTATCTAGCTAGCTTAAGAAGGGTGCTGAACACGATGGAAGTTGTGAAAGAAGTTTTTGATCGCCGCAACCCCTTGAAACAGCCAAAAAGCACTCCTTTTATGGGGATCCCTTTATGTTTACATATTTAAACGGGTCTGGGGAGTGATTTATCGACGGGTTTTACTTGAAATATCATGGAAGGGGGTTATGAAGCAAGTGAAATCCAGAGAGATTAAACTCTCCCGAGGGGTGGAAAATCTTTTTTTTTTTTAATGATTCGGTTTTCGGGGTCGCTGATCACGGGAAAAATATTCCTTTTTAGCTCCAACCCGTCCTCATCCCTCAAACGGGCAGAAATCACCCTTCACTCACCAGAAAGTATGCTATCCAGGATTTACAGGTTTTTTGGCACACGATCGTTATTGCTGTGCATATCCCTTCATTTTTCACGGAAGAGAAGGTGGTATCTGCCTCGGGGGTTGCCTTCCAAGAGGTGTAAAATTCATTAATTACACTTTGGATCATCAATACGCCCTTCCTCGTTTTCGCAGGTGCTGATCACGATAAAAATATAATTAATGTATTTTACTCCCCTTGGAAGGGTTGAAACAACCCCCCGAGGTCGCTACCACCTTCTCTTCCATGAAAAATGAAGGGATATGCACAGGAATAAGGATCATGTGCCGAAAAACCTGTAAATCCTGGATAGCATGCTTCCTGGTGAATGAGGGGTGGTTTCTGCCCGTTTGAGGGATGAGGAAGGATTGGAGCTAAAAATTAATATTTTTCTCATGATCAGAAACACCGAAAACGGGGGATAAGCGTTTGAACCGAATCATTTAAAAAAAAAAAGATTTTCCACCCCTCGGGAGGGTTTAATCAACCTCCTAGACCTGCTGTCTGAATTCCACTTACTCTATTCCTCCTTCCATGTTATTTCAAATATATATAGCCCGTCGATAAATCGCTCCCCAGACCAGTTTATATATGAAAACATAAAAGAGGTGGATTTTGGCCGTTTCAGGAGGTTACGTTCCATCGTATTCAGCACCCTCGAAAACGGGGTGGAAAGGTAATCTCGTCTTTGCACGAAATATTTATACTATTTTTACCTTCATTACATAGACTAATAGGGATTATTGTACTATGCTGTTTTACATATGTTCCAAATTGTAATTAGATATTTTAAGTCTAACAGAAGTTATCGTGTTTACAAGAAACGGTATGCACACACACATACATATACACGCGCACACACACACTTACAGACACAAAGACATTTTTTATTCGATATTTTAGGTCAGTCTGCTGTGAACCAGATAGATGTACAAAAAAAATTTTCTACGATGTTTATTAATTTTTTTTTCAATTTATAATAAAGCTAGAATATAGTTAAAAGATATACAATCCATTATTGAACCATAACAGATACGAAAATAGAAACATTATTGTAAAAAATTTAGTCAGCCTTAATTTTGCATATAGTCACTTTTTGATTAAGGCTAACTGTTTTAGTCTTCCAGATATGAGCGAAAAATCAAAAAGCGGGACTTCTTCGTCCCCGCACCTGCAGTGTTCGGGGACTTTTGGTATGTTTACCTCCTAAATAGTCCAAACACAGCCCTCAAGTCAAAAATTGAGAGATATTTCCGTCTAGAAACCATTCATTGACAGGACTCTGATATCCACAATGTTATACATTACTATACCTACTTATAAAAACGTAAAAGTAGGAGCTTGAAATGGTTGAGTATTGTGTGCAACTAGCACAGCTCACGTCGATTTGATAAGTAAAGAAATGTTGAACAAATTAAATTATTGTAAATATATTTATTATTATTCATAAGTATGTGTCATTAGCTATAATTTGCAATGGTAAAAACAAGTGACAGAATGAAAAGGACATTATTATCAAAGCTAATAACATAAAACATGAATTTACGATAGATTCGGAACACCAAAATTCTCCAGTTTAATAGGTTGATTTCTTAGACCTTCTAATCGAATAAAACCGCAGACAAAATAAAATGATAAGAGTTAAACTATAAACGTTAAATATAAAAAATAAGACAAAGTTACGATACAACGATACTTAAAATCATAAACAATGAGAATAAATTTTTAAAGAAGGTAGCAAGTTAAATAACACAGCCCCACAACAAAAAAAAGTTCAAAGCATCGAACCAGACCCATGTATCTCTATGTATTTTCGGTCGCTGAATCCGAATCCGGGGTCAAAAAAATTCGTACACCCCCAAAATCATTAGCTAGAGCCAAAAAACACCCCTTAAATGAGATAAAAAGAAGATTAAGCTACGAGAATAGTTGTTACTTCTTAATCAATCAAATTATACAAATTAAGGTTAAATAGCAGCGTACAAACAATAGATATGAAACACATCCCCAGGGAGGGACAGCAATGACTGCTGAAAAAGCTCGAAATGTCTAAGTTTTGTTAAAGTGTTAAGAAACTACATCAGGTCCGACGTAATCTTCATAAACTGCCCCTATAGGGTTGAGACCAACCACCTTTAAGTTCAAAGGACACGAGAAAAACAAGAAAAAGCGTAAAATCCAACAGGGTTTCTATTTTCATGGATGTTATGATTGGCTGAAATTGCGTAGTACTCTAAAATAGAACCAGAAACTTACGTACCATCAACATCCTACACTGTCAACCCTCAGAGGGTGTGAAAACTACCCCCTATGTAAGATTTAACTATAAAAAATTTCAGTGACTTCTATAAAAATTCGAAGCACCTGCGTTGTGTGGAAGAGAGAAGAAACTAGACTATGTTCGACGATGTGCTTAAAAACCACCCCCACGGGGTTGCGAGATCCTACCCATATATCTGTAGGATGCTGGAAAAACAGAGAGAAACTAACCGGATTTACATTTTGGATGCTATGATTGGCAAAAATCGTGTTGCACACGTAGAGTTTGAAACTCATGTCCTATAAATGTTATTAACCCCAGAAACGATGTAAACTACCGTAATTCAAGATATAACGAAAACGCTATACTATTGCTTATTCGTTTCATTTCCATAGTTTTTTTTTATATAGGGGTGGCGTCTCTCAAGTCCTTGGTGGTGGTTTTCAAGCACAGCGTCGAACATAGTCTAGTTTCTTCTCTCTTCCACACAACGCAGGTGTTTCGAATTTTTATAGAAGTCACTGTAACTTTTTATAGTCGAACCTTACATAGGGGGTAGTTTTCACACCCGCTGAGGGTTGACACTGTAGAATGTTGATGGTACGTAAGTTTCTAGTTCTATTTTAGAGTACTACGCAATTTCAGTCAATCATAGCATCCATGAAAATAGAAATCTTGTTGCATTTTACGTTTTTTCTTGTTTTTCTCGTGTCCTTTAAACTTGGGGGTGGTTGTTCTCAACTGCATAGGGGCAGTTTATGAAGATTGCGTCGGACCTGATGCAGTTTCTTATCACTTTAATAAAACTTAGACATTTTGAGCTTTTTCAGCAGTCATTGCTGTTTTAGGTCAATATTTTATATATGGGGGGCTAGTTTTCGCCCTTCCCATCAAAAATGAAGATTTCATTATGTCATACTCAATTTCTTAAAGCGCCGAGGTATGACCTCAGTCCTATACTAGTATTGTGTTGAAGAAGAAAATTTCAGGAAATATATTGAACGAAAATATTGAACTGATAATTAATAAAATTTGTTAAGTTTCATATAAAATTTTACATTCTTGTTCAATATTTTTTTTATTTATCACATGTCAAAAAAATACTTTAATAGCAGCACAATTGACAAAAATTAAGGAATATTCATAATTATACTTATCTCAAATAAAATAAATTTAAGTTACTATTATCATATTACAGTACAGTATCATCCAATTTTGATACAATTTTTTGTGACGTGACGTATTATAAAAAAATTCTTCTCAAACTACCTAACTATCAATTTTGTGTAATTACTTCCACATGCACGTAGTGGAGTGGAAGTACAGTAACGCAAAAACAAATTTTGAAAATGTTTTTGATAACATAGACTGTGTATTTTGACATGCCTTTAATTTTCATATTAAAGAAATTTGTTAAGGCTTCGGTTAATTATTTCAAAACACTTGAAAAATATTGAAATAATGTTACTTACCTTTCTTTTTAAATCTTACATTCTTCTCGGTAGTTTTCTAGTAACACCATTGCTTTTCTTTAACATACAATATCACCGTATACAATATCACCGTATTTATGATTTTTAAACTTCAACAAAAAGTACAGAAAAGAACTGTTTTGGATCAAAAAGTTTTTTTCTCTACTTCTTCCTTGAACAAAAACTAAATGTATAATAAACGTAGACTAGTAGAGGGAACTAGACCCCGGTCATGTAGATACTGTGTATTCAAAATTAAGTCCGACAGAGTAAATAACATTTTTTCAATAACAGACCAATTTTTATGCATAAAAAAGATATCGAACTTTATTTAAAAAAAAAAACAAAGGAGGTATTATGAAATGTACTTTTATTAAGAATAATAATGTATAAAAAAAAAGGTCTGTCAGATGTTAATTAACAAAAATTTTAGATTTAGATTTTCAGCCACACACATTCCATAATTATTTCACAGTTCATTACTACAATTTCTTTCCTTGTCACTTCAGAAATTTCTATACTAAATTTACGTTTATTTTGTTGCAGAAGAGATGTCTTGAACAACGTTTTACTTACGAGGATACGTCCTCGTCAAGTAAACGAGCATGAGGAAGTTCTTTGAGACCCACTTGGTGTATATTCTACTACTTTACGTGCATCTCGACGAGGCGGTTGATCCTTGTAAGTATCCTTTCAGGGTTTATTAAATGTGCTCTCCAAATAACACATTACACCCATCGTGATACACATAAATTTGAACTTGGATGTAGAATATGAGATAGAAATACTTGTACTCCATTTTTATAAAAATATATGTTATACTAGAGCCATGACGAGTGTTACAAGATTGAAGTAATGTATAAATTAGGGACAATTTTGAACGTCACAGTGTAAAAATTTCAACTTTGATAAATGCCATTGACAAGTTTCCCTACAGAAAGCTGGTTAAGATCTTAATAATTTAATTTGTTAAAGATATTCTAAGAGATATGTTGGAGGTCGGTATAGAAATTATTACAAAAATCGAATAATTGAAATAATATAAAAAATACTTTGCAAAAACATAATTTTAAATAAAATAGAAAATAGGAACAAATTAGTCCAAATAATTAGGATATTCAATTTAAGAAATCAAAAGAAATGAGAAAAAGAAAATACTGCTAGAAGACGACTTAACAGTAACACAGGTCTACAAAAAAATGTTCTGCTCCAATTAGTAAACCTATCATGCCTTAAATATTTTTGTGTGCTGAAAACGAATTTTCCATTTAAAAAATTTTCTACCGCGTAGATTTCGAGTAAATCCCGGTTTTTATTGTAAAAATACGTCAAAGGGTTTAGCCGGATAAGCATGACGAGTCGACCCCCAAATGGCAACCTATATCGAAACTCATGTTTTAATATCGACTTGATGTATGAACGCGATTTACGTGTTTTGCCGCCGTACTCCGCTTTGACCTTGAGATATGGAAAAAAATGAGCGCATGCATGACTGTCGTTCAAAGAGACATATCTCGAAAACTAATTGAGCTAGAGAGGTAAATCCAACGGGAGGTTTCAGGTAATCTTAAAGAGTATATTTTATATATTTTTTGAATTTTTAGAATAATTACGCACATCATTAAAAAACAAATAAAGAATATAATAATTAATATTTCCGTGTTCTCTTTGACTTACAATCACTGAAATAATATATGTTGTAATACTTTATATACACTATTACTCATAAAAGTTGCGTTAGAAAAAAGTTGGTGCAACACTTCGAAAAAAATAAAATTCGACGCTCACTACATCATATAAGGATACAAACTTGACATGGGACACATATAAATATTTTATGAATTGGAATTATTGTTAGAAGAGAAATTGAATGAAAATATAAATAATTGTTACGTAAATATCTAATTTCATACGGCGCACAGTGGCACGAATTATAATTTTTTCGTTCAAAATTATCTAGAGCACTTCGCAACCGATTGGGATATATTTTTTTAAATACTCGTTATTTAATTTCAAAAAAAAGTAAGAGAGCCGATTTTTGAATTATGCTTAACCAAAATGTTCAGTTTTTATTTAAATCTTAATAAAACTTTAAAAAAAAATTTTTTTCTAATCCAATTTATATAAATCTTGTTACTCGGGGGGGTTTTTGATTACGAATCTGATATCCAAACTGTCATACACCATCCTACAAGATGGCGGAATCAATGGCGGCTATGAAATGCTAAAAAATTATGAAAAATGAAATATTTTCGTTAAAGTTTATGCCGAGAAGTTTTGAATATTTCTGAAAAGGACAAGTTCCAGGAAGAAATTCAAGATGACGGATCCAATATAGCGGCAATAAGATGATAAAACTAACTTAAAATTAAATTAATCGCATTAAACTAAAAAGGCTATTCCTAAGAATTATTAAAAAATTTAAGAAGGAACGAATTTTCTGAAATTTTCAAATATATCCAATATGGCTACCATACATTAATTATCAATCATAAATATGCGATTCAGTCCTTTATTTATATAAATAATATATTTAATTTTTAAATGATATTTATTATGCTATATGTTTAATATAATATAAAAATATAAAGGACTTTATTATTTAAATGTATTTAGGATAATTAACAATTAAAAAAATTATCAACTCAATTGGAGTATTAATATTATTTAAACAACACAGATTAGACAGAGAAGTTTAAAATTTAAATAATGACGAAACATTTTTGTACTAAGTTTTAAAGTTCATGGTGTAAAATTCTTGCCTTAGGTTATGTTAGGTATAGAGTTCTTGGTTTGAGGTTCTATTAGGCTTAGGTTATGTTAGGTTTAATATTCTTGTTTTAAAGTTCTTGGTGTTAGGTGTTTATTATATTATTGGCAGATAAACAAAAATAAATATTAATATGTTCAAAATTAATGGAGGACTGAATCGCATATTTATGATTGATAATTAATGTATGGCATTGGAGATATTTGAAAATTTCAGAAAAATTGTTCCTTTTTAAATTTTTTAATAATTCTTAGGAATAGCCTTTTTAGTTTAATGCGTTTAATTTAATTTTAAGTTAGTTTCATCATCTTGTTGCCGCCATATTGGATCCGCCATCTTGAATTTCTTCCTGGAACTTGTACTTTAACGAAAATATTTTATTTTTCATAATTTTTTAGCATTTTATAGCTGCCATTGATTCCGCCATCTTGTAGATTGGTTTATGACAATTTGGATATCACATTCGTAATCAGTGACCTCAAAAACCCCCCGAGTAACAAGATTTATGTAAATTGGACTAAAAAAAAATTATTTTTTTTTATAAGTTTTATTAAGATTTAAATAAAAAATGGACATTTTGGTTAAGCTCAATAATTTTGCTTAGCATAATTCAGTAATCGGCTCTCTTACGTTTTTTTGAAATAAAATAACGAGTATTTAAAAAAAAAATTATCCCAATCGGTTGCGAAGTGCTCTAGATAATTTTGAACGAAAAAATTACAATTTGTGCCACTGTGCGCCGTTTGAAATAGATATTTACGTGACAATTATTTATATTTACATTCAATTTCTCTTCTAACAATAATTCCAATTCATAAAATATTTATATGGTTAGTCCCATATCAAGTTTGTATCCTTATATGATGTAGTGCTCGTCGAATTTTATTTTTTTTTCGAAGTGTTGCACCAACTTTTTTCTAACGCAACTTTTATGAGTGATAGTGCATATAAGGTATTACAACATTATTTCAGTGATTGTAAGTTACAGAAAACACGGAAATATTTATTATTATATTTTTTATTTATTTTTTAATGATGTGCGTAATTATTCTAAAAATTCAAAAAAAATATAAAATATACTCTTTAAGGTTACCTGAAACTTCCCGTTGGTTTTACCTCTCTAGCTCAATTAGTTCTCGAGATATGTCTCTTTGAAGGATAGTCATGCATGCGCTCATTTTTTTCCATATCTCAAGGTCAAAGCGGAGTACGGCGGCAATTCACATATAAATCGCGTTCATACATCAAGTCGATATTAAAACATAAGTTTCGATATAGGTTTCCATTTGGGGGCCGACTCGTCATGCTTATCCGGCTAGACCCTTTGTGATTACATGATCGGTCCCAATCCCAAAACAAATAAAAATTACTATTTCCTATGTATTTTTGGGCGATGATTACGAATCCGTCCTCAAAAAAGGGAGCCCTGCCCTCTAAAGGGCAAAAAGGGCAAAACTCAATTTTATTGAAAAAAGAAGTGCAAGGTGTGTTTTAATATGTGTTTTTCAATGTTGAACACGAATCCGATGTTAAAAGAGGGCACTCCGCTTTCCAAAGGGCAATAAAGGGCTAAATAGGGCCAAATATTAATCGTTTATTGCTCGAAGTTGTAGTGTTTTTTAAGACTAGCCTAACCTGATCTAACTAGTGTAAACTCAAGCATGCGACAAACTTTTGGAAGTGTTTTAACCGTTCGTAAGGGTCCTATCAAGTTTATACTCCTTCTGTGGCCAGCCACAAACCTTGATTGACAATAGTTAGGTCAGGTTACACTAGGCTACTCTTAAAAAACACTACACCTTCGAGTAATAAACGATTAATATTTGCCCCTTTTTAGCCCTTTATTGCCTTTTGAAGAGCGGAGTGCCCTTTGTTAACATCGAATTCATGTTCAACAATAAAAGATACATAGGAAAACACATCTCGCACTTCTTTTTTCAATAAAAATGAGTTTTTGCCCTTTATTGCCCTTTAGAGGGCAGAGCGCCCTTTCTTTGAGTACGGATTCGTAATCATCGCCCAGGAAATAGTATTTTGTATTATGTTTGGGGTAGGGGCCCTTCATGTAAATACTTATAAACACATTTTGTATCGGGTCAATTTTAAAGCCCCGTAAATATTGATTAAAATTCGTTAAATTACGGTAATTTGTATTTTATTATAGGATTTACTCATTTTTGTTGACTTTATAGAATGAATTTGACGCCGTCCCTTTGTCCAGCCTTTAATTTTGTTTATTATTCGGCGTTCTAGAATATTCCCTAAATTCCGTGGCAAAGTTGTTGCCTAGTCCCAATCTTTCAATCAGCGAGTACAACTTCCCTACTGCCATAGTGTGGGGAAAGCAGATATAAAACCTAAAGTCGCCGTTGGTCATCTTGCTTTTGGACCGGATCCTTGAAGGTGTGTCAGTCAAAGATGGCAAGAATTTGTACCTTGATTTTCTTTGTTTGTGTTAGTTAAAGGTGGTTAGAATTTGGGCCTTTCTTTAGTTGTGAAATTATGGTATTTACCGAATATTCTGTCTTATAAATACAGGCATATTCTGAAGAATTTGTTAAAGGATTATATTTGTTTTATTAGAAGTAAATTTTAAATAACATTCCAGTATATCTGTGACGTATACCAAAAATGGTAGACCTGTGCCTGCTGCCAAACGATTAATGTGATGGCGATCATGTGTTTAGTGTCTACAGTACTTATATTGCTGCAATTTTGTAAGTAGATAAACAATTTTTCCTGTTCTTTGGTCATCTACTTTAAAAGAGACTTCAGTTTGGCATCCCTACAATTTTTCGCTAGTGTAGTGCGTCAATTATATGATTACGTTCCCGTAACTTTATGTACGTTATCTCTTTGATCGGGTTAAGTTTTGAGTAATTACATATATAGACTTTCGTAAGTGCTACGAATTTACCTTTTGAAATTAAGTAAATTATAGTTTGTGTAAACACTAATTTTTGTACATTTTATGTTTGGTAACTTTAATACATTTTATACATTTTCGTTAAATTCTCGTATATTACTTTTCGATGTTTAATCAAATGAATATTTAATTATTCATTTGTAAACCATTTGTTTGAGACTCTTTATTCGGTAAGTGAATGAATCATTATTTATTTCAAATTGTGTTAACTTACTACCTACTTGCGGAATTGGCCAATCTCCATTGAATCTCTCTAGTCGACAAAAGTTACTGCGCATCCAAAATACTCGAGGAAAGCCACTGCGCATCCATAATACTCGGGGAAACCTACTGCGCATCCAGAGTAGTCGAGCAAAGCCACTACGCATCCATACTATTCGAAGTAACTTTAAGAACATAATATTTGAAATCGTCTACCCCAAAAATCTATAAAACGATATGCCAGGATAGTGGAGGTGGGGGTGGTGGTGTTGGTGGTGGTAGAGGGTTGGTAATGGGAGTGAATGAAGTAAAAAAAATTGAAGCCTTAGGTTCTTGTATATACGCTAAATTCAAATTTTATTTTTTTCACCCTCTTTAATAATGGGGTGGGGGTAGTAATTGGGGTGGCTAATGCCAAAAAAATTTTTGAGGCCTTAACTTCTTTTATATATACCTACTAAATATCAATTTTATGGACTCTTACCTGCTTGATTTACCTATTTACCTCCATTTACCCCAATTTACCCCCCAACCCTTCAACGGAATAACATGAAAATATAATCTAGTTTCAGATCTCGTTAAAATACGTACGTGTACCAATTTTCAAGTCAATATCTTAAACGGTTCCAGAGTAATCGTGCGCACAAAAAAGTTACAGACACACCGACAGACAGACAGATAGACAGACAGAAATGTTTTTTCGCTCAAATTTAAAATCTCAACGTTTCATGACATTCTAAGCCTATCAGCAATAAAAAAAAATTTAAATTTTTTTGTCGTTACTATATACTTCGACTGGATGTGGAAAATAGCAAGGAAAATATTAAACTCGCCTATGAGCTATACAAATATGAACAGATAAAAAGATGAAGACATGGAACCTAAATGAAAAAATTGAAGAATCATTGAAAGAAAAGAGAGGCGGAGAGAAACCACGAGGAGAGAAATGCGGGGCATTATTAAAAAACATTGAAAAAATTACGAAACTAAACCTTAAAAAATCTGGAAAAAAAAATACAAAGAAACAACAATAGGTACTTACACTAGAGGATACATACCACTGCAATATTGGTCCAAGAAACTGGAGAAAAAGGGAACGCAAAGAAAAATCAACTCGCCACAGGGTATAAAGTATTACTAGGCAGCATAGGATAAAAATACTATGCATAATTCCTGCTCGAATTCATTGGAAGACCATCAAAGGTACGTCAACGGACGACCACAAACACCTACGCTTCCCATCCTATATTCCTGTACCATCGACATGTGGCTCTCGCTTGACAACAAGCAGGGCCCAAATCCAAACCAGCGTAGACTTAGCCGCCCGTTTCCAGTGATTGGCAGCAATGCCTACTGTACGCTGGTCAATCAGTCAACCCTACTTTGGAGCTAATGTGGACTGTAAAGAGAAATGAATAACCTATAATAAATGAGAAAGCTATTGCCATATTTTTAGATCGGGCTGAAGCCTTCGATAGCATATCACATCAACTATTGTTGGAAAAAATGGAAAAATATGGAACTAGAGGTGTAGCATTAAACTTGTTAAAAAGTTATTTATCAAATCGAGAGGCATTAGTAAAAATTAATAAAACACTAAGCAGTAAAAAAAAGTGAAATACAGTGTTCCACAAGGAACAGTTTTAGGTCTGCAATTATTATTTGCGTAAATGATATGCTAGAATTATATATAAGCGGGGACATTATCGCGTATGCTGATGACACTACTCTAATATTTCATGATACAGATTGGTCTGAGGTCACTAGGAAAAGTGAAAAGGGACTATAAAATTAAATGTTGGTTGGACAAACATCTATTAAGTCTTAATCACTCAAAAACAAAGTTCATCACATTTAGAAATAGTTCTAGACTACAACCGAAAATTAATAATTTAAAATTTCACACAATATGTGACTTAATAAACTGTACATGCCAAAATGCAACTGAGAACACCACAAACATTAAATATCTGGGATAATAAATGACACAATGAGACGGAATGATTATACAAAATATCTTAACACGAAATTAAGAAAACTTGTCGAAGTGTTTTATAAACTACAATATTCTTCTATAGAAGATATTCTATAGAACAGTTTTTTCTATACAGTAAGGTCCTTGATATAAATGGACTATGTATATTTAATGTAGCGAAATATATCTACAAAAATAGGGAGCTAAGAGTACCAACAAACCATATGTACAATGCAAGGCAAAATGAACGCAATGCTCTCTCTTATTGTCTCTCGGCCAAACTCCAGCTTATACACGAAATATATTAGCTTTACAGGTCCAAAAACGTATAATATTATTCCAGAAAACTTAAAGACAATATAGTACAGTACCTAGAGGTAAAAAATATGCAAAACTTCGGAATAATGTCATATTGAACGGATTTCGTTCATTTTTAGTAGTATAATAGTAAATGCTTCACAGAAAAGTTTCTATATTGTGCGGGGGCTTGCTAATTTATAGGGGGTGGATGCCACCCCCTCTCAGGGTGTGGCACTTAAAAAATATATATATTTATTGGAGCTAACGTAGAATCAAATTTTAAGAAGACAAGGTTCTACGCAATTTTTCACATAAATTGATATTTTTTAAGTTATAACGACTTAAAAATTGCAATTTTAGCTTAAAAAAAAGGTATTTCTAAACGGCTTTCGTCAAGTATCTCGAAAAGTATTACGAAAAAATGTTACAGACCGGTTACAGAAAGTACAAACTGGAAATTAATTATGTTTTTTGTTTATTGATGTAGGATTAATAAT
This sequence comes from Rutpela maculata, assembly GCA_936432065.2. Lineage (NCBI taxonomy): Eukaryota > Metazoa > Arthropoda > Insecta > Coleoptera > Cerambycidae > Rutpela > Rutpela maculata. The sequence goes on from OW386286.2 coordinate 16,036,977, forward strand.
TTCGGAGATATTTAAATTTACATTTGACATCCAAGTGTTCATAAGATAATTATCTAGAGTGAGAGTTAAATATTTCAGACACCTACGTCAAGGATGCTAATAGGTAGAATATTGGGTTATTAATTAAGCTTTCAACTGTTTGTTTCTGTAGCATAAGAAACAAAGAAGTTATGAACGAAGCAATATGCGTCTACACATTTTTTTAATAACAACGTCGCCATTTTGTTACTGTAATTAGCCAGTAATTAAAAAAAAGGAATTTCAAACACTGTTTCTCATTAATATATAGTATGACGTAGATGCTCAAATTTTTTGGTTTGTATACAGCACTTGCTTTAGAAAAAAATACAGTTTAAACTATAAAGGTATTTTCGATAAAACGTAATATTTTTTTCCTTTTCCAAATATCTCAATAAATATTAGTTTTATTGAAAAATGGGCAGAGACCAAAAATAAAGCTCATAAAATGATAATGAATTTCTCTTGTTTATTTATTTACATAGATTTAATAGTTTCGGAGATATGAAAGTTTACAAATGGCGTCCGAACGTTTATAAGAAGAAAAATGCAGTTTAAATGTTAAATATCTCAGAATTGTGACACCTACGTCACGCATGCTAAGAAATGAAATTAAAGACAATTAATTGCGCTTTCAAATTATTTATTACTCGTTCCTGTAGCGTAAGAAATAAAGAAGTTATGACGGAAAAATATGTGTGTTTATATTTTTTCATATAAAAAGGTCGCCATTTTGTTACTCTAATTAGCCAGTAATTTAAAAAAATTATCTCAAATACAGTTTTTCGTTAAGATGTAGCATTACCTAGATGCTTAAATTTTTTTGCTCAGTTAAAGCATTTGCTTTAGAAAAAAATGCATTTTAAACTTTAAAGGTAATTTCGAAACACTTGGATACCAAGTATAAACTTAAATATCTCCGAAATTAATAATTCTACATCAATAAACAAAAAATATAATTAATTCCCAGTTTGTACTTTCTGTAATTGGTCTGTAACATTTTTTCGATAAAGTAATACTTTTTGAGATACTTGACGAAAGCCGTTTGGAAATACCTTTTTTTTTAAGCTAAAATCGCAATTTCGAAGTCGTTATAACTTAAGAACTATCAATTTATGTGAAAAATTGCATTTTCTTCTTACAATTTGATTCTATTTCAGCTCCAATAAATATATATATTTTTTAAGTGCCACCCCCTGAGAGGGGGTGGCACCCCCTATAAATTAGCAAGCCCCCGCACAATATAGAAACTTTTCTGTGAAGCATTTGCCAAAAATGAACGAAATCCGTTCAATATGACATTATTCCGAAGTTAAAACCTCTAGTTACTGTACTAATATACAAGTATAACTTGTTTTGTAAAAAATTGTCAATATTTGTTATAAATAACTTAAATATACTTGAGCAAATATTCTCATAATTTTAGGGGGTAATTTTAGATTAGTGTTAGAAAACTTGTTAGTCTGTTATTTGTTAACTACTACATAATTAATCTCGTATATAAAGGTTTTAGTGAAATGATAAGGCACAAAACAATTTCCTTGTGAAATTGGGTGCATTTATTTCGTTAAAATCTGAACAAATATTTGTAAATTTGGATTTAAAAAAAAAATACAAAAAGAGACCATACCTATACTTAACTTCTTATTTCTTCTTGTAAAGGATGACAGCATTATTATTATTATTATTATTATTATTATTATTATTATATTCTTTACCCCGTATATTTCTTTCTGACTTTCCACTCCGTCCCATTGTTATTTTATTATCTCCACTTCGTATAATCGATTTTTATGTGGTGTAACCATCTTTCTGTACGTCTTCTGTAACCTTTTCTAAATATTACATATTTTGTAAAAATTATGATTGATTGATTACTTACAAATAGAATATTTAGCAAGGTTTCACTGCATCAAACATTAGAGACACAATACAAAATGTCGACGTCACATTCTGTAAACTGGTAAATTGCAAACGTAGAGTTTAATCTGTGATATGACTGACGCTTTATAATCCTCTTTAATTACCACCAGTGGCAATCATAGGGGATTATCTTCGTAGATCTAAAACTGCATCATTCATCATCGCTCTGCAAACAGTTATTGAAAATTAAGTTAAATCGAGGCTAAAAGCTGTTAATTCCGGTCAGAATTGTGTCCAATATGCCATGGGAAATTTTTAATTAATGTTCTGAATAATCTATGATGGCAATGAGAGGGAGTAGTCAAGGTGGGTTATTCATCAAACAACTTGAATTTTCAGTAAATATAGTATCATCATTGCTCAGCTGGGAATAGAATTTGCACTACGGTGTTGTTGGTTTATAAATATAAGTATTAGCCCCGCAAAAGCGAAGAATATGTTTTATTTGCCAAGGCATCGTTCTATATAGCAAATATTCCTCACAGCGAAAATATTTCATATCATTGTCTAAACAAATATAAATATTTAAGTAAAGAACTCTTCTCCCGCTCAAATCAAATCACTCATTTTTTATTTAGAGTCATTAAACCACCATTTGTCTAGTGGTAGCCTCTTTTTTGAGCAGGAAATGTCCGTGTATCTGTCTGTTCATCACGTTTCTTATAAGCGTTATAACTTAAAGAAGAAAAAATCCGATTGTGTTGAAATTTGGAAAGTAAGTTGGTATTAGCTCTCTCTTTCTCTCGGGGCTCCAAATTTTCGTTAAAAATAATAGTTTCAAATGCAATATGGCAATTTCGGAAATTCAATATGGCGGCTAGTCACGACAATGTAAAAAAAAACCGCTGCCCAAGGAATCATACTTCCACATCCAGATTTTTTATCCAATTCACTCACAACGAAAAAGTTTTGTATGTGTGTTTATGGAACTTTAGTAACATAATATTTGAAATCCTCTACCCCAAAAAGCCATAAAACGGTACCCCACATCAATAGTGGGGTGGGGGTGGCGATAGGGGGTTGGTAGTGGGGGTAGATGAAGTAAAAAAATATTTTGAGGTTTCTGGTTCTTGTACACACACTAAATCACAATTTTTTTTTTCATCCCCTTTAATAATGAGGTGGGGGTGGCTAATGCCGAAATTTCTTTTCAGACCTTAGCTTCTCTTGTATATACCAATTTTATGGACTCTTACCTGCTTGATTTACGTATTTACCCCAAATTTACCCCAATTTACCCCCCAACACTTCGACGGAACAAGATGAAAATATAATCTAGTTCCAGATCTCGTTAAAGTACATATGTGTACCAAATTTCAAGTCAATATCTTAAACTGTTCCAGAGTAAACGTGCGCACAAAATAAGTTACAGACCGACAGACAGACAGAAATTTTTTTTCTCTCAAACTTAAAATCTCGACGTTTCATGACATTCTAAGCCTATTTGAACAATAAAAATTTAAACAATTTTTTTTGTCGTTACTATACTGGATGTGGAAGTATAACAGTTATAAAGCGAATTTATTCATGAATATCATATTTGGTTTTAAAAAAAAGGAATATACGCTACAAACGAATCTGATGTCCAAATTGCTTGATTTCGGCGGGGGTGGATGAAAAGCAAAAAAAAATTGTTGAGGCCTTTGGTTCTTGTACTCTAAATCACAATTTTTTATTTTTTTTTCGTCCCTTTTAATAATAGGATGGAGGTGGTAATGCCAAACATTTTTTGAGACCTTAGCTTCTCTTGTATCATATCAACGAAATAATGGGCACAAAAAAAGTTACAGACAGTCCGACAGACAATTTTTTTTGCTCAAACTTAAAATCTCGACTCGACGTTCCATGACATTCTAAGCCTATTTGAACCATAAAAATTTTCAAAATTAATTTTGACGTTACTATACTTCCACTGGATGTGGAAGTAGTAAGAAAATTCTGACAACACCATGCGTACACATATACAAATGTTTAATGTACACAAAGAAAAATATGGACTTATTTTCTAAATTAAATGAAAAACATACGACACGAGACATGGAGACCAATTAAGTATACCAAAACACCGATCATGTTTTAAAAGATCCCCATGCTATAACAGTATTTTACTTTAGAATAGTTTATCAACAACAACAACAAGCATTTATTAATGTTACATGATACAATATGCGCCATTCCGGAGTCCGTCCCGGAGCCAGCCAGACAACCACGGCGAACGTCGCCGAGGTGGGTGTGAGGCTGGGCGGGGAGGGTCCGGTATGGCGGTGACGAAAATTACTTGGTGTGTTAAAACTCCTGCCTAATGGAAAAAGGCTTAAATTTAACAATATCGTGTAACGTAGTACACGAGGGTGGGTACTTAAAATTAATTAAAATTAAAACTATCGATTTCGCGCACACGCGAACACTTAAAAATTTTGATTGCTGGCACGGGAAAACAAAACTCAACGAAAAAAACCCGTTTGAGACAATTCCACCCTGGTAGTCTTCCTGACGCCAGGAAAGTGTCGTGGATAGTTAAAAGTGTGTAATATTATGTGAAATTTTAGTTTATTAAGAGTTTATTGGTCGAGACTGAATTTAGAGACAAAAATGGACAAGGAACAAAAAAGGTAAAAACAAACAGAGGGAATAGAAAGGGGTTGGTTGTAGGTTTTGGTGAAGATTAAAGGTGGGGAAAGGAGAAGTTGTCGTAGAGGAAAGTGTGGCTAGAGAGGTTACCGAAAGATAGGCAACGCCTAGTATGGTAGGCGGTGTCGAATATCGAAAAGGATCGCATTATGCTGTCTGATTCGTGTTATGTTGTGAGTTAGCGGACTATCGCCCAGTTTGAATTGATAGAATTTTTGGTAGATTTCTTGGACGTAGTCCGCTAGTGGCGTTATGTCGTGGCAACGATTATATAGATCTCTGAGGGAGGTGTATCTGCCCGAATCAAAGATGAGGCGCATAAATTTGTGTTCGAGAACTCGGAGTTTTCTCACTGTCATGATCGGTAAGCTGCACCACACGGCGCCGCGTATGTGATGGCCGGCCTGATCACCATCGTATACATCAATTTTTTATTTGTCCTGTTAAGTCCGCTACTCCTTGCCAGGAGCGGATACAGACTCCTGGACATAGAGTAGACCTTGCGTATTGTCTCGTTTATGTGAATGTTGAACGTCAGTCTCTTGTCCAAGTTCACCCCTAGATAATTCACGCACCGTTTAATTGGAATTTGGTGACCCCCGATCGAAAGTGGTGTTAGAATCCGATTTTCGGTGAAACGGCGCGTGAATAGAATTGATTCCGACTTCTCGGCGAGATAAGATATATTCAAAATTATAACAAGTTTAAGGTGGGCGGTACCGTGAACGTAATTCGACAATTCCTCCTACATTCCTGAACTGATTGAAACATTTTTTGATAGGCTTTTAGAGACAACTTTATAGGATAGGATTGAAAACTAAAGAAAGAAACATTTGTTTTACTTGTGCGAAAATCAAAAAAAAAATTGTTGACTATAAAGTTGTCTCCAAAAGCCTATCAAACAATTTTTTGAATCGGTTGAGGGATGTAGGAGAAATTGTAGAATTACGAAATTATTTTCTTAAGCACGGCACCGCCACCCTTTTTACAGAAAGGATCATTTATAGTATAGTTATATAGTTATAGTATACGCGACTTTTTAAATAGAGAACCTTTATCAGGGGCATAAATATATTTATTGATTTGAAAAATAATCAAATTGTTGTAGTATTTTCTGTTCTTACATGTTTGTGTAATTATTATGTTCTTCTTTTTTTGTATTTTGCAAATATTCTTATTTACAGAGAGAATCTGTAATTTGTATGTATACAGGGTGATTTACCACAACATGCGGAAAATTTATCGGTGGGTTATCCCCACCGAAAGGAGTTAAAAAAATTGAAAGTTAAAAAAAATATGACCAAAGAAAGTTCCTTATTACTTCCACATCCAGTGGAAATATAGTAACGACAAAAAAATTTTTAAAAATTTTTATTGTTCAAATGGGCTTAAAATGTCATGAAACGTCGAGATTTTAAGTTTGAGCGAAAAAAAATTTTCTGTCTGTCTGTCGGTCTGTCTGTAACTTTTTTTTGTGCGCACGTTTACTCTGGAACCGTTTGAGATATTGACTTGAAATTTGGTACACATATGTACTTTAACAAGATCTAGAACTAGATTATATTTACATCTTGTTCCGTCGAAGGATTGGGGGGTAAATTGGGGTAAATTTGTGGTAAATGGGTAAATCAAGCAGGTAAGAGTCCATAAAATTGGTATTTAGTATATACAAGAAAAGCTAAGGTCTCAAAAAAATTTTTGGCATTAGCCTCATTACCAACCCCCACCCCCTTATTAAAGGGGATGAAAAAAATTATGATTTAGTGTATGTACAAGAACCAGAAACCTCAAAACATTTTTTTACTTCATCCACCCCCACTACCACCCCCCTATCACAACCCCCACCCCACTACCGATGTGGGGTATCGTTTTATGGGTTTTTGGGGTAGAGGATTTCAAATACTATATTATTAAAGTTCCATAAACAATTATTTCCACATACAAAGTTTTTTCGTTGTGAGTGACTTGGATAGAGAATTGGATGTGGAAGTAGTGATTCCTTGGGTAGCGGTTTTTTTTTTGTAGAAGTGCGCCGCTTATGACTTTAACCAATCTAACGTAACAGGGTACAACCATATCACTTCCCCTCCCCCTTTATCAGACTTGGGACTGACAGCAAATCTGGCGGGGTTAGAAGTGATTTTTTGGATTTAATCATACTACAAAAATAGCAAAAATTAAAATAATTTTTGTAGAACACAGCATAGCACAAAACAAACAAAAGTAATGAAAAGTCAAAGAAAATGTTCGAATGCATTACATTCAATGCACTGTTCTAAGCGCAGAATGGCATATTGAACGGTATCGATATACGAGTACTATTTAAAATTTAACGGTACGCTCTAACTGGAAATTGAGAAGGCAATAAAGATGCAAGACACTGACCCTATGCCAGTGAACTCATATACTACGTACAAAGATTAGAGAATTAATTCTCTAATCTTTGCCACGTACCTGCAACGGACCTCGTTGCTGAGAGATAGATACCAGTCACGATGCGTGTTGGCCAAATTCGATTTTCCTTACCTTTATTTGAAGGACGGATTCGTTCCAGGTGCGTAGTTCATTGCCTTATATGCACTGACCATAAACAATAACAATAGTGTATCTTTGCAAGTTTTAATGCAAGAAAATATACTAAATTACCTCGAACGATTCTAAAATTTTGCAGGGGCTTTCTCACATAGAAGACTAGTACACCATTTTATGTTCCGCATGTTGTGGTAAATCACCCCATATATCTACGTAATATCTTTATGTTGTTATATATTATACCTGAATTTTCATATATACTGAATGTATCATGTATCAAAAATAGTTGAAATATTATTATTAGTATTACAACAAAATCATTTCTATTTAAAGATATGTTGCGAAATATAATAAAGCGGGGCTTTATTATATTTCAATAATTATTCAAGTTTAGTTACTTCCCTTCCTTGTATTTCCGCAACAACATGGTAATCATTTTTAATCCAATTATTTAATGAAATTTTTCCCTAACGATTCCAATTATTGCGAGTTATTTTAAAAAGGCAACCTGTTTGTTTTCAGCACAATGTATTGCGCCATTGGGGATGGAGAACGGGGCAATCAAGGACTCAGATATAACAGCGAGTTCCTCGTTCGACAGTGGCAACGTGGGACCTCATCATGGACGGTGAGTGACTGAAATTTGTGCTAATAGAAAATATAAAAACCAGTGACGGGTGAAAATAAGATAAAAGAATATTCCTTACATTGTCTGCACATTATTCATAATTTTTCTCTTTTGTGTAGATAAATCTGATTGACTAGAATTATTTTTTTGTCAATCAATTTGTAAATGGATTACACAAAACGGTGTATCAGAGTAGTATACAATCTAGTACAAAATATAACAATTTTCTAACATTTAAAAAATGGTATTTGCACAAGTCAATATAGTGGCTTCTGTGAGTCGGACAGACCTGCCACTAATTTATAACTTAAGGAGACTAAGTCTTCCCCACGTTTTCAAGGATGCTAAACACGATGGCAGTGGTTTAAATTCTTTCCGAGTTAACCCCATCCCCCAAACGGCCAAAAACCACCCCCGATAGGGGTTAACGCGGCTACGCCATCTCATACCTACTATACCTGCGGCACCCCCCGTTTTCGAAGATGCTGAACACGATGACGGTGGTTTAAACTCTTTCCGAGTTAACCCCACTCCCCAAACGGTTAAAAACCACCCCCGAAAGGGGTGAAACGCGGATACGCCGTCTCATACTGACTAAACCTGCGTCACCCCCCGTTTTCGAGGATGCTGAACACGATGGTGATGAGCATCCTTAAGCTATAAATTAGTGACACTTTTCGAGGTTTTTGTTGGGGCTGTCAAAAGAGAGCATTTTGTTCAATTGGACCTACCTAACTATACAGGGTGATATAGAAAATTCGGTTCAAGTATGAATTATCAGGTCTAAATTCAATTAGCGTCATACTTTTCCGGCAAAACATGCCTTTTATTATGTGTTCAAAAAATGTGTATATATTATTTTAGACAGTGGCTGTTTCTTTGGGGGGGGGAGGTGTCCAAAACGGTGTATCAGAGTAGTATACAATCTAGTATAAAATATAACAATTTTCTAACATTTATAAGCAATAATAATAATTCAATCAATCAATCAATCAATCAATCAATGTATTGGTGCTATATACAAAAATGGTATTTGCACAAGTCAATATAGTGGCTTCTGTGAGTCGGACAGACCTGCCACTAATTTATAACTTAAGGAGACTAAGTCTCCCCCACGTTTTCAAGGATGCTAAACACGATGGCAGTGGTTTAAATTCTTTCCGAGTTAACCCCATCCCCAAACGGCCAAAAACCACCCTCGATAGGGGTTAACGCGGCTACGCCATCTCATACCTACTATACCTGCGGCACCCCCCGTTTTCGAAGATGCTGAACACGATGACGGTGGTTTAAACTCTTTCCGAGTTGACCCCACTCCCCAAACGGTTAAAAACCACCCCCGAAAGGGGTGAAACGCGGATACGCCGTCTCATACTGACTAAACCTGCGTCACCCCCCGTTTTCGAGGATGTTGAACACGATGGTGATGAACATCCTTAACTTAGCTAGCCTTAGCTATAAATTAGTGACACTTTTCGAGGTTTTTTCCGACTCACAGAAACCACTAATATTTAAAGGATATCTCACACTTTTAAGGGGTTTTTAAACACCGATAGAATTTCTTGAAATTTTAGTATGTTGTTGAGGGTGTCAAAAGAGAGCATTTTGTTCAATTGGACCTACCTAGCTATACAGGGTGATATAGAAAATTCGGTTCAAAGTATGAATTATCAGTTCTAAATTCAATTAGCGTCATACTTTTCCGGCAAAAGATGCCTTTTATTATTTTGTGTTCAAAAAACGTGTATATATTATTTTAGACAGTGGCTTTTTCTTTGGGGGGGGGGGGGGAGGTGTAGATCACTTTTCCAGTGGTCCACCGACAATGATAAAAATTAATGGAAATTCCTTCCGAACTACCTGTATGATTATATGTTATTGTCTTAAAATTAAGCATTTTAAAATAATAAATATGCAGACTAACCTAGTATTTATAACAAGAACATTAACTATCAGTTAGTTCGGTTTCGTGCCGGTTGTCCTCTAAAACGTTTCATGTTTACAAAACTATGGTCCAAAGCAACAACTTTGGAACAAAGTAATAATTATTACGGTATTATTTGAGGCCCTTCAGCAGCATCTAATAGTTAATAAATCATATGATGGGTATTTCACTGTTTGCTGGTGTCTCGCATAACCTGAGTACCATATTACACTAGCAACATGAGCACAGATACCAAGAGTTCTTGCACCCACTTTACAGGTAAAGAAGATACCAGTGATAGGATCAAGCTGGACATCATCAATTGAGGAAGCAAATATGATATAAAAAGACTATGTTTTACAGCTTGAGTAAATCTAGCTCTTAACAATCCAGGTTCAAACTGTTGAAGTTGGAAAATAAATTCATTATTTACTTCTCTTTCCGCGGTGTCAGCATACATTCAGCTGGAGCTAGTTTTACTTGGTATGTGCCAAATGTTGGTAGTCACATTCTCTGTTTACACGTTGAGGATACAAGTTCTCTCTAGCGTACAAAAGCAACTCATAAATATATATTGAGGGTAACGTGAGTATCTTTAGTTTACGAAACTGTTCTCTACAGTCTTCTTTATAATTTAACCCAGATACTATATAGACATTGTAGAGCAAAAATTCTAGGCCAATTTGATGCTTGACCCCAAACTAAAACAGCATAGGAACGCAGGGAGTGGCATAGTGCAAAATATTAATTTTTCAAAGCTTCTTCACCTACTTCAATTGCCAAATTTTTGCTAGCTTTTTTGACAAGTTTTCTGCATGTACTTGCCGGTCAATTTGTCATCTAGATAAACTCCCAAAAATTTTGTTGACTCCTGGCGGTGGGAAACATTGTGCCCTATGAGGCGATCATATGCATTGTTTTTTCTCTATTTAATGTAAGTTTATTTGACTTGAACCACTGTTCTGCCTTTGACTCCACCTCACACACCATTGCAGAAAGTTGTTCAATATTCTTGTTTTGAACCGTAATAGTCGTATCATCTGCAAATAGTATATCACTAGAGTGTTCGCTTGAATATGGGAAATCATTCACATATATTAAAAATAGGAGGGGGCCAAGTACTGAGCTTATGTATTATTTTTATTTTATTCGATTGTGCATTATTTACTTTAATCGTTTGATATCTATTTGTTAAATGTGATCTTAATAATGATATACTGTTATGACAGAACTTATACCTCTTTAGCTTTTCTAGCAGTACTTTATGTGAGACGCAGTCAAACGCTTTACTTAAGTCGCAAAATATGGTACACATGTGCTCCCGACCTTCGAAGGTCCCCAAAACCGGTTCTATCAAATCGAGAATTGCAGAGGTGGTATTTTTTGATTTCCTAAAACCAAATTGCTCATTATAAAAATATTGTTGGTTTCAAAGTAGTTTGCCTATTTGCTCTGAAAAGCATGTTTCCACTATTTTTGAAAAGATTAGTAGTAGTGACACAGGCCTATAGTCCCTCTTTTAAATATAGGAATTACAATAGCCTCTTTAAGATAGTCTGGAAAGCATGATTCTCTAATGCACAAGTTTATAATGGTGATATGATCAAATTTGTGCAACAAGTACATAAAGTGGTACTTTTTTCACGAATAGGAAGTTTGACAGGCGAGAGTAAAGAAAAGACCCGACATGAGTTTTATACAATACTGTTAAAGAAACTGAATTTTTTTTTTTTTAATTTCATAATGGTCTTTAATTAAATTAAATTAAAAATAACATATCATTTTAGGGTAAAATTGATATATCATCTAATATACATAAAGTTGGTTCGAACTTGAGAGATGCCTTGTAAATTGCGGTTTAGAAATCTTCTGCGTCTTCATATTTTTGTGTGCGTAAACAAAAACCTTAGTAACATTTTTCTCTAAAATTAAAATAAAACCTGTTTACATAACAACTATAGTTTGCATGCCTCTTGTGATCACCCTGTATGACGGGTATAGCCCAATTTCAAGAGAGAGTATTCTACTATGTTGTTTTACGTATAGTCGTCAATACTTTCATGTAAGCTCAAAAAACTGCTTAGAACAAGCCTGAAGGGGCGAGCGTAGAGGCGACTTCAATGTGAATATCAGTCGATATTCCGTTAAAGCAACGTCGAGCGCGGTTAGTACTTGGATGGGCTCCCATCTTGGGAAATACAGCGTTCTCGTCCCACCTTCTAGAGGCTTGTATATCAGTGTATACTCGGAAGTTACGTAATTTCAGACGAGGATTACGTAGTGGATATACCATCCTTCGGAGGGGATGTAAAGCAGGCGGTCCCTTGTCTATTAAATGTTAGGTAAGTAAAAGATCCCTACTCTTCTTAAGGGAAGAGGTTCGGCAAAATTTCCAGGTTGGGGGTAGCTCGTCTCCTGGCGTCGGTGATAGGCCCTGGTAGCGGAAATAGGCCGACGTTAAATAGTTATAAAAAAAAACAAGCTTGAAACCGGCTAAAAAGTAAATTGAAAGATTAAACGAGTCGACCCATGTTTCTATACGTATTTTGGGGCACTTAGGCCGAATATGTGGTCAGAATTTTGACAACCTCAAAAGAATCTCAAAAAACACCTCATAAATGGTCAAAAATGCATTTAAAAGTAGATTTTAGTATCTTGTGGATGGTTTAAACCTACTTTTAAATACATTTTTATATTTATATTTTATAATACATTACATTTTTTTGATATGATCAAATTTGTGCAACAAGTACATAAAGTGGTACTTTTTTCACGAATAGGAACTTTGACAGGCGAGAGTAAAGAAAAGACCCGACATGAGTTTTATACAATACTGTTAAAGAAACTGAACTTTTTTTTTAATTTCATAATGGTCTTATTAAAAATAACATAACATTTTAGGGTAAAATTGATATATCATCTAATATACATAAAGTTGGTTCGAACCTGAGAGACGCCTTGTAAATTGCGGTTTAGAAATCTTCTACGTCTTCATATTTTTGTGTGCGTAAACAAAAACCTTAGTAACATTTTTCTCTAAAATTAAAATAAAAACTGTTTACATAACAACTATAGTTTGCATGCCTCTTGTGATCACCATGGAGAGAAAGTATTCTACTATGTTGTTTTACATATAGTCGTCAATATTTTCATGTAAGCTCAAAAAACTGCTTACAACAAGCCTGAAACCAGCTAAAAAGTAAATTGAAAAATTAAACGAGTTGACCCATGTTTCTATACGTATTTTGGAGCACTTAAGCCGAATCTGTGGTCAGAATTTTGACATAACCTCAAAAGAATCTCAAAAAACACCTCATAAATGGTCAAAAATGCATTTAAAAGTAGATTTTAGTATATTCTGGATGTTTTAAACCTACTTTATAATACATTTTTAACCATTTTTGAGGTGTTTTATGGTGATTTTTTAAGGTTATGTCAAAATTCTGATATGATGGGAAAATTTTGACCCGAGATTCAGTTTCAACGTTCCAAAATTCGTATAATTAAAGTGGTTTGGTCGTCTTAAGTTTTTAAATATACTTTAAAATGTATTTTTGACCATTTATGAGGTGTCTTTTGAGATTTTTTTGAGGTTATGTCAAAATCCTGACATGATAAGAAAATTCTGACCTCGGATTCGATCCCAGCGCCGCAATATACGTTTAGAAACATGGGCCAACTCGTTTAATCCCCCAATTTATTTTTACCCGATTTCAGGCTTACCCTATTTTTTTTAAGCCTGCATGAATATATTGACGACATGTGACAATTCTGACCTTCGGTTTCAGCGCCCCAAAATACATATAGATATGATAGTCGGTAAAAAAATACATGATGACCTTTTTTATTTTTTGTGTGCCTGTGTAATTTAAGTTTAACAGAAGTTATCGTGTTTACAAAAAACGGTCTACACATACAGACATACACACACACACAGACATTTTTTGTTCGATATTTGCGTTCAGTCTTTTTTCCTACAATGATTATTAAAAAATTTGTTCCGATTATAATATCCCTATTTGATTAAATTAAATAAATAGATATAATAATACATAGCAAAGAAACGAGAAGGTCGCCAAGATTTTTATTCTGTGAACTCTCATCCCATCTCACCGCCGTGACATCCCGCACTGGCCGAAATGTATGCTAATAGAATAAGCCAACCAAGAACGCAAACCTGGCAATCCTTCATGTTTCTAAATTGAACGGTCTTGTAAAGAAATTCATGGAATTGGCCGAGCGACCTAAAGGGCACGCTCGCCCTGACATTGACAGATAGCGGAAAGCCTTCCTCCAACAAACAGACGGAATATGAAAATTTGAAAGCACCCTCTAGGTCGGCAGTGGAGCGCCACTCAATCTTCGCCACGCTGAATTCTGGCAGGTTTATGAGAATTTAAACCCCTTTCTCTTTACTAAAGTCTCAACTGGTCGATATTTACATTTACCTACTAGAAAGACGAATCTATACAACTCTTGTACGGGGTGGCCAATGTATTGTATTGCAGGCTAAAATCTAGCTTATACAGATAAATGATGTAATATGGTAGTTATAATGGCATTATGAAATTAAGATGTCTGTCTCTTTCAAAACTTTTCAGTTTATCCTCAAAAATGAATACTTTTCCCACGCAGTGGAAATTATCTAAGATAATGTAAAAGATTTCACCACCGTTCGTCTATTTATTTACTAAAGGCTTATCGCTTCCTACGGTTCTGATAACTTGAAGTTGAAAACCCGTTTTTTCGTGTTTAAATAGAAGGCTAATAATCTGTGAGAAAATTTCAAAAAACCTATAAAATGAGCCCCCGAAAGTTAAGATAGCTTAGGTCAGAAGTAGATTCAAGAAAACGGAAATTTTGAATTTTTTTTTAATTTTAGCACAGTTTTAGAATAATTTTTTAAATTTTACTAAAATACGTGCTATATAGGAGGGAATATCTGGTAAAAATTTCAGATCGATATCTGCATTATTTTTCGATAGATTCAATTTTTTGGAAAAAAAAGGGTCTTCGAAAAATGGCTATAAGTACTTCATTTTCTGTCAGATTTTGCTATGAGAAGAAAAATTCTATTCTTCGAGAGTTGTTCAACAAATACAAATGTTTTCTATATGGTCATTATTCAGAAAAAAGTGGTGAAAATTGAATTTGAAGAAAAATAAAATTTTTTTGCATAAAAAATTCCAATTAAAGTTAAATAGCTTCTGAATGGAATGCAGTGTCGAAAAATCATGTCTACCATTTTGAAGTGCAATTTTTTTAGTTCACTTCACTTAAACATTACTCTGTGATAATTGGTTTTCGAAAAATATAAAAAGTAATGTGCACCAGCGTAACGGTGCGCGGATTGGGCAATCGAGCGACTGTGTTTAAAAAAAAAAAAGTTTATGCATTTGTATATCTTACATTTTTTATATCTATAATTATTTTTAATAAGCCTTCATAATGTAAGCAGCACAATTCTGCAAAATGTAAATTAAATTTATTTTATTGTTTAACAATTAATGTTAAATATTTTATCGTTATACAATTTCTTAATTACACAGGTTTACAAAAAAAAAAGTCCAACGAATTTGATTCCATTACCGTACCCCGTTTTTGCTGAACACGATGCTGTAGTCCGTTTTGCGCCATCATGTCAGAATTTCGAGAAAACTTAACCCAAAAGTACTAAAAATACCTTTTTCGCACTTAGCACTTTTAGGTTAAGTTTTCTCGAGACTCCTGACGTGATGGCGCAAAACGGACTACGGCATTGTGTTCAGCATGTCAAAAACCTTCGGAATACGGTAATGGAATCCCATTGGTCCGACATTTTTTTTTGTAAACCTGTGTTAGTATACATGGCATTACTGTTGTATTATTATTATTACATTTAATTTTAATGGTTTTGTTGAATCGTACATTATTCTTGTATTATAAGGATTTAGAAACCTTTATTTTCTTGGAATTTTTCAATTTAATGGTTTAAATCCCTGTGTTTTTACGTATATATACCAAGTAGAAATGAATACATCTACAGGGACACATTTCTGTATAGTATAGTGACACCTGCATAACTAATACATACAAAGAAAAAAAACCGCTGCCCAAGGAATCACTACTTC
Source organism: Rutpela maculata (assembly GCA_936432065.2). Lineage (NCBI taxonomy): Eukaryota > Metazoa > Arthropoda > Insecta > Coleoptera > Cerambycidae > Rutpela > Rutpela maculata. Next base: position 16,052,743 of record OW386286.2, read on the forward strand.
CACATCCAGATTCTCTATCCAAGTCACTCACAACGAAAAAACTTTGTATGTGAAAATAATTGTTTATGGAACTTTAATAATATAATATTTGAAATCCTCTACCCCAAAAACCCATAAAACGATACCCCACATCGGTAGTGGGGAGGGGGTGGTGAGAGAGGGGTGATAGAGGGGGTGGATGAAGTAAAAAAATATTTTGGGGTTTCTGGTTCCTGTACATACACTAAATCACAATTTTTTTTCATCCCCTTTAATAAGGGGGAGGGGGTGGTAATGGGGGTGGCTAATGCCAAAAATTTTTTTGAGACCTTAGCTTCTCTTGTATATACTAGATACCAATTTTATGGACTCTTACCTGCTTGATTCACCTATTTACCCCAAATTTACCCCAATTTACCCCCCAACCCTTCGACGGAACAAGATGAAAATATAATCTAGTTCTAGATCTCGTTAAAGTACATATGTGTACCAAATTTCAAGTCAATATCTTAAACGGTTCCAGAGTAAACGTGCGCACAAAAAAAGTTACAGTCAGACAGACAAACCGACAGACAGACAGACCGACAGACAGACCAACAGACAGACAGAAATTTTTTTCGCTCAATCTTAAAATCTCGACGTTTCATGACATTTTAAGCCTATTTGGACAATAAAAATTTTTAAAAATTTTTTTGTCGTTACTATACTTCCACTGGACGTGGAAGTAATACAGTCAAGTCCCTTTGAGCACTGAATTCATCAATTAAAATTAATAATGGTTCCGTGACAATAAATCCGACTTTACTTTTCAACTAATTTCATTGCAAGTTCAGACAAAGTAAGATTTACAGCCATTTTTTCACCATGAACTTTCTCCGTACCCACTGTCTTTATTCGATGAATTATATGGCATCGAAACGATAAAATAAGCAACATTTTAAATGTTGTTAACTTTTTACTTTTTTTCATATTCAATTTTCACCACTTATTTCTAAACCATGACCATATAGAAAACACTTGTATTTGTTGAACACCTCTCGAAAAATAGACTTTTTCTTCTCATAGCAAAATCTGGCAGAAAATTAAGTACTTATAGAAATTTTCGGAGACCTTTTTTTTCCAAAAAACTCAATCTATCGAAAAATAATGCAGATATTGATTTGAAATTATCAGATAGCACGTACTCATTTTAGTGAGTACGCACTTTAGTAAAATTTCAACATTTTTCTAAAATTTTGCTGAAATTAAAATTTCTTTTCAAAATTTCCGTTTTTTTGAATTTACTCCTAACCTAATAAAACTATCTTGACGTTCGGGGGCTCATTTTATAGGTTTATTTAATACCTATAACTTTCTCAGTTGAACTTTCTTCTCAGATTATTAGCCTTCTAAAACCGATTTTTCAACGTTAAGCCCTCTCCCTTATCCGGTATGACATCAGTTGGCACGCTATAAGGGCTTGTTTTGGATGTCCAACCCATCAATTTAAAACAATAAAATCGTGGTTGTCTATTTTCGCCACATTTTAATACTATTCGTGAAAATTCGACTAGACTATATGATATAATTTTGAATTGGTATTTTATGACGTCGGAATATCACTTGTGATAACGAGCACGACTATTTGACACTCTGTATACATATAAGTCTTTTTTTGTTTTGTAGGATGTTATAATATTTTGCATATATAATTTTTTTTCTTTAGTTAGAGCAGACATCGCACAAACAATTCGTAAAATTTAGGAACTAGAAATTCAGACTGGCTTATTAGAAATTGAAACCCTTCGTTTTTGCCTTGCAACCCCACGGATCAATATCAGCAAGCAGGCCTTTGTACACACCACCTAATTGTAGTGCTGCTGGCTGCAGTCCTCGCCGTACTTTATTGTTTCTGCAGGTGGCTTGTAAACGATTTTCAACAGACTCAGCTGCGACCTGAGCACTGATACTCCTGCGAGTCCTGTTTAGGCCTAGAACAACATTATCTCAGTAAACTAGACCCCGTACGTGTAGTGCGGTAGCTCAACATCTGTTTGCTTGTTTTGAGGATTATGCCTTTGAATTATCTTTGTAAGTGGAGGCTCCTTGTGTTTCTTGTATAACGCATGCATAGTGGCGGTACAATACGTGTAGACGTCTTGAATAAGAATTGTTGCTAATACAAGACACAATAAAATACAAGACGCAAATAAAAGATTATGAAAGCTTTATTAGTAGTTTTATAAAGAGGCATATAGACCTTTCTCCAGGTGGTCGCCTGTTACTCTTATAAGGGTTTTAAATCAGTTTTATGTAGTCCTTCCAGATTAACATTTACGTCTACAACTAGTCTTAGAAATAAGCTTTAGAAAAAAAATTGTATGTGGGAATACCTATTTATGGAATTTTAATAATATAATATTTGAAATTGTCTACTCCAAAAACCCATAAAGCGGTATGCCACATCGGTAGTGAGGGTGGGGGTGGTAGAAGGTGGGTGGTAGTGGGGGTGGATAAAGTAAAAAAACATTTTGAGGCCTTTGGTTCTTGTACACAAACTAAATACCAATTTTATGGACTCTTACTTGCTTGATTTGCCTATTTACCCACATTTACCCCAATTTACCCCCAACCTTTCAATGGAATAAGATCAAAATATAAACTAGTTCCAGATCTCGTTAAAATACATGCGTGTACCAAATTTCAAGTCAATATCTTAAACGGTTCAAGAGTAAACGTGCTCACAAAAAAGATGGATGGACCGACAGACAGAATTTTTTTTGCTCAAACTTAAAATATCAATGTTTCATGACATTTTAAGCCTATAGGAGCAATACAAATTTTCATTTTTTTTTTTTTTTGCGTTACTATACTACCACTGGATGTGGAAGTAAAACTAAACTAATTGCTACTTCAGTATGTGGCATATCTTAAATATAGAACAAGTATGATCAGTCTAATATTAGCTAGTATATGTAAGTTAACAGTTTTCATTTTAAAGGATGTTGCACCTTTTTTGGAACATTTCCGTATTTTTTACTTCCACATCCAGTGGAAGTATAGTAACGACATTTTTATTTTTTATTTTTCAAATGGGTTTAGAATGTCATGAAACGTCGAGATTTTAGGTTTGAGCAAAAAAAATTTTTGTCTGTCTATTGGTCTGTCTAACTTTTTTTGTGCGCACGTTTACTCAAGAACCGTTTAAGATATTGACTTGAAATTTGGTACACATTTACTTTAACAAGATCTGGAACTAGATTATATTTTCATTTTGTTCCGTCGAAGGGGGTAAATTGGGGTAAATAGGTAAATCAAGCAGGTAAGAGTCAATAAAATTGGTATTTAGCATATACAAGAGAAGCTAATTTCTCAAAAAAATGTTTGGCATTAGCCACCCCCATTACCACCTCCACCCCATTATTAAATGATGAAAAAAAATGTGATTTAGTGTGTCTACAAGAACCAGAAACCTCAAAATATTTTTTTACCTCATCCACCTCCACTACCACCCCCTATCACCACCCCCACCCCACTACCGACGTGGGGTATTGTTTTATAGGTTTTTGGGGTAGAGGATTTCAAATATTATATTATTAAAGTTCCATAAACAATTATTTCCACATACAAAATTTTTTCGTTGTGAGTGACTTGGATAGAAAATCAGGATGTGGAAGTAGTGATTCTTTGGACCGCGTTTTTTTATATTAGTATAGAGTTTAAAAGAAACACCTTATTATGTATGAAGCTGTACTTTTCGTTTAGTTTTGAACGACTTGCCTTTATTATATTTATTATATAGGTCGCATATTCTAATAATTGACAGTATTTATAATTTTTATTGCATATTCCTCTTCAGGCTCTTCTTTAAATACGTTTTTTTCCGAATTAATTAAAAAGTCCCTACGCCCAAACCTGTTCATCCTCCGCAACCTAATAATCTGAAATGAAAAAAGTTTTATCGGATCAAAATATTTCTAATTAAATATTTTCAGCTGAGTCAACTGTAACTTACTTAACTTTGACTTGGCCTGTATTTGTTTAGCGTCAAAATTATATTCCACGAGATATTGATTAAGTTAGGGAGTTTTTAATTTTATTTTTAAGCAGCAGAAATAAGGGAGGAAAGTCAAGTGAGACACTCCAAGAAACTTTTTCACTTATCGAATAAAAACTACTCCAAAAGTTTCTCGACAGCCGCGGCTCGAATTTAAAGTATTTCAATGACTGAGGCAGGTGGAAGGTGAAATGAATATTTCAGGTTATTCCACAGGGTGATTTGTGGGAGTCGCCGTGTCGACGAAGTTCATAACTCAGCATATGCTTTGATTAGAATAGTTTCTTAAATAAATCTTTGCACGTATATTATTTTCAACTTTTTTATATTTGTTGGCAATCAATTTCTCAATAGCAAATATCAAAAATCTTATCATTCTTTTCAAATAAATATTTATAAATTGTCCCTTTTAAGTTAGCGAATTAGATGAAAAGATGATTGTTTTATTTATCCAATGGACACCGAGAACAAGAAAAATGGTACGTAAAAGCACAGAAATGTTAAATAATTATTAATAACAAATATAAAAATTAATTATGTGTTCAATAATGAAACAAAATACTTACAGAGATCGGTAAACTCCAGGGCACAGTATTCGGTCCGATCCTATTTCATATATACATAAAGTTTTTTAGACCTGAAGTTAATTTCCTATGCAGATGACACTGTTATTCTATTTCAAGATAACAGTTACTCATTTGCGTATAAGAGAGCGGAGATTGGACTTAACAAATTAATAATTGTCTTAAATAGCAACCTGCTCACTCTAAATGTTGATAAGACCAAATTCATTACCATTTCCATAACATGTGCTACTCTTCTAATCAAAATTTTATTAAGATGCATTAATCTAGTTATAAAACTTCGACGATTGCACATGTCAGAGAAGTATTGAAAAAACAACTAAAATTGAATACCTAGAAATTGATATAGATCAGTACCTTAAATAAAAAGAACATCAATATCTAACTTCGACAATGAGAAAGTTTTTTCATAGATTTTAAATCTTGAGAGACATAATGAATAAGAAAATCATTGCACTTCTTTATAACGCCTTAGCAGAATCGATTTTGCAATATGAAATCATTGTCTGGGGAAGAAGGTATGGCATGACAGTCACTTAAAAATTTTACAAATTTCTCCAAATAAAATCCTATAAATCTTAAAAATAATGTTTAACTTGAATTTTAGATTTCCAACCAATGAAATATATCAATTAATAATATTCTAAATATAAGAAATGTGTATGTTACTGCTTGTTTAAATGCAGCCCATTATTATTTTCCATGCTGAAGAGACTATTTTGATCATAATTATCTTAATAAATCCAATATGGACAGATAGTGTTGAAAACACCAAAATGTTGTAATTATTTCTCAAATATTCGTCACATTTTTGGACCAAAACTGTATAACAGTATCCCGCAAAATATATATTTTTTTCCGAATGTCTAATTTCTCTGAACTATCTATTTTATATCATAAAATCATAAAGCTAGAGACTCCTTACTTATTTAAAAAAAATGCTTTAAACGGCAATATTCGCTTAAAAAATTTACTAACTCATAAATCATCATTTTATTTTACAAACGATCAATTGCTTACAAAATTACAAAATATTATAACATCATAATATCAGAAAAACTAAAAACACCATCGATATCAAGTTTCAAGAAGACCTTTAGCAACATCCTGTTCAATTCGCAATTTTAAGAAGGTTTACTTAAAATAACGTATGCCATATTATTCGTAAATATCTATTATGTTGGAATTTTTTATTTTGCTAACATAGGAAAATATTTGGTATGTAGTTGTTTTCGCATTGTATCCATTCTACCTGGGTTAAATGGAAGAACAGACGAGCTATTCATTAGCCGAACTGAATTTATGCCCCTTTTTCTATTGATTTGTTATGTATGTAACACTTACTCGTATAAAAACATATATAATTTCTTTATGTAAAATAAAATTTGTCTATTTTGGAAAATAAATGTATTATTATCGTTATTATTATTAATTTTTAGCCTTTTTAGACTTTTTCTGGAGGCGGTTCCAGTTTTTTCAATTTTTTTTTTTTTTTTAGAATAGAAAATCTCATTTCAAAAAATCATAATTAAAATCAATTCCTTGAATTCCAGAATTAGCCAACCAAAAATCATTGAAACTGAGGGCTGGCGCGGTGAGCGAAAATAGAGCACATACTCAGTGAAATGTGCAATTTTGAAACAAATTTTTTGAGTTACAGAATAGAAACTGAAAATGATTATTTTTGCATGATCAATATCCCAAATGCATTTTGTCTACTTATTGTTTATTCTTTAATTGATATTCAGTAGATTCATGAACATTCATTTAGATGTATAAGCTGTACTTCGATCTCTTCCAATTTTATTAACTGAATAACATTCAAACGAAAAACATTTCATGTAACATCAAAGAAAATAACATCCTGGATGAGTTATTTAATTTTTCTGCCTAATTAACGATAGTTGAAATGATAGCTTATAGTAGTATAATTACACAGCCCAAGTTTGCTTGAAACCGAGCTGGGTAATCGTTTAAATTGGCCTTTGTGGAACGTTCAGGTGTAGTCGAGTATCTTCATATTTTAGTTGTCAAGTTTCTAAAGTAAAGTTTGTAACTGTGCACAGGGCAAAGGATAAATTAGGTGGTATAACCGCCAGCTTTAATATTGTATTAATTGTTACATCCATTGTTCCACGTTTCGCTAGAATATGCCAAGAATTTCAATATGCATTAATGGTGTAATCAATCAATGTAGCTTTTGTAGCTGTTTCAATACCAGAAAATTATTCAATAGGTTCAATTCCGTAATTGAGCCGGGCGAACATTTGTTCTTGTTGACGTTAAATATTTAATTCAATTTTAAAAATTTCCAATGATTCAAATTATCAGAATTCGAAGTTTGGCGATAAATTCCCCTGGAACGATTTTTACATACAAATAAAGATAGTATATAGTATAGTTGAATGTCTTAAAAGTCGTTTAGAAATTAAATTTCGGTAAACCAACCTTGGAACTATCTGAAAATTGGTGCAAATGTAACTTATAGTGGACAAAATGAGAAAAAGTCCCTTTTGCAGTTATCGAGATCAACCCCTCAAAATGGTGGGTCGCCCCACCATCTTGAAAATATTGGAAGGCTTTTAAAATTTATCATGTATTCCAATTAAAGAAAGAGAATATTTCGGGAAATTTTCCTTGCAGTTTTCGAGTGGTTCCAGCCCAAAATCACCTTCAAAAATGTCAACTCGCCCCAATTTCTTATTCTGTCCTATGTTCTAATTCTGATGTGTATGGAAACGGTTGATTATCTCCTAAAGTAAGATAGCTAGATTTTAAGACACAAAAGTTTTAGTGTTTTTTTGAAATCTATTACAATAAAGAAAAATTAAGTATACAGGATCAGTCAAAAAGTGATGACAAAACAAAGTTGGTTTTTCTTTAATGGAACACTCTGTATATTATTCCATATTTCAATTCTTCTCGAAATTCTAAACAAAATTCATATAGCACATCATATACCTAAACTGAACCGTTTTCGAGATATCGAATTTTGAAAATAACTTTTTCCTATTCTCAAAAGCCAGAAATGATGGATATTTATTATGAAAATTACACAAGGTGGAGTATATGGATATGATTAAATTTTAATATTATTTTTTTACAGAAAATAAAAAAGTATAATTGTTCAGGGTTGATAAAAATGAATGAAGCGAGAAAATGTTTTTTTGATGTCCTGGATATTTTAAATTTTATGAAAACAATAGTTATGCCAGACGAAAAAGAGAGAAAACAAGTTTTAATAAACAACAAATATTTTCTTTGAAGTTCTATTTTATAAGGTGCTCAAAGTGTTCACCATTTATCTCGTGACAGAAATGAATTCGCTAAACAAAATTTTCAAGCGGGGTCATATCGAGAGACCTAGCTGGCCATTCAATTGCCCCCTGCGTCCAATCCATTTACCAGGAAAAGTTTCCTCTAGATATGCTCGTACCACAAGTCCAAAATGTGGAGAAGCCCCATCTTGTTGAATTGTCTAAGCTCTGGAATAATATGCTCTTGCAAAAGTAATGAATATCGTTCAGAGGTCAAATTTCCGTTTATGCTATGACGTGTCCACCAATAATGCCACACCAAACATTTACTTTTTGTGGTCGTTGGATGTGAACTTCCTTCATCCAATGTGGATTTTGGTCTGATGTGTCGGTTTACGTGCCCGTTTAAACAAAATATACATTCGTCAGAAAACAATATATGGTTGACAAAGTTGATATTTTCGTGTAATTTATCCATAATAACTTCACAGAACTCGATTTTACGGTCAAAATCGTCTTCACTCAATTCATAACAAATGAATTTTATATGGATGGAATTTTTCCCGTTTACAAATTTTTTGAATGAAATGTCGACTCATGATTTAAAGCCCTCTGTTGTGTCGAATTTATGGGATTTTCCACCACATCTAACATGACATTCAAAGAATTTTCTTCATTTGTAACGCTTACCGGTCTTCCACTTTTTGGTCGATATTTGACACCTCCAGTTTCATGAAAACGCTGCAATGTTTTTGAAATGTAGATTTAGAAAGAGGTTCCCTATCGGGATGCAATTAATTAAAATTATTCTCTATTTGGTCACAACTTCCTATATCATAAAAATTTCAATACGCTCGGTTTTACTTAAACGTGCCATTTTTGCGCGAAAATTATTCACACTAAATGTATTTTTAACATGTGTTGTCAATATCATCACTGTTAGATAAAAGAACGACGCGGCGTTGTTATGGAGTCAGAAACTTTGAAAGGTAACTTTGATGGACTAAAACATTTTTGCATAATTTATAAGAAAATGATTTTTAAAATTCGATATCTCGGAAACAGTTATTTTAAAGAGAGAAATTTTTCTTTTGCCACTTGTTTAAATTAAAATTGTGCCTGTAAGACGACATGCAATATAAAACGGTGCTTGTGTACAGATTTTTGTACATGCATAAATTTTGACAGTGTTATTAAGAAAGAGGGTGAAAAAGAAGGACAAAAAATAGAAGAAGACAATAATAACTCCGATTAGTAATTTTTTGTTGGATATTTTAATGTATTAAAATATTTTTTTTTTGCCTTCCACATATTAGATATTGCATAGCTTAATAAAGCTCTTTTTTCTACTCCCATACCTTAATTCGTTTATTAGACATTCCCTACCTGTACTTTAATGAGACTCATTAAGATACAAATTTTCCATTCCATTCCAAAAAATAATAGAAACGCGACACACATATGTGATGGTGAAAGTTAAATTGAAATAATAATTCATAAGTTATATCCGAAGATTTTGATGGGAGTTCCTCAGGGCTCAATATTTTTGCTGTTTATAAACGACCTGCCTAAAAATAAACCCTAAACAACGGTAACGATGTTTGCCGATGACACGTCGATGATAGTAACAACAGCTGATGTTGAAACCCTACAAATTATGGTTAATATTATAGTGAGAGAGTTTTATGAATGGTGCAGTAAAAATTTATTAATATTAAATTTGTCAAAAACTGAATGGATATTTTTCTTAAAGAGAAAAACACTACCCTACAGCTTCACAGTCCACATTTCAGACTTTTTAAATCCACCAAAAGAGGTTAAATTTTTGGGAATTTACTTAAATAACAAGTTGTTGGGACAAACATTTAAATGAACTATGTAAAAAATTGAATAAAGCATGTTTTGCAATAAACAAACTACAATCTACAATGGACATCAAACATTTACTGAATGTGTACTTTTGCTTGGCATATTGTCATCTGTCATATAACATTATATTATGGGGCCAAAGTGTTGACATCCAAAGGGTGTTTGTTTTACAAAAAAGAATACTCAGAACCATTTTTAAAATCAATCCAAGAGCTAGCTGTCAGCAGTACTTTATTAACAACAAATTACTAACTGAACCATCCATTTACATTTTGTTTGTGTTGAAATTTGTCGAGCTAAATTTAACTAAGTTCGTATTAAATGGAGACCAGCACTCTCACAATACAAGATGTCGAAAAATGCTAAGGCCTCCCCATCACTCAACAGCTCTGTACACGAAATCATCATATTATAATGCAGTAGCTCTCTATAATAGATTACCGGAGGATATCAGGGATGTCAATTCTTATAAATTATATAAGGACAAAGTTAAATTATTTTTAACTGAAAATTGTTTTTATAGTGTAAACCAGTTTTTTAGTACGTAATTTTATATTTATTATTCTCTGTATTATTATTATTTTTTTTTCTTTTTCATTCTCAGCATTTTAGCTGGGTTAAGTCAAAATGCGGGGCTTTCCAATTCATTTTGATTCATTACTAATCCTCAAGGAATTTTCTGACTATACGACATGTGTTTAATATTGTAGCTTTTTGTAGTGTAGCATATATGTTTGATTCAAGTCCAATCTTCTGTAAATTTTGTTGCAGTTCTTTTTTTTTTTTTTTTAGCGAGCTAAAAACCAGAGGGAGCTGGTAGTACCGGTAGGCACTCCCCACGCCCGTGGGGTAAGTGACTACTGGGTCCGGGAATCGTGTGCCCTGAGCAGACGTAATGAACCGAGAATGACGGCCTTCTGCATTCTGCCGGCTAAGATCTCTGCCAAATTTCGGCATGCCGGTATGATCTTGAGTTCCGAAAGCAGTGTGTGTCTCGTTCCACCGAGGGCTCCTATAATCAGTACCACTATCTTAACAGTATGGTCTGGATAGAGTCTGCGGAGTTCGAAGAGCAGATCTCGATATTGTGTCCGTTTTTCCTCCTCCTTCAAGACAATGTTGTTCTCCGCGGAAGCCGAGAACTCCACGACGAACATTGTCTTGAGTTGATGGTCGAGGAGTACTACGTCAGGCTTAGGGATTGCATTACCGGTTAACCGGTAAACAGGATAAAAAACACATGACGATAATTACCGGTTATTTTAATTTTTTACCGGTTATTTCGGTAAATTCTGAACTTACGATATGTCACGTATTCAACGTTTCTATTTATGTCAGTGACTAGTATTCACTAAATATAGAGTGACTGTCCCAACACTGGCACTTTTAACAATAAGTAAATAATATTATAAAAAGTAAAACCCAAACACCAAGCCCTAAGAAATACAAGTAAGAGAGACATTGACAATATCTTGTGACAGGAAATTGAATATTTCACTGCCTCAAATATCCGTGGAAAACATTTAAAAGGATGTTATTACCAATTCTTATTAACTTATCGACCTACCAATATCGATAGAGGAAGGGCATTTTCAGTTGGTGGTATTCTATGTACAAATATCAGACGACTAACAGATACAGCTTTGAAAAACTAGCCCTTTTAATGGGCCATTTTTAAAAATATTGCATTTTTAGATTAGGTATTCAGTAAATGCTCTGTTTAAGTTTGTGTTTGTAATTTTTGTTATTTACAGAATAATTATTTATTTAAATTTATTTCATTTATATTTTTTCCTTTTGATAAAAAAACCTTTGGTTTGTTCATTATAATAATAATAATAATAATAATAATAATAATAATACATTTATTTTACTCAAAGTAAAAATGGTACAAATTGAACTGTAGAGCTCTTCTTCCATTTACCCAAATACAAATAAGCTAAATCTAAGATTGTAAAAAGATTATAAAAAAATATTAATACATATAAATCTAAAATTTCGAGAAAAAAATAATTATTATTTTATTTGTTAATATTTAGTAATGAATTGTAATGATCTAACAAATGTTATATTTTATAATAATAATAACAACAGCACTCAGACATGCGAGCAGACAAGGGGAACGGGCAGACTCCACGAAGCGAAGCAAAAAGGTTAAAAGTAAATAAAATTATATCGAAAAAAGAAAAAGAAATATACGCGCATCCACAACGCAGGATCAAGTCTCCTGCTTCTGATCAGCCAAAATTTAATTTTTGACAACTATAATATATATATTTTTTTATTTATATTGTTTATATTCATTTGGAAGTTCATTCCAAAGATGAGATGCAAAATACGTAAATGAAAAATCGCAGTTTCATGCTGAGGCACCAAAAAATTTTGTATGTATCTTGTATTATGCAAGTGATCTCGTGAAATTAACTTATTTCTTAAGTACTGAGGTTCGTCATTATGAATTATTCGCCAAATAAGTGTGAGCATGTGTAAACAACTGCGGTTTTCCATGTTTAATATGCTGTGTTTATTTAGTTGTGGTGATATATGTTGTCTATATGGGATATTGTAAATATAACGCATACATGAATTTTGAGGTTTTTGAATTTTCTTTTTTTGCTGTCGCCGATAACTTTCCATATACAACATCACCATAATCAACTAAAGATAATACGAGTGAATCACAAAATTTTGATTTACACTCTCTAGATATGTCTTTCGCAAAACTGTATAATTTTTTCAATCGACTGTAAGCGAATTTGAATTTGGAAAAAATATGTTTCTCAAAGCCTAATTATATTAACTATACGTATATGAAAATGTTTTTTGTTAAATTTAGATAATTTTGTACATGGAAAAAGACAATTGCCATTTTCGCCACCCTAACCATTCATTCTAAAAATTACCGGTAAATACCGGTTAACCGGTTATTTACATTTTTATTTACCGATTTACCGGTTATTAAAACTTCCGGTAAATTGCAATCCCTAGTCAGGCTTGTTGGCTTGTATTTGCCTGACGGTGGGAAAAGAGTAGTTCCAATAAATTAGACACTTCTCATTTCCCACAACGGACTCAATATCCCCCGGAGCGTAAGGCAGCACTGGTGTTTCGTCTATCCCATACGAGTGCCTTAAATGGTAATAAAGCACTCGTAATGCTCCGTCGTGCCTTTGGATATAGGCCGAGACTGCATATGTCGGGCAAGCCGACAGCAAGTGCATAAGAGTCTCTGGCGCCCTGCGGCAGGCCCTGCAGCTGATATCAGGGACCTCTATACCCATCACACGACTACGATAGACGAGGGTGTTAAATACACCATCCTGACAAGCCATTATGAATCCCTCGGTCTCAGACTTCAGCCCGGCTGACCTTAAGAAGGCAAGGGTCAGCCTTTCGGATAAGCCAAGGTTTTCTATATTTTTATAGAAAACTCCATGCAGAAAGTTGTTGTGTTCTGCAGCTTTAATTTCGGCTTTTCGCCGAGCAGGTTCCAACTCGGTGACAGAGTCGCGATTTACCCGCTCGACGTCGAAGGAGAGACCAAGTTGCTGCCTTAAACAGAAAGGCTCCTACCCCTGCATTTTCATGGTCTCGGACCATGCAGAGGAGGGGATCCGAACTCATCCAGAACCATCCTATTATGGAGTTCTTATTATTATTATTATTATTTTTTTTTTTTTTCGGGTAGCCCGCTGCCGGACAGGACTTCCGTGGCCTCCGACACCTCACGGTAGCCGCGCCGGCAAATTCCTTACAGCCACTCTCCACAACCTGTGGAGTTAGTGACTGCAAATACCTAAATCGTGTGCCCTAAGTAGACGAAGGGACCCCAAGATAACCGCCTTCTGCATCTGGCCTGCCAACCACTCTGCCGAATTCTGACAGGCCGGTATGATCTTCAATTCTGAGAGCAGCGAAGGCTTCAATCAATAAAGTGTTAATTTTCTATTTAATTATGACTGGTCGTAGAAAAAATAATGTATGCATTTCACATTTAATGGCTATTAAGACACTTGCATTCATGATGACATTCGCCTACGGCTCATGTCATAATTCTCATGCTCGTGTGTTAATATCCATCATTAAATGGTGGATACATAATATACTATTATTGCATTGTGTTTTTAATTAAAAAATTGCCTTAATCTGCAAATGTTTGTTGTAACCATGTGAAGACTTGAAGTGTGATGAAGTTACTTCTAATCAGCATATTATTGGCATTATGAGAAATATCCATATAAATTTTAAAAAAACTAATTTTTTTTAAAAATTGTTCTATCGGCAGCTTTGATTTTTTATGAGCACTGTATATATGTTATGAACTATATATTCGTTTCTCCTATTTTTTTATTAGGATATTTCCAGCGATCAAATTAGGAGAAATATGTATTATGTGATAATAACAATACTTTTGAAATAAGAATAAACAAACAGATATTACATATCTCAAATGATTTGTTATTCAACATTCTGATATTTTGGCAATAATACTGTGTCTGTAATAATAAATCCTACGTACTAATTTTTAATTCATATATTTCTGCTGAACCGTCAACGAGGAAATCTAATTATGGATAATTTGACAACGAACATGAAGGAAGGTCTATAAAATAATAAATAACCTGTCGCTCCAGTCACTTTCAGGATGTGACAAGTTTATAAAAGCATATGCGGAAAATATAATTTTACCAGCCAAGGTATTTGTATCTAAACCATTTTAGTATAAGCTTGTCGTATTTTCGACTTAATAATAATACGTTGTGAAAATTATATGCAGCAGAAATCTAATATGTTATGTATATAGTAAATATACATACATATAAATATAAATTAAACTTGTAGAATAAGCCAATATCTCGAAAGTTGTTAAAGACATTACTGAGACGTCATTTTTTCGTCACCTGACGTCGTCGACCAATGTTACCAAAACATGACGTCAAAATTACGTCAGTCCGGTGCGTGGGATTATACAAGATTTTATACCCAAAAAATAAAATAGGGTATTTTCTCAGATGAATAAAGAAATATGGATAAATAATACTTTCCGTCCCGCATCACATACACAACTTGTTTATTGTTTACATGCCTATCGAGGCGTTCATTGGTTCTCTTCTCAAGGCCGGATCTGGACCTGAGAAGCCGCGTACTGAAAATAACAAAAATGTTTTTCCTCGAAAATTAAAATTGATGAGCGGGGGAAAGAAAATCACAAAAAAATTATAAACAACTAAATAGAATATATATAGGTATTCAAAAATATAAAATAAAATAATAAAAACTATGAAATTTTAAAACGAAAGTTGATGGTTTAGAGAATCTTGGGGGGGTAATCGTTATCCCCCCCATAAATCCGCGCTTGTCTCTTCTGAAGGGCGTGTAACCGTTGTTGACATTTTCTTGTGCCGCCGTATTGATTTACTGCTTCTAACGCTGTTTTTATTCAGTTATAAACAATTTTGTGTTGATTTTGCAGTTTTATCACGTTTTACGCAGTTGACTAAGGATTGTTTAATTCATTCAGAGACCTACAAAAAGGAGTAATCTCGTTCGTTTTATATGCAAGCATAGTTTTGTACATAGTCGTAGGTTAGGATTATTGTCTTGTATACCTATACTTATCAAAATAATAATGCACTTGGTTCGATCCCCAGCTCCAAAATTGGCAATGTTGATAAGTAATGGATGTAGGTATATCTGCGTTTTTTCCAATGTGTAACCCCCTTCTGGACAGTCTTGACTTCGAAATTGTCATGGTTGCCTAATATATGTGCTACGTTATGTTGTTATTCCCTAGGTTCCCAGGAAATATTACGCTTAGAAAAAAGTGACTCGATGTCCTTCAAGTAACTGACCAAAATTTGAAGCATTTACAATTACGTATGCTTTGATCATTTCAAGCTTGATGAATTTTGTGTAATCCCAGACAGGAAAAAGATATTTAAAAAATGTTTGTTTCCTAGTATTTTTACCAAGAGATTCGTTTCACTTCCATCACTTATCAAGGGTGTCATATAATTTTCGTTTTAATACTAAAAAAATAATACTAACAAGAGAAATTTGAGTTTTATTTAATCTTATCCATAGTTTGCCTCTAAGGAATTACACATCTCTTCTTGTTCTTTTTTTTACGGAAAAATCTGGTGCATCTTTCCAATTGACCACTTATTAGTACAGTCACTGAAGGTTTTCACCTCCGATTTCGTTGAACCTCCATCGATTTTCATGAAAATATGTGAGTAGTTAGAGGATACCTCAAGAAACAGAAGTGACATAGTGCCAACTTGCGCTTTTACCCTGGGGGTGGATGCCATCCCTTCTCGGGGGTGGAAATTATTTTATGAAAAATAACCCCAGGAATCGGTAGAGGGACCAATTCTAAGCAAAATTTGTTATATAAAGTTATTAAAATAAATCAATACTTTTTGAGTTATTTAAGATCAAAGATTTTGATTTTTCGTGAAAAAAATGCATGTTTTAAAGCGGTTTTTCATAAATAACTCAAAAACTATAAGTTTTTACAAAAAAGTTGTCATTGCCAAAATTGAAACTAATAAAAAAACGAATAAATTCTTTCCTTAAAAAACCTTTTAATATTAATTCAAAGTGAGCTATAGGTAATTGAATGTATATATTTTTTCGGCGAGTACTCAAATCTAAGTATTCAAGCTTAAATAACGGGAAAGCGATGCATTTTATAAAATATACTTACTGAACACTTTTCAAAGTACTCAGAAATACCTATCAAATGAGCTGTAGAAGAAGTTGATAACATCAAAATTAAGCAAGTTATGATGAAAATAAGAGGACCCTTTCGAATTTTTTAGGAAAAAGTGAAAAATAAAACCTACGCCATTTCCACAAAAATTAAAATTTATAGTAATCCCTATAAGACTTTCTTTATTTTAGCATAAGTAATGACTTTAAAAATTTTGACCGGTTTAGAATGCATATTTTTGAAAAAAAATATGATTTAAAAAAAATCAGAATTTTTCAAATTTTCGTAAATTTCATTTTCTTTTGATAACTCCAAAAATACTCGATATATGTAAAAAATAATAGAGAACGAAATTTGAGTTTTTTTTTAACAAAGATTTTAGTTTTTGTTTTATTTTTGTAGGATAAAAAATAACCGAGATAGAAACGTTTAAAGCCTAAATTTTACTGCGAGAACCATGTAACCGGGGCCCTTTAACCTTTTATCTTTTAAAAAATAAGAGTTTTAAAAGATTAAATTTAATACGATCTTATAGCCCTTGAAATTACCTTTCAAATGGTTTTTGGATGAACCTGATATAAAAATTAACGGAGTTATTGTAAAAAAACCAATAACATTTTTTTGGAAAAATTTTTTGAGCAGAGATTTTGTATGCATATATAGGAAAAAAGATAGATAGTAAGAAGTAGACGTGTCGATAGGTACATGCTCACAAAATATACATGTGTGAGTGTGTGTATGTTTCTTTTGAAGATAGAAAAAGTGAAAGGAATTCTGAACATCTGCTCGAAAACATAGTGAGGCTTTCTAGTATGTTGTGTGTCTATTGGATATTTCAGTATATTTCCAAAAGCGGAGTAAAATACACGTGGTACTCTTTATTAGTAGTTAGCACTTAAAAATTATTTAATTTGTGTTATTTTGCAATGCAACCTGCGGATCATGCAGTGGGGACAATTGCCAAAATAGCCCTCCAATTAATGAAGAAGATGTTGGTGAAGAGAGCTCTGATGAAGAGTGAAAAATTAAATTTAATGTACTATTAATATTTGATTAATTTATGAAACAAATGAAATAAAAAATGAATAAACTTTTCATATATTTTAATATTTATTTTAATACATTTTCCTCTTAATTAATAACTTAAATTTTTATAAGTCACATAAGCACTGAAAAAATTGTTTCCAACGTTAAATTATGCTTTTTCATAAATTTGTGCACGAAGGGTAGTTTGGGGAATGTGGAAAGAATAATATTAATAAAGTTTGAAATATATTAATAAAGTTTATCATAAGTAATAAAAAAGATTCTAAATAATTAAAGCTATTAAAGCTGATAAAAAAAAATTCTATTATTTTTATGACAAGTGGTATTTTTACCAATGAAAGTATTCTATTTTAGATTTAAATACATCATTTGAAATATGTTCACTGCTGTTGAAATATCATGTGGTTTTAGTTTTCTACTTTCCGGGTTCAGAGACGCTCATATTATTTTAATTTAAGAATACAGCATGAACATAAAGGTAAGGTAAATAGTATAAGGAGAGTGAGAACTAAAACTTTTATTTTCTAATCAGTAGGGAGAAGTTTATTCATTTCAATAAGGTCAAGTCGAGGCCACTCTTTGCTTTGCTACTACAATTAAGTGAAGAAAAATAGTTTTTTAAATGCTATTTTTTATACGCATGTTTTAAATCCATGTGTATAAAAAATGGCATTTAAAAAAATATTTGTTTTCACTTAATTGTAATTCTCTGACGATGGTTGAATAAACCGAAATGTAAGAAAAAAGTAATTTTATTATAAAGACCGATAATCCAGGATATAAGTTAATTTTATATCCTAACCAATAGTTCACTTTTTTGTAACTCAGAAAATGCATGTAGAGTAACTTATTGTTTAAGAACCATTTAACTTTTAGAATTGCCAGTTCAATGGTTTCATTTCTCTTCAATAACACATTTTGTAAAAATTCTGACCAAACAGTATCCTTTTTGTCTCAATAGTGTCGTAGTACCATAATTAATTAAGACATATTGTCAGATAGTATTAAGTAATAGTCGAGAACATTAGTCGATTATTTTAAAAATTTTAACCCCCTTATCCGTCTACGCCTCTGAGAGTGGCTCTATAAACATAAACATTCCTCTCTACTCTGACCCTCAGAAGGTTCTCCTCCTTACACACAACTTCTGTGTACTTCAAATGGGATTATTTATCCATATTTCTTTGTTTATCTGAGGGTATTTTCTATCGAAATGTGAGCAATTATTGAAATGAAACAGCTAGAGTCATCTATCAAGCGAAAGATTAATTCGCGGGTGAGAAGTTAAAGATACCGTTTCAAATAGCAGGACATCAGTGCTATCCAATGTTCTTGTTCAATATTGTGCCTCAAATAGGCATAGTCCATGTAAAACGGGGGGTTTGACGCTCGGAATGCCCCCCTCATCGGGACTAGAGATGGGCACGTGACGTGAATTTCACCGTGTCACGCGTGTACATTTAAGGTACCAAACCACGGAAGATTTCGTGAGTGTGCGTGAGTCAAAAGATCCCGTGCCTGAGCGTGCGTGAGATAATATTCACGCCGTGACACGACGCCCCATCTCTGATTTAAAACTTCAATCTGTCGTGTCGTGACAAGAATAAGAAGCGAAGCGATAGACGGAATACGGAACACGAGCGCGAGAAGGGAGGGAAAAGGACAGGAGACAGGATGAATGACACAACATTCAAATCAAACTGCGTAATTGCAATCTCTCTATACTGCATTCGCCAGTCGCCTAGCCCTCCTGGCCTGGTCTGGTCACTCTGGTCCAGAGATGGGCACGTGACGTGAATTTCACCGTGTCACGGCGTGAGCGTGTACATTTAAGGTACCAAATCACGGAAGATTTCGTGAGGGTGCGTGAGTTTGCCTTAACATATATCAGTCGTGCATGAGTGTGCGTGAGCTAAAGGTTTAAAGTCGTGAGCGTGCGTGAGCGTGAGTCAAAATCGACTCACGCGCCCATCTCTAATCGGGACCACTTGTATTTCATGTTTTTTGGTTCGCTGATCACGAAAATCGGGATCCCGCGGCTCTAAAAATAGGCGTCACCCCTAAAAATGCAAAAAAAACACCCATTTTGTTTTTTTTTTCGCGGTAATGTGAATAATACTCTAAAATAATGTTATGAATGTGCTAATTGTAACGATATTTTACCAGTTCAGTATTCCATCTAAAATAAGAACAAATTTTGTGCTGAGGGGTAAAACCTAAATTGTTATAAAATGGAAAAATGATGGATTTTTTTTCACTTTTTTTCACTTTTTGATTAGAGTTTAGATGAATGGGGATTGTATAATGAAGAAAAAAATTTTACAACCTTTAAGGGGTGAAAACTACCCCTATCTCGTCTTTAAATTGAACTAATACTTAGAAAATAAGTAGAGATATATACTTTTTAGTTTGCTTGTAATTTCTGATAAACTTGCGTCAAAAAAAATACTATAACATTTTTTCAAGCGGATGAATTGAATCTTAGTTATGATTGATATGAATCGGGAATCAATGCATCAACCGAAGTATATGAAGATGTGCCAATTGATTCTAGTGATAATGAATTTCCTCCCATAAGAGACCAAGACTGGAGAAAACTTAGTACATAATGTTTATATTTTGATAAAAAAATTTAGTTATTTTAATTTTGCACCATATTTATATTTTTTTATTAAAAATATTGCAAACAATATGAAGTGTTCATTTATCAAGAATATTTCTACCTTCTCTTTCAATTCCCTGCAAGCTTGGGGGTAGTTTTCATCTAAAGGGGCGAAAAAAATTTTTAGTATTTTTTTCGATGGAAGTTTATCTATCAGAAATGACAAGCAAACTAAAAAGTATACATCTCTTCTTATTTTCTAAGTGTTAGGCGATAAAGGGGTAGTTTTACCCCTGAAGAGTTGGAAAAAAATGTTCTTCATTGTACAATCCCCATTCATCTAAACTCAAATCCAAAACTGAAAAAAAAATTCCATCATTTTTCCATTTTACGTCAATTTAGGGTTAGTTTTGCCATCTCTGGTTAACCCTCAGCATAAAATTTGTACTTATTTTAGATAAACGTGCTGAACTGGCAAAATATCATTACAATTAGCACATTCATAACATTATTTTACAGTATTGTTCACATTACCGCGAAAAAAAACCAAAAGAGGTGGTTTTTAGCATTTTTAGGGGTGACTATTTTTCGAGCCGCGCCGATTTTCGTGATCTGATCAGCGACCCAAAAAATATAAAATACAAGTGGTCCCGTTGAGGGGGCATTCCGAGCGTCAAACCCCGCGTTGTACATGGACTAGTACCGTAACTCTCATTTTTCACTGTAATATTAAAGTTTAAGGATCTTAAATAAGAATGAGTTAATAAAAATCTTAATTCTGTAAAATATTAGAACGATACTTCAACGTTGGCAACGTAATTGTTAAAAATCATTTACTAACACATATGGGAGTTTTCTCCTTATGGAAATTAATCCGGGTAATATTTTATCTCAAACTGAACCGCCATTGAAACGACATTTTAACAAGACTCATTGCTATATTTTATTTCTATTCAATTTATCACACAAAAGAAGCCTTAAATATAATACACCCATATTGAGTAAGCAAGACAGGATCACTTACATTGAAACTATATACTACGGGAAGTTGAAAAGGAACCATTTTTTCCGAACACAATTCGCTTCCAATTAAGGCGCAGTAGGCGTAGAACGCTTTTATAAATATGAATACGCTCGTACACGGTCTGAATTTGTAACGCGGTTATCGCTTGATGAATATGATTTGGATGTTATTCACGCCTGTATAAAGTTTCTAAATGCGTATGTGTATTTATATAGAAAGATTTTCATTTATAATAATTCATAATTTACTTATATAGGATGTGGAAAATCGGCTCGGTAATTTAAAGGGCAGTGGCGTGTCCTTGCACCCAATCGACTAAGGATGAAATTCGGCTATGATATTAGCTTATATCTAAAGCAATTTACTGAAACTGAAGTACTTAACTGTCTTAAAAAATTTAAACCCAAAGGTACGGTTGGCCCGGACAAAATACCTGCTTTTTTCCTACGAAACTGCATGTCTTGTCTTCTTGCTATACCATTTACCATAATATTTAATCTCTTCATTAACACATCTAGATATTACTCTTCTTGGAAGTTCTCTAAAGTAATACCTGTATACAGGAAAGGAGGGAAAAACCAAATTGAAAATCATAGACCTATTACTATTATCAACAACTTTTCTAAATGTCTTGAAATGCTTCTCCATGATTTCCACTTTTTCCATTAAAAAACAAAATCACAACTAAACAACACGGTTTCATGAAGGGAAGATCCACAACTACGAACTTATTCTCTATAACGCAATTCATAGCTGATACATTTGACACCAGTCTGCAGGTGGACGTCATATATACTGACTTCTCGAAGACATTCGATAGACTCAACCATGGTATTCTGCTTAACAAATTAGATCATTTTGGCCTGTCAAAAAATCTGCTGCTAAGTATATTTTTTCAAATCTTACCTAGAAGATAGAAAAAAGTTTGTACAATGTTGCGGTCAACAATCTACTGAGATATCTGTCACCTTTCAGATCCTTCAAGAGTCTATACTGGGACCATTATTATTTAATATATACATTAATGATATTATAAATGAGGAAGCAAATTGTTTATTGTACGCGGATGATATGAAAATAATATACACTGATATTAAGTGCTCTGATGACTGTATTAAGCTAAAAATAGCATTAAACAAAATAAATAACTGTACAAGATACAGATACTACCTTTAAATCATTTTTACCTAAACGTATTGCAGAACTTGTAAGTGTATATATGGATGAAATAAATTCATCTGACGGTAAATACGCGTTGATTTATTTAGGTCAGAGTTCTCCCATATATACCGGTGCCAAATCGAGGTCACTATTAAAATTCAAACATATTGATTAAATATATCAGAAAATATGTAAATCTTTTAAAATATTACCTAATTAGTAAATAGGGCATAGTGAATTAATGGGCGTGGTAGAAGTATTACAAAATATAATCTTTTTTAGATCACTCATTAGCTCATATCGAATCAGGTTAGTTCTAGTAGGTTCTTGTCACTATAGACTTGTACCACAAGTATTTCGATTCAGTTTAGGTTACTTTCCATCAATAGCTCCCATGTAAGTAATTTTATAATTTTTCTGTTAATTTTTTTAAAATTTATTTAATTTTCAGTTTTACTTAGTCTGCCTCTAAATCCTTCAAAATGTAACGTAATGTCCTCTTCTCTGAACACAATGTCATAAAATATGACTATTCTATTGATGAAGCTTCCCTGCATAGACAACACTATCATGACTAAAGTTTCATAAAGTTTGTTGCGTTGTTTAAAATTCAAAATATACCTGTTTGCATATAGTACTTTTAGCAGGGAATACAATTTTTGTGAAATCATTTTTATGTACGAAACGTAATTTTTCGTCTATTATTACCCCCAAGGTTTCGGCATCAGTTGAAAACGATAGATTCTCTTGATTAATATTTAATTGAACGCCATTAAATGATGTCAGTTATTTTCTGACCAGAATAGAATAACAACTTATTTGATAGGATTCATTTTAAGATTATGCTGATACGAATATTGATCGTTGTTGTCTAAAGCTTGGTTGATCAAATTAGTGCAAATACCTAAGTTGGGTATCGTCAGCGTATGCTGGCGGATGTAGTTAAATATATCTGCTATATAGGCCTATATCTATATTAGTTCATTCTCCAAAATATTTGTATCGAACATAATAGTAAATTTCTTTGACAAATATATATTTAATAATAATCAGTTTGGTTTTCGGAGAGGCCGTTCGCGTTCTGCTCTCATCAAATTTTTTAATGAATTATGCAACAATTTACATATTAAAAACAAGTGTATAGGGATATTTCTAGATCTCAGTAAAGCCTTTGATCTTGTTTATCACAACTTACTCTTACAAAAATTAGAAAGTTATGACACTCCTGGTGCATCACTGGAATGATTCATGGGTTATTTATGTGACCGGAAACACTATGTACATATAGCTGATATTAAATCTAATCAAATGGAACTTACAGTGGGTGTGCCACAAGGATCTGGTCTGGAACCACTTCTTTACATAATTTACGTGAACAACTTTAATGAAACAAATTCAGTTCTTTTTGCTGATGACACTTCTCTGCTTATCGCTGCCCAAAAAGCTGCAGAAGCAGTCTTAAAGGCAAACGCAATTAGGCAGTGCTCATAATTGACTTAATGAGAACGACCTCATCCTAAATAGTAGTAAATCCATTTTATTCGTTTTAATATGAGTAAAATCAATGCTGATTACAGCCTTCTAATAAAGTCAACTGAAGAATCCATTCGACAGGTTACGTCCTCATTTTTAGGTTTACACATTCAAGAAACTGCACTTGGACAGTACATATAAATGAAATTTGTAAAAAAAAATAGTTCCAATACGTTACTATGTTAGTCAACTACGTCAAATGATTAGTAACTCAGTGTTAATTACTTTCTATTATTCATTCTTTGTTATGCTGTAATTGCCTGGGGTTCTTCATCTGATATGTTAAGGGTTTTTAAATTACAGAAGAGAGCAGTGCGTTTAATAGCGGGAATAACCAGACGAACTAGCTGTAAAGACACTTATAAACAATTTGGGATACTTAGGCCCTGTTTATTCCTTTTTATTCTATTGGTATACGCCAGATCGCAATTAAATAACAAGACCATTAATGCAAATCATATATATAACACGAGAAATGTTCATACTCTGGAAAATCCGCATCATAGGTTAGCATTATATGAACACAGCCCAAAATATCTAGGAATTAAAGCATACAATAAGCTACATAATTCGCACAAATCTATTGATGAAAAAAACTTTAGAATATAATATTGAAGTAAAGCATATTATTCCGTTAATGATTGTTTGTAGTTTTATATTTTGAAAAATTTAATTTTAATTTGATATACCCGATGTATGTATTTTATATCTGATATTTCAGATATTATTTTTAACATGTCCTATTTTATGTAAATGATCTTTTGGATAAATAAATAATTATTATTACGGTTTATTTCATTCACACCGTCTATCCAATTTTTCTCTCCGATCCCCCCGACTATTCACCACGGTCTTAGACCAAATAATACAAAATACAATAAGGGAGAGACCAAATTTCAACGAAGACACGGAAACACTGAGAATCCCAATCGTACTAGCATACGCCGACGACCTCCTAGAAAACATGAAACCGCATCTGGACACACAACTTCAAGAAAAATCTAATAATGGAGCGAGACCCGTCAACAAGAGAGAGTCGCACCAGTGGAGAAGAATACAAAATAAGTGACTATTCTCTAAGAACAACAAACTGAAATACCTAGGAACTTATCTGACGAACCAACCGAAAGGGAGAGAAACAGTAAAGGAGAGAATATAAACAGCATGCAGAGTTGCAAGGCCAATTAAATCGTTCATCGAAAAAAGCAAACTATCATGGGGCCTGACCAAACGGCTGTTCATAGCCATCAACCTGCCAACGATGACATATGGAGTTAAAAACGCGGCAACAACAAAAGGCAACAGAAGAAGTTTGAGAACAGCTGAAAGGGACATCATCCAACTGGATGAAAACAGCGACATAGAAGATCAACACTACTAGAAGAGAAAACAATCACAAAAAGGATAGAAATGTACACAATGAAGTACTGGGGACATGTCCAAAGAAGTAACCCGACACATCTGAAGAAAGCACCAACACTGAACAGCAGCAAGCTAAAAATAGGGAGATCATGTTACACGTGGAAAACAACAATCCAGAGGATCATGAACAAACTGGGAAATGACCAAACACATTGGAAAAGAAAATCGAGGGAAAAATGAATTCCACAAAGAAATCGCAGCGATACATACTCTATCAGAATCAGAAAAGGAAGAATCAGAAGACTCAGAAAAAGATTTGTAGAAGCAGAAATACAAAAATAGGAGCACAAACATCATCGACACAACGCGGCAACATATCTCACAAGAAGACCCAGAAAAAGCAGAAGTCCAGCACCAAATATACAAAAATGGAAGCTTAAATGCGGTAATGCATCTCACAAATATCTACACCTCCCATCCCACATTCTTTTACCATGCGCCATGTGACTCTCGCTGCTGGCACCAAGCATGACCCTAATCCAATCCGTGTGGACGTAGCAGGCCCAGCTGTATAGCTAGGAGTGGCAGCAATGCCACCGCATGCTGGTAAATCAATCATCAATCAATATTAAGTAACATCTGAAGATTCCGTAACTTCTGAAGTTAAAAGCGTAACATTTTTAAACACTCTGCATTTTAAATTTAAATAAACTTTTGTAACTGCGTATTGCTTTTATTTGTTTATGTTATTCAATGTTGCTGAATTTACTAAGAAAAGCTCATAAAACTAAGGAGCTATTTAAAGATTCGCAATGCTTTCCATTTGTATATATTACTTGATTAACTAATCGTCATGCAGTTTCTTAATAATGCTACTGAAATAATCATCGACATTAACTTTCAAACGCTCGATTCTAAAATTATAGTGCTCTACTTACCACCTGAATTATTAAAGTTTCAAAGTCTACTCTAACAGATAATAATGGTGCCATCAGAATTTCACCTATCCTCTGACATAAACTATTAATCAGCTCTTAACGATCGTTTTGTAAATATTTTGCTAGAAAATAAAGCGACAAATTTTTATTCTGTTAAATAAAGCTAGTAACTTAGTAATAAGCTAGTGAAGACGTGGCTATTTTTTTGGTAATAATGTAAAATTGATAACAAATTTAATAGTTATGAATTGTTTAAAAATCTATTTCGTATCTATATATAAAAAACCGCTGCCCAAGGAATCACTACTTCCACATCCAAATTTTTTATCCAAGTCACTCACAACGAAAAAAATTTGTATGTGGAAATAATTGTTTATGGAACTTTAATAATATAATATTTGAAATCCTCTACCCCAAAAACCCATAAAACGATACCCCACATCGGTAGCGGGATGGGGGTGGTGATGGAGGGTGGTAGTGGGGGTGGATGAAGTAAAAAAATATTTTGAGGTTTCTGGTTCTCGTACACACACTAAATCACAATTTTTTTTCATCCCCTTTAATAATGGGGTGGGGGTGGTAATGAGGGTGGCTAATGCCAAAACTTTCTTTGGGACCTTAGCTTCTCTTGTATATACTTAATACCAATTTTATGAACTCTTACCTGCTTGATTTACCTATTTTCCCCAAATTTACCCCAATTTACCCCCCAACCCTTCGACGGAACAAGATGAAAATATAATCTAGTTCTAGATCTCGTTAAAGTACATATGTGTACTAAATTTCAAGTCAATATCTCAAACGGTTCCAGAGTAAACGTGCGCACAAAAAAGTTACAGACAGACCGACAGACAGACCGACAGACAGAAATTTTTTTTTCGTTCAAACTTAAAATCTCGACGTTTCGTGACATTCTAAACCTATCTGAACAATAAAAATTTAAAAAAATTTTTTTGTCGTTACTATACTTCCACTGGATGTGGAAGTAATAATAATCTATTTTACTTCCACGTCCAGTGGAAGTATAGTAACGACAAAAAAAATTTTAAAAATATTTATTGTCCAAATAGGCTTAAAATGTCATGAAACGTCGAGATTTTAAGTTTGAGCGAAAAAAAAATTTCTGTCTGTCTGTCGGTCTGTCTGTCTGTAACTTTTTTCTGTGCGCACGTTTACTCTGGAACCGTTTAAGATATTGACTCGAAATTTGGTACGCATATGTACTTTAACGGGATCTAGAACTAGATTATATTTTCATCTTGTTCAGTCGAAGGGTTGGGGGGTAAATTGGGGTAAATTTGAGGTAAATGGGTAAATCAAGCAGGTAAGAGTGCATGAAATTGGTATTTAGTATATACAAGAGAAGCTGAGGTCTCAAAAAAATTTTTGGCATTAGCCACCCCCATTACCACCCCCACCTCCTTATTAAAGGGAATGGAAAAAAATGTGATTTAGTGCATGTACAGGAACCAAAAACCTCAAAATACTTTTTTACTTCATCCACTCCCCCACTACCAACCCCCTATCACCACCCCCACCCCACTACCGATGTGGGGTATCGTTTTATGGATTTTTGGGGTAGAGGATTTCAAATATTATATTATTAAAGTTCCATAAACAATTATTTTCACATACAAAGTTTTTTCGTTGTGAGTGACTTGGATAGAGAATCTGGATGTGGAAGTAGTGATTCCTTGGGCAGCGGTTTTTTAAGATTTGATTAAACTGTAAAGTAGATGGGTCATTTTGGTACGTTGAAGATATTTTACAAGTACCCATGCAGTTCTAGATAATCAAGAAAAAATGTTTTGCGTGGCAACTTAAATAGCATGAAATTAAACAATAACTTCAATACTATATATAAAATAAATAAACACAGAATACTCTCTAGTAGGTATGCTTTTAGTGGGCAGAATATTTACTAACGTAATATTTTGTCTATTTGTCCTTAAATATATAAGAAATAAAAACCAGACTGCAACCAACAGCTATTCTCCGGACTAATGCCCCGCCGAGCGCTGGATTACAAATTAAAAACCTGGCCGCGTTAAGTGCAATAACTGTGTATTACCACAAAATGCTAAAGCTTCGATTGCAACAAACACCAGCTGAAAGATTTATTCCTACTCAAAGGAATTCTCGTGCCAGCCACTTCACACCACTTGCAGACTGCCATTTCGAGCTGTTGGCTCTCATCAGTGTAAGGTAGTTTCTCAGTCAGTTTCTCTCTGCCAAATGACACGATAGAAAATTTTTTTTGTCCAAATATGACTTCAGCACGTCAATATACTTCAGAAAAGTTAGAACTGAACCTTTTGTAGACCTGTGTTATTAATAGATAGTGTTTTGTGGCTATATACATATAGATATAAGACAGGTCAATAGGTGATTTTGATTATATAGTACAGACTAACTAGACTAAGTCATACAATCGCAATAAAAATACTTAGGTACACTAAAATATTGAGTATAAAAATCATGTTACAAACTTAACAGTAAGTAGTAAAATAATAAATAAAATGTTAATAATAATTGATTAATTATTTATTAATAGAAAACATATAACGACAATGCAAGGGTAAAACCGAGTTTTATTTTCCACATGCGTTTTTTGGACATATTCGTTCAACGAATAAAAACTTTTTTGCTTAAAAATGCTGTAAAATTAATTTTAAACTTTTTGTAGGAAGGTGAATTTTTTATATAATTATATAATTAAAGTTACTTAAATGTATATTTTCATTATTCCGTGTGTGTGGGGTATAAGTGTATTTCCTTGATCTTTTTAAAGTCATTAAAATGTAGAAATATATAGCACAGTAGTTTATATAAATATCTGGAATAAATAGTCAGTATGTTATTACTTTGGAAAGTGGCTCTGCAAGAGTCTCTGTAAGACATGTGAAAATTAATCTCAAAATTCTTTTTTGTATTACAAATCGACTCTCCCAACGAAAACTATAGTAACTCATAAAATTCGTGTTTCAGTTACAATAGTTGAATAATTGATTATCAAGGTAAGATTTCCCTAGAAAACTATAGTAACTTTCTGTGGAGATACAGGAGAAGTAGTACATCGTGAACTATATAGTAAGTTGTTACAATTCTTCGATTCTTAAGGACACCATTTAAACATTTAATCACAATTTTCTCAAAACTGAAATTGAGTTACTATAGTTTTCGTTGGGAGAGTCGAAATAATCCATTTATATCAGTTGCTTGGCCTCATATGGCAATGTTATACCTTAGGACTGGGTATACGAATGCATAATACATACTAATTAAATAGGTTCAATGAAAGTTTGCTTTTAAAGTTAGAAAAGCAAAATATAGTTTGTTCACAGATTACTGACATTTTCTTCAAAGTCTAGTTCATAGTCTACCATGGTACCAAGGAACTTTGTGCTAATACTTGATTTTATTATTGTATAGTTGACGTTAAATTCAAATTCACTAAGCCGATTGTATTTTGATTTAAATTCGATGATAACTGTTTTGCTTATGTTATTTATCAAGTGATTATTCGTACACCATTGGTTGAAATTAGTTATGACGGAAATAACTTTTTCATTGAGTTTGATATATGATTTTACAGTAACAACGATTGTAGTATCGTTTGCATACAGAAACACCTTGCCATCCTGTATATAGAACGGTAGGTCATTTATGTACAACAGAAACAACAATGGGCCTAGGACCGCCCCTTGAGGAGTTCCTAATTCTCTTTCGTAACTATCTGACAGAGCTGGGCAAAGTATCAAGTATCAAGTACTTGAAGTAGTTTTATGTGCAAAGTATATGGTGAAACTACTTCAAGTAAAGTACTTGAAGTAATTTAAATGAGTACTTTGCCCAGCTCTGCTATCAGAGTACTTTGAATCGATTTTAACTTTTATTCGCCGATTTTTTAATGATATTATCCATTGATTTACAGGGCCCCGAATACCCATTTTTTCAATTTGTTCTTTTAAAAATACGAAGTTGATTGTTTCAAACGCCGTCGAAGAGTCAAACAATATTCCAAGGACGTAATTTTTGTTGTTGATGTTTTCATATGATATTATCCATTGATTTACAGGGCCCCGAATATCCATTTTTTCAATTTGTTCTTTTAAAAATACGAAGTTGATTGTTTCAAACGCCCTCGAAAAGTCAAACAATATTCCAAGGACGTAATTTTTATTGTAATTTTTATTGTTGATGTTTTCATGGATAAGTATTGTTAGATATTTATACCCCGAGAGACATCTATGAACGTTCCCTCTAAGTTCTAAAGGTAGACAGTAAACAAAGAACAATTCGTTTGGTTCGTTCGGCAATCATCCCAGAGATGGTGCGCGCGGTGTTATAATCTGGACTTCTTGAAACATCTAGAGAGTGATGACATCATGACAGACTATTCTGGATCCCTCATATTTGGGCATATAAAGGCATGGAGAAGCTCATAACGGACAGTTTATCTTTGATAGCAAGTTCAGTAAGATCAGAAAGAAAGAAAAGTGATCAAGTGACTGAAGTAGTGAATTGTAGTACTTAGTGTAATATTAGTAAAGTAATTAATTGTTGAAATTGTAGTAATTATTATTAGTAAGTTAATAAATTAGTGTTTTAATTTCCTACGATACAGGATGTTTACAAAAGGAGTGTAAACACGTAACAGTATAGTAAACGAGAAACTTGTTTATCCTATATTGGGAAAATATTAAAATTAATGAATTTGAAAATTTATTTGAAACCTTTTTTTATAGGATTAGCAGTTGTCGAGAAAATCACATGTGGGTTTATGATTTTCTCATTGGTGATTGGTGGTCCGGTACTGCAATTATCGTTGCTACTAGATTTCCACGTTCTTCGTTATTAAATAGGTTTTGCCTATACTCCCTCTACTGTTTTTTTTGCCTTCAATCTCCAACACCTTCACTGTTGGTAAATTGTTTATAACAAAAAATTAA
Source organism: Rutpela maculata (assembly GCA_936432065.2). NCBI lineage: Eukaryota > Metazoa > Arthropoda > Insecta > Coleoptera > Cerambycidae > Rutpela > Rutpela maculata. The sequence goes on from OW386286.2 coordinate 16,083,802, forward strand.
TCACAAATTTCAAAAATATTAATAATTTGATGAATGAACTAACGTAGAGCACTTCTTGGATAAAGCAACTTGTCGTGCACGTTTAGTTTTACTAACAATTCGTTACTTTTAGGTTTTAAATGTAGAATTTTATTTAACAGAAAACATTCTTCTTGTTTGTGTCATGACCGAAACGGCATTTCAGTTTTTGCTCTGCAGCTTTTTATTTAACTTTACCTGTTTGTATGTTAGTATGTTTAGGTCAAATCTTACAAGTCAATTTTGAACTACTTAACGACGTCCAATTGAGCTGAAATTTTGCAAAACTGTAGAGTTCTGGTGACAATATAATAATAAGGTACCAAAAGTGAGTTTTCTTAGTTTTTTAAACTATAATTTGATCGGATAGTGTATTCACTCAAACGCTACATTCTAATAAATGGCGGAGGATCCGGTACTTTTAAGTAAGGATGTCGCAATAAATATAAAACTAATAATTAAGACGAACTAAAAATTTTAAATCTATAACTTTTCTGAAAAATATACCTATAGTCTATGGTTCACTTGTTTAGTTCTTAACGACATTAACATTAAGAATTGTATGTAAAAAAACTTTTTAAAAATAAGCTTTTATTATTATTTGGGGGTACTAAAACGAAAAATAAAAATAATTGTCTTAAAAGCTTGTGGCGTGAATAGAAAAAAAATTACAACCCTCTGCTTTTAAGACAATTAATTTTCTTTTTTTCGTTTTAGTACACCTAAATAATAATAAAAGTTTGTTTTTAAAAAGTTTTTTGTACATATAATTTTTAATGCTAATGTTGATAAGAACTAAACAAGTGAACTACAGACAATAGACATATTTTCCAGAAATCTTCTATAATACAATACGCTACCGGACTGAGTTAGAAGTTATATTACCACGAAATTATTAAATTATATCTCATTAGTGCGTAGATGGGGATATTCCATTTCTATTTCTAAATTGCTTTGAGATTGCAATCAAAGCGGCTTCTTTGGTAATGTAACTTTTAATGGGTCTCTGACTTATTCAAATTGCGCTCTTAAAGACTGTTTATAGGCTAGGCATTTCAATATGTAAAATGAGGACGAATGTGTGAATTGTCTTGAATAGTTTAGCTCACAATTGCTAAATAATTGTAAATCGTTTTCATGTCGGATTACTCTCATCCTGTTTCATCCATAATGATACAACTTTTTGTTGTAACTTCGACAATTAAGAAGTTATAAGCAAAAATTAAAGAAAATTTAGGGAATGAAAAACCATTATTAATAACTTTTTTCTAAAAACCTCATTTACCATTGCCCTTCCTCCTCTTACAGCTCTAAAAAACGCTTGAAAATGATCAAAATGTGAAAAAACAGTAGGCCAAATTATTTATTATGAAATGCTCTACAAAAAAGCACTGATGCATTTTTTTCATAAAATTAATAGAAAAGAAAGTTATTAACAATAATGTACATAATAGTTTTTCATTCCCTAAATCATTATCGAGGTTACAACAAAAAGTTATATACAAGTTGTAGATAATATTATTGTCTTCAAAAAAGCTGTGAGCTATTTTTTTGTGGAAGTTATAGTTTTCAAGATATATTAAAAAAAAAACATTTACACGTTTATTTTCAAGATGGCGGCCAAATGGGTGCACCCCCAGTCCCGAAAACTCAAATTTAAACTCATGTTGAACCCCCCCCCACATAATAAAAAAATAAAATCACATCTTACCCAAAATGCACGGTTAACCCATTTTTAACGCCGGATTAAGTGGATCACTTCGCAAATACGAAAACGAAGACTGCATTACATTTGATCGACACATTTTTAAAACCGTATTTAAGGAGATAAGGTAGTAGTCAAACTTTTCAGTATTTTTTTAATCTTTTTTTTTTAAATCTCGGTTTCTAAAAGTTCAACTGGAACAACAATTCTAGATATACGAGAAGTCAAACTAATTGATGTTATATTATAAAAATAAAAATTGCAGAACTCGACATTTTTAAACGAATCGTTATACAGGATGTCCAGAGATTTCTGTCATTAACTTTAGGTGGTTTTTTGCAAAAATATGAAAGAGATTTCCTATAGGCATATCGTTATGTTTCCCAAGAAAATATTCAAAAGACAAGAACTCGAAAAATTAAACTGTTAACTTTAGGTAAAAGTGCAAGGGCCAAAAAACGTTTTTAGAATCCCAATAAAGTTCAGATAATTTTTTTGGAATTATTTATCAACTTCTGAATTTCGGTAAAAAATATGTAATATATACATTAATAAGAGTTGATCAAAACTCTAAAGTTAGTAATTTAAGAGTAAAAACTTCTTGGATATGTAATACGACGCGAATTATCTAGTTTTGACAAGGACATGGGCATGGACATTTCTTGATGTACAGATCAAGAAATGTCCATTTTTGGAGGTCTTACCCGTTTAGACATTCCAACAGAAACGTAAGCACTACAATATATCAAAATTTCAAAATGTTGCTCTGAAACTTAAATTCCCTTTAAAGAATACGGGAGTTCCAACATCTTTGGTGACCCTGTCACGCCTCCGCTTTGCCTACGCCACTGGTGCGTGGTCGTAGGAGTCCTAAACACAGATCAAACAAACCAGATGTTTCACTTATGACGTTTCATGGCTTAGATAATAAATCAACTCCTGGGAGGTACCAATTTGTGCAGCGATCTGCGCATATACCAAGTAGTCTTAACCAGCGATTATAGTCAGAGAGGGGAGCTGATGACACATAACAATAATTAAAAGTCACCTAATAAATACTCAAAAAACCACTTATATGTATAACAATAACAGCTCTAACCTTCAATACAATACACCACATTCCAAAATAATTAATATCACCGGTGTAGCTGATGACGACTTCCATCTCTGAGATTTCAGTACTAAACACTCCCTCCTGTGACATTATACTCGCTGATCTTAACTTCCATGTCAACCGCTAGGTTGCTCTGTTTATGTCTTCTGCGCAAAATCCTGGAAGGTATACGTCACATCACAAAAAATGAAACTGGTTTGTTTGATCTGTGTCCTAAAAGTATAGTCAGTTACATTGGTATCTAACAAACATGTTGTTATTACCTTTAAAACAAATCCAGTATACACATTTCTTGACGAAGAGATTGATACCAGTGCTTGTACTTGTTTCATTAAAAATCTCAGGAAAGTACCTTTGCTGACAGACTATCAGAATAAAACTTTATTGAATTTCACAATGATCCGTCGAGAACTAAATAATAATTAATTAAAACCATCACTAGTTTTCACGATCATTACTCTTGTTTTGTTCCTCTATTGGATAAATAAAATTATTATTATTCATTCGTTCGCCACTGTCTCAAACACTGGACAATTAATCGGATCAAACTTTTATCCAGCTATCAGTAAGATACTTGTTAACAAAATGTGTTAATATGAAAGTCATATTTTAATAAGTGTAGAAAATATGATTATTTCGATAAAATGTAACAATTTACAGGAATAAATATAGCAAACGGGAAGTTTTCTTATCTTTCGAAATAGTCACTGAGTATATTGGGAAGAGATAAAGGATGGAGCTAATTTTTTTATTTGAAACTCTTTTTTAGTAAAATTAACAGTTTCGAGAAAATTGTATGTGAATTTATGATGTTGTCTTTGATGATTGATGACTGATGGTCCAGTATTGTCATTAGTTGCCAACAGATTTCCAACAAGTCTTGTATATAATCTCTCCACTGTTTTACCTTGTCTTCAATCTCAAATAGTGCCACTACTCTACTCCTTCATCATTGCTTATAATCAAAACATTAACCACAAATTTATAATATGATAATAATTTCACTAATGTTATACTCATAGCCCTTCCTGGATAAAACAAGTTTACTTATGAGGTATGCATTACAAACGATTTAATAATAGGTAACTAGCTAGTTATCTTAATAGTTTAGTTTACCCTAAAATGATAAATTTCATATCAAAAAATGATGAAGATATTATTTGAGTGGGAAAGTATATTCATCAAATTCTAACAATAAATCATTAATATTTACAAACCCCTTTTCATTCATTTGTGTAGGCTAGTTCACAAAATATGAACAATTTTCATATATACTCAAATTCATAATAAATATTAAATGATGCTCTAATAATATAAATTCATGTATACTTGCGGGAATTCTATATTTGACATGAGGCATTGAATGAAGCACCATCATTAGTCCAAAAATTACCGGAAATGTTATTAAATTGATCATTAATAATAAACTATCGAATTATAAAGCTAGAACGCAATATTTGTTTGTATTCATATATAAATAGTTGATTTTAATAATATAAACGTAATTATTGGAATTATCATCGATATGTTTTCTGGTATAATAGGGTTGAATTACATTATTTTTTATTGGTAACAAATTCCTCGCTACGGCCATACAGCGCCAGCGGTAGTAGTTGAAAGTTTACTTAAATTTTTCATTGGTTTTATTCAAATGACATTTCATTAAACCACTCCCTTGAATTCTCTGATGGAGTGATGACGACAAAAATAAATTTTTATATTTTCGAAGCATGGCCTTTTAATAATATAAAATTTGTATACTTTTTTGAAATAATAAAATAGGCATATTATAACCAGACAAAAAATTTTAGTGCTCATAGTAGAAAAAAATGCATATATCTAAAATTTAGCATAGTAGAATACTCATGAAATATTCACAAACGGCCATATGGACAGATAGATAGATAGCGTTTATTTAACCACATTATATACATGTTTGTACATTTGTACACTCAAAGAAATAGTATGGGTAAATTCAACAAAAAAAAATGGTTAACTAACAATATCGTTAATTTTGTTAAACCAAACTATATTGATGGTATTTTTAAACAAGATTGTTATTTTAATTAATAAAAAGTTGTCGTACAACAAAACAAACGTTAACTTAAAAATAGATGAATAAGACTATTATTTTGTTCGTCTGACTATTATTTTGTTGAATTCTGTCAAATTAAACTAGATAATAGTATATTTTATTTTTAACTATTATCGAATTGTAATTTTAACCCAGTATTAGTTCGCTGTATTATTGTACTTGGTAGACAAATCACTATTATTGTCGTCTTCTAGAAGTTCTAAAAGAATTACCATAAAATTTGTTTGCTTACCACGTAGTCTATTACAGAAATTATTCCCAGATGACGCCACATACAAATCACTGACAATAATCAATCATGCATTATCTTATAATCTTATGAATTTATAGATTAATATAAATTAATAACATGATTGCAATGTTCAAATTCTCTCAGGGATCATCGATATATTTGAATGGATTTTATAAACGATCTCTAATCTTTGATTTGGGTGGTCTGATGTCTCAATACTGAGTACAATAAAGTGTAGATCAACCTAAAAAGCGCTGCTCAAGGAATCACTACTTCCACATCCAGATTCTCTATCCAAGTCACTCACAACGAAAAAACTTTGTATGTGAAAATAATTGTTTATGGAACTTTAATAATATAATATTTGAAATCCTCTACCCCAAAAACCCATAAAACGATACCCCACATCGGTAGTGGGGAGGGGAGGTGGTGATAGGGGGGTGATAGTGGGGGTGGATGAAGTAAAAAAATATTTTGGGGTTTCTGGTTCCTGTACATACACTAAATCACAATTTTTTTTCATCCCCTTTAATAAGGGGGTGGGGGTAGTAATGGAGATGGCTAATGCCAAAAATTTTTTTGAGACCTTAACTTCTCTTGTATATACTAAATACCAATGTTATGAACTCTTAACCTGCTTTATTGACCTCCAAATTTACCCCAATTTACCCCCCAACCCTTCGACGGAATAAGATGAAAATATAATCTAGTTCTAGATCTCGTTAAAGTACATATGTGTACCAAATTTCAAGTCAATATCTTAAACGGTTCCAGAGTAAACGTGCGCACAAAAAAGTTACAGACAGACCGACAGACAGACAGACCGACAGACAGACAGAAATTTTTTTTCGTTCAAACTTAAAATCTCGACGTTTCATGACATTTTAAGCCTATTTGGACAATAAAAAATTTTTAAAATTTTTTTGTCGTTACTATATTTCCACTGGACGTGGAAGTAAAATTAGTTGGTGAACAAAAAACAAAGTCGTTGTACTATTTAATTGTAGACCAAATTGAAAATGGTTAGTGAACAGAAAAAAATGTCATTGTACTATTTAATTTGTTACAAGAAGATATGATTATTAAACTACTATTTGTTTACGAAAACAAATAAAGTTGTATGATTATTCTTTTCTGATTGATTTAACTATGAAACTAGATAGGCGCGATTTCATATGCTCTTTTTGATTGAATTTACCTATCATTTTCTTTGAGTGTAGCAAGTCAACTAAACAAAAACAATAATAACAAAAAACGAAAAAAAAAGGGTAAATATCACAGATTTTGTAATCAGTACGGTATAAAACGAAAGCTATCTTACAGTACATTGATTATCATATAGTAATAAGTAAGAAAAAAGTAATAAGTAGTAAATAATAATAATAATAAAAGTCTGTAAGACTAAGTCTCCTCCACATCAATATAAAATGCTTGACTGTAGATAGTTATAAATTAATATTTATTAAAGTGATGACTTTAAATAATCATCAACTGAATAAAAACAATGATTCAGTATAATTCTTTTAACAGCGTTTTTAAAGGGGTTTAAATTTAGTAATTTAACTTCAGGTGGTAGTTTGTTATACAGACTAAGGTTTAGTGAATTGTTTTCTGATTTTTTTAGCCCAAAACGAGGTAGTAAATCTGCAGATCTTGTTCTGTAACTGTGGATATCAGAAGGAGCATCAAAACTACTAATGTTTTTATGTATTTCGATAAGGGAAAAATATATATATAAAGATGGTAAAGGCATTATGCCAAATTTTAAGAATAGTGGCTGACAGTGTTCGCTATTGTTATTAATTCCAGCAATTGTTCTAACCGCTCTTTTTTGGAGCCGAAATATTTTTATGGCATTACTTGAATTTCCCCATAAGATTACTGCATATGAAATGCGAGAATGAAATAGTGCAAAATATATTGAAAGTAGTGTGTTAACACCCAATACTAACCTCAACTGACGTAATAAAAAAATTATACTCGAAAGTGATTTGCCTAGAACGTCAACATGACCACGCCAATTCAGTTTATCATCTATTGTAACGCCTAACAGCTTAATGTTTTCTCCATGTGTGATGCTGTGATTAGACGATACAACAAGTTTCTGTGATTTATTACTGTTTAATTTTAGTTTATTTGTAGTAAACCATTTGTCAGCAATTTCCTCAATTTGCTGTAAGTTATTACTAAGAGAAGTACAATCCTTATTTGAAGCAATCAATGTTGTATCGTCTGCGAAGAGAACACAATTATAAGGCTGAAGAAATTGACAAATATCGTTGATAAATAATATGAATAGGATAGGCCCCAGTACAGATCCTTGAGGCACGCCGTGTTTAACATCACTTAAATCTGAGTTAACATTATTAACACTGACAAATAGCTTCCTATTTGTTAAATAGGACGTGAAAAGAGATAGTAGCAGATCGTGAGGAACACAGTCAAAAGCTTTAGAGAGATCACACAAGGCGATTCCTGTGTGCTTTCCCTCCTCAAAGCCACGAACTATGTCATCCACCGCTCTCCGTACTGCTTGCGTTGTCGATAACTTGAGACGGAAACCAAATTGATTTGATGCGATTACAGAATTATGGTCAAGATGCGCGGACAGAGCTCATTTTAAAAGAATTTCAATTAGCTTCCCAAAAATGGGAATAATCGAGATTGGACGGTATATGTCATTTAAGGTGATTACCAGAGGCGTATAAACTGTTACGTTTTATATGAACAATGTTTTATTATAAATTTAGGACAAAGATTTACTAAGGTTCTGATTAAGCACATAAAAATAAGAGGACATACAAGATATTGAAACTGTACTTATACAGTGTGTCTCTCAGGTCTAGATTAGGTGACATCTTATTTTTAAATAAATTTTACTTTAAATTGTTATTAATTTATTAATAAGAATATTACGAAATGAGCGAAAATTGCAATCGGACGTTGTCTACTCTGCATACCTATTTGTGTAATAAAAATATAAAGAATGTTGGCGATGTACTTAGTCTCTGAGGCACGATGTAAAAGTAAATTGTTTTATTTTAAAAATTAGCATATCTACACGAAAAAGAAAGTTTTGTCGAACATTTTGGAGTATGCGATGTATTGATTTCTTGTGAATCGAAATTTTGTATCGTTCCTTATTACTTCCACATCCGGTGGAAGTATAGTAACGACAAAAAAGTTTTTAAAAATTTTTATTGTTCAAATAGGCTCAGAATGTCATGAAACGTCGAGATTTTAAGTTTGAGCGAAAAAAATTTTCTGTCTGTCGGTCTGGTCTGTCTGTCGGTTTGTCTGTGTGTAACTTTTTTGTGCGCACGTTTACTCTGGAACCGTTTAAGATATTGACTTGAAATTCGGTACACATATGTACTTAAACGAGATCTAGAACTAGATTATATTTTCATCTTGTTCCGTCGAAGGGTTGGGGGGTAAATTTGGGGTAAATAGGTAAATCAAGCAGGTAAGAGTCCATAAAATTGGTGTTTAGTATATACAAGAGAACTAAGGTCTCAAAAAAAAATTTGGTATTAGCCACCTCCATTACCACCCCCACCCTATTATTAAAGCGGAAAAAAATTGTGATTTAGTGTGTGTACAAGAACCAGAAACCTCAAAATATTTTTTTACTTCATCCACATACAAAAAAATAGCCGATGATTTTACGGCGTTACTTATATCTCTTTCTAGATTTCTTTTATCTCTGAAATGGAGTATATCTAAATTAAATCGCTAAATAATGCTAGTTTTTTTGTGAATGATAGATACATTGTATATGATTATTTAATAACTTTGTTTACAGTTTTTTCATCAACATCCTGTTAATTTAAATTGACACGACTCAGTTCAAATCTGTTTTTAATTTTCATTAATAACACGATTAAAATTTATATTCTTAATGGACAAAATATGCTTGTCTATGTGCAGTTCTCTCTCAATTGCAACGATTTAAATGAATAAATATTTTATCCACAGATTTGTTTAGTAAAAATAATAATATTAATACATCTGATTTCTTCCATTTTTTGGGATTTTTCAAACTTGAAATGTATATTGAACCGGTGAACACGAATTTGCACCATTTTTTATTGCGAAGAAAAAATTGACCAGGAACTATATTTTGATACTTAATAAAATTAAAAAAAAACAAACGGCAAAAAAATTATAAACAAGGGTGTCCCCTTCTCTAAGTCCCTGGTTGAGTTTCATTTTGGCCATGAAATAACAGCCCTTTTTTATATTAAATAACGTACCGAACGTCAACGCTGTAGCACTAAAAGTTTTTGAAATATCAATTTCGGGGCTCCACTTTCAAAGGACCCTAGCTCCTTTATTAAGCATTTCTAGGCACATATGAAATATATCAAAAAATTTAAGAATGGTTCACCGAAACCAAGTCAATTTAAAGTATGTGGTATATACTTTATTTAGTATATTTAAATAGTCGATTCCCAATTTTGCTCTCCATGTTCACTGAAAATTGTCGTCTTGAAGATGCGCATAAATAGTAAAAAGTTACAATCAATTACTTCCACATCCACGTAGTGGAGTAGAAGTAACAGTAAAAAAACGGTGAGAAGTTAGGAAGGTGGCATAATAAAAACTTGAGAATGTTGCATGATATATCTATAGTAAAGGAATGGTGCGATTCAAATCTTCTCACATTTAATATTGCTAAAACTAATATAATAGCGTTCGGTTGCAACTTAGAAGAGCTTTACCTGGGAAGTCACATTCTAGAAAATAAAACTCATACAAAGTTTCTTGCACTGTATATCGACAATAAATTAAATTTTCAAGAACATATTAAGGAATCTAAATAATAAATTAGCCTCTGGATGTTATGCTATTCGCACAATTTCTATCGAATTGGGATGCTCTACTGCAAAAACAGCATACTTTTCCTTAATAGAGTCACCCCCATTTTGGGGATTGTGCAGCCAACAACTATTAAATGGGGTGCTCATTTTGCAAAAACGAGCAGTAAGATATATGTGCAAAGCGCGTTTTAGAGACTCTTGCAAACCTCTATTTGTTGCTCACCAGATATTAACTGTAGTATCTATTTTTATCCACAAAACGGTGTGCTTATTTCATAAAAAACGAAATACTTTTGAACGTACAGAAAATCGCCGCATTACTCGCCAAGCAAATGACATTACTCTACCCATACCATCTACCAACTTCACAAAAAATTCTCTAATTTACAGTAGTAAGAAAATTTACAATCGTATCCCAGTAGCATTGAAAAATATCTCCTCTGACAAACTATTTAGGAAGGCTGTAAAAAAATTCTTAATTGATAAACCCTATTATAACTTACAGGAGTACTGTGACGATACATTTTAATGTGTTTAGTTCACTAGTTTATAAAATATACAACTCGTATGTTCGTGATTTTTGTATCTTTGTAATTTTTCTGTTTTTGTTTTGTATTGTTTGTAAACCGACTAAACAAATATTGTTTGTGTTATACTTAAACTTTGTCAATGAGAATTATTTCTTTGGACAATAAAGTATCTCTCTCTCTCTCTCTCTCTCTGTCTCTCTCTCTCTGTATCTCTCTCTCTCTGTCTCTCTCTCTGTCTCTCTCTCTCTCTGTCTCTCTCTCTCTGTCTCTCTCTCTCTCTCTCTCTCCCTCTCTCTCTCTCCCCCTCTATCTCTTCCCCTCTATCTCTCTCTCTGTATCTCTCTCTCTCTCTGTCTCTCTCTCTCTCTCTCTCTCTCTCTCTCTCTCTCTATCTCTATCTCTATCTCTATCTCTCTCTCTCTCTCTCTCTCTCTCTCTATTCAACCAGACCTAGAAATATCTCAAAAATTCTATCAATTCAAACTGGGCGATAGTCCGCTAACCCACAACATAATCCGAATCAGACAGCATAATGAAACCTTTTCGATATTCGACACACCTTACCATACCAGGCGTTGCCTGTTTTCTACCAACCTCTTCCCTATACCATAACCTATAATTTCCCCTCCTTTGATATTTACCTCAACTTTACTAAATTGACCTTTTCTGTCCTCTCTCTCCTTTATTAATTTTGTTCTTGTTTGTCCTCTCTTATTTTGAAAATCCCCTTTAGGCCGAAAAATCTTAAAATCTGAACATTTTATAAGACAACTTCTATTTCACCACATTTTCCTGGCGGCAGGAAGACCACCAGGATGAAATTGTTTCGAACGGGTTTTTTTGTTGAGTTTTGTTTTCCCGTGTCAACAAACCTAATTTTTTAGTGCGTGTGTGCAGCAATTAAATTTAAGAAGTTCTATTTTAATTATTTTTAAGTATCTTTGTATGTTATTTTTAAATTGTTTATTGTTAACGTTAAGTTTTTGATTTTTAAACAGGAGGAGCATTGGCTCAAAAACCATCGTTAAGCCGAATCGGACCTGCTCCGTCCAGACCCAACCACGGCGCTGCGCGCTGTAGATGTCTGGATAGCTCCGGGTTAGACTTCGGGGAATATTAATAAATTCTTGTTCAGTTCAGTTCAGTTCAGGCCTAAACTAGACCACCTAAATAAAGCAATGTCGCGCGTGGTGGGGATTTGGATGGGTGTACTGACCATCGAATGAACACCGCGCAGCGAGAAATCTAAAAGGGGAGAATATCACAATAAGCCCAAGCGGCTGCAGTGATTGATTCCGGAAACAATACTTAGACGGCTCCCGGAAAAAAAATAAAAACCGTTAAAAAAAATATTTGAAAATTGTTTTTGTTCAAATAGGCTTAGAATGTCATGAAAATGTCTGTCTCTCTGCCTGTCTGTAACTTATTTTTATTTTTTGTACGCCACTCTGAAACGGTTTTTGATATTGACTTGACTTTGGTACACCTATGTATTTGGGTGGAGAAGTAGGTAAATGGGGATAAATAGATAAGGCAACCAAGTAAGAGTCCATCAATTTAGGATTTAGTGTGTGCACAAGAAGCCAAAGTCGCAACATTTTTCTAGCATCAGCCACTTCCAATATCACCCCCATTACCACCTCCACCCAATTATTAAAGGGTATAAAAATAAAATTGTGATTTAGTGTATGTACAAGAACCAAACCAACCTACCCCGCGTTCAAAGAAGTTTTTTAATAACAGTTTTTTGCTTAGGAAGACGCGAAAATTTACGCAAAAAAGTTTTAGCTGATTTTTTTTTTTTTTTCATTAAATAAATTCGAATTATTAATTTCACCGCTTGTAACTATTTTGGGCTGTATTAGACCAGGGTCGATAGTTTTTGAGACCAAAAATAATTATAGTAGGATGAAACCCATTGGAAAAGGTAGAGAATATAACAAAAAAGAAAGGAAAAATAATTTACGGGAGATCTGAGGTCGGGAAGGGGAAGGGGGTGAGTTTTTAAGGGTAAAAAACGGTTTATCTCGATTTCCGGCAAAACTACAAGTCCTATGAAAAAAATGGCAAAGTTGTAGGTAATAAAAAGATCTACGACTTTTGTTTTTACACTTTTTTCACATAACCTCAAAATTTATGTGAAAAATTCAAATAACCAAGTGTTTGGTTTTTTATTTTTATCGTTTGCAAAAAAATTTATTTTTTCACGAAATTTGGTGAAAACTTACCTTTTTATGTCCCAAACACACAGTAATTTTTTTGATTTAAAATATTCATTTTTTCACCTTATTTTGACTTAATATCGAAAAAGCACCCTAATTTTCAATCGAAAATTCTCACGTCAAAATATCTGCTTTTTTAAAAAAGTCGGTGGGCTTTTTGTTCGTTGAAGTCTCTATTTTCTGATGTATAAAAAAAATATACATTACTCTGGTAAATGTTCTCAGAAAATGCAAATAAACGAAAAAAACTCGAATCCGAAAATTTTTTTTGATCATTATGTACAATTTTGAGCTATTTATTAAAATTTACACTTTAATTACTCGAAAAACGTAAGATTTCCTGTTACATTGATTAAAAAAAAAATTGCTAATCGAAATATACTACTATAATTAACAACCAAATAAGTTAATAAAGTTAATATTTAATAAGACATCTACAATATTTTGAGAAAGTTGTAGAATCTTCTTTAAATTATATGCGTAGATGCCTATTTATTGCTATTTTAAGATAACTTATATATCTGAGTGACCTTCGGAAAATTTTGGCCCATCAAAAGGTATTTCATAGAAAAGTGGGGAAGGGGCTAGGAAGGTCTGGGCCTTACTACCTGTTATTTCGTAGCAGCTGTATCAATTAAATTCAAATAATCATGATATTTATTTTCTCAAGCCAGGTTCTGGAAATATAAAAGATCTATTTTTCAAGTCTAATAGTTTCAAATATGAATCCTTCAAAAATACCGTTGCATTTCTGCATTGTTTTTCTATGGAATCTGTGGATCTAGATTTGCTGGAAAAGGAAAGAAAAGTATCGTCAACTCATTATTAGACGATAAAAATTTGTCAAATTTGGCCAATATTTTTTATAAAAAAGATGCAAACAAAGAAGATATCAAAAAAAAATGGATTACAATTAATCAAATCTATTTATAAATGTAAAAATGATAATATAACACTGAATCAATTAAGATTTAAAAAATATCAATTGGCAAGAATTAAATCTTCTTTCATATTGGCAAATCTCACACCCACAGAAGGTGCAGCAGAACAACATTGTTACAGGGCATATTATCAGCTTCAGACTTGGCTGGGTAATGAACTGACAGCAACAGGTTGGAGCTGGAAGCAACATCAACGGGGCGTTATACCCAAATTTACAGAAAAGGAATTAATTCCGGAAATATTGCTCAAAACTATTTGCTGCAGCTGTGAAACTGGATGTAACAGTTTAAAATGTGGCTGCCGAAAACATGGTTTAAAATGCACAAATTTATGCTCAAATTGTCATGGTTCTGAAACATGCTCCAATGTGGAAGAAAAAACCTACGAGGAAGTTGATGATTCAGATGAAATTGTGGATGAAGAACCAATGCAGACCGGAAATAATATTGGAGACGAAGACGGTGATGGTCTTGAAGATTTCGAAGATTCACTAGAATCGGGAAGGTTTGTCGAATCTAACGATGAAGAAATGCCATCAAAGAGACAAAAACTAATGGAGAAATGATTAGAATGCAAGATAAGGTATTTATAAATAACAAGATTATTGTATTTAAAAAAATTATAATGAATAACGTAATCAGTATAAAGTATCTAAATTCAATAGTACGATTTACATGTATATTTATATATTATGAGATTTTCAATGACATAAATGTAATTAGAATTTAATAAATCAACTTTATTACTGAAAAAAATTGCAGCAGTCACATTTTTTAGATGAAATCCCCTTTAAATCCTATTTTTAATATTTAGAACAACTATTTTCGCATATTTTTTGCAATCTTTATGTTTTATGGATTTGTAATTTTTTTGTTTATCAATGTAACATGAAATCTTACGTTTTTCGAGTAATTAAAGTGTAAATTTTAATAAATAGCTCAAAATTGTACATAATGATTCAAAAAAAAATTTTCGGATTCGAGTTTTTTTCGTTTATTTGCCTTTTCTGAGAACATTTACCATAGTAATGTATATATTTTTTTATACCATCAGAAAGTAGAGATTTCAACGAACAAAAAGCCCACCGACTTTTTTAAAAAAGCAGATATTTTGACGTGAGAATTTTCGATTGAAAATTAGGGTGCTTTTTCGATATTAAGTCAAAATAAGGTGAAAAAATGAATATTTTAAATCAAAAAAATTACTGTGTATTTGGGACATAAAAAGGTAAGTTTTCACCAAATTTCGTGAAAAAATAAATTTTTTTGCAAAAGATAAAAATAAAAAAACAAATACTTGGTTATTTGAATTTTTCACATAAATTACAACTTTGGCGTTTAACTTTTTTTCATAGGACTTGTAGTTTTGCCGGAAATCGAGATAAACCGTTTTTTACCCTTAAAAACTCACCCCCTTCCCCTTCCCGACCTCAGATCGCCCGTAAATTATTTTTCCTTTCATATTTGTTCTATTCTCTACCTTTTCCAATGGGTTTCATCCTACTATAATTTTTTTTCACTTTTTACCATTTTCAAAATCATCGACTCTGGTCTATATCTCAGAAACTAGAAATCGACAACATATTAAATAATTCAGTCAATTTGGCCGAAATTCAATTCCCATAAGAAAATACCGGGGTACATTGAACTTTGGGGGGGGGGCTTCTGGCCGCCCCTCATAAGGAGTCTTAGAAGTGTAATAAGTACATTGCTACTTATTAAATATGTCCTTGCATTTAAAAAAATAAATAAATCCAGGTTTCTGTCCTCTAATTCCTTGACGCCATTTTGTTTTTAAGGCATAACTTTTTTCCCCTCACCATTTACAACTTATCGTCATGTCAATTCGTAAACTACGTTAACACGTAGATCCGTTAACGATTGCGATCTGTAGAGTGTTTACGTACGTACATACCGACCAACTGACACAGACTTGTGACAATTTTCAATAGCAATTTTAGAACCTAACAAAAATTCAAATCAATTTAAATGTACCATTTTTCAGAATATAATCTTCAAATTTCAAAAAGCTATAATTAAAATCGATTCCTTACAGAACGAACCCATTAAAAATTACTGTTACCTGCGAAACAAAGCGTTAGCGAGCTAAACGAAAATAGAGCACACATCCGACGAAGTGTGCAATAAATAGAAAAACCTCATCAAATGATATAATGTCTTATCAATTTTTTGTATGAGTATATTCAAAGTAGAAGGCGGCCAGACAGAGCAACGTGTACCTGCAAGCAGACATAGTCAGGAAACAATAAACATTGATGCAGAGAAATTAAAAACATATATCACTCCATGTACAGAGTAACTACATCTCTTCCGTTCCCTTATCGACATTGTTGACCATTCCGATAAAGCCAAAGTTACGGCGAACTTCAATAAAACTACGCCGTCAGGTTAGTCTAATACACGTTTGAAATCGATAATTATACACTGCAACGTACAAGATGCACAGAAGTCTGTAAGACCACTTTAACTTCAATAATCACCACTTACTACCAAGTTCTTCCGTGTGATTATTCTTGCCGAGCGGCAAAATGTAAAAAACCAATTGATCACTTAATACTTGTTCGAGCATTTCTGCTTTTTCAAACAGAAAGCGAGAAAAGTGAGCTCCATAAAAGCATCGAAGTTTTCCTCCTTTTCGTACTTTAAGGACGGTCTCTGGGGTGTATCTATCTATTATTCATTGATTCCTCTCATATAGGTCTCTCGGTGCAGCTACGGACTCTCTTTAAGGTAAAATATTTGCATATGTGTACCGCGTCTGATATACAGGGTGTCCGGTTCCTGTCGCTAACATTGAGTGGTGATAGTTTTTGCAAAAATATTTCAAAAATTTCTATAGAAGTGTTTCCTAAGGGAGCTAGGACCCTAAAATAGGTTCTTATTTTATATTTCGGGAACCCTTTGTGCTACGGTGACGAGATTTTGTATGTTATTTAGGATTAATAAGAAGTATTATTGTTGTAGAGTTCTAAAAATAAATAATGTTGGTGACATTGACCCGGGTACCGACTGGATGTGCCTATGTCCCGATTTTTAGCATATATTATTTTATGAGCTAGAAGAGTACCGCTCGATGTATTAAGGTACCAAAAATTTAAAAACGATAAATCTTCATTGGAATGGGTAACCGAACACAGGTTGAGCCCCCACCATTTAAATTCCTTTCTATCGTTGTGCATTCAATCTGCTTCGCACCGATAAATATGAAATGTCATACATTCGTAAGTTTACGTACTCAGCTGCCGTTACCTGCATGACATATAGCATAGCTGAATCATCACTTACACATCTTTTCAAAAACTTCTTGACAATAATAATTATTTACCTACAGTGTCCCTTATTAATTTTATCTTTATTTAATATTTCCATAGAAAAACAGTTTAATTAACGTTGTGGTCTTTCTAAATACTTAATTTTAATTGCATTATACTTATATATATGTGTGTGTATGAGTTTATGTGCACTCCATTGAAACAACGTGCAGCGCGGTTAGTACGCGGAAGCTATGTAATTTCAAGACGAGGATTACGTAGTAGATATACCATCCTTCGGAAGGGATGTAAAGCAGGCGCTCCCTTGCCTATTAAATGTTAGGCAAGTAAAAGATCCCTACTCATCTTACGAGAAGAGGTTCGACAAAATTTCCAGGTTGGGGGTAACTCGTCTCCTGGCGTCGCGCGTCGGTGATAGGCCCTGGTAGCGAAAATAGGCCGACGTTAAATAAATAGATAAAAAAGAAGAATCTTTTATATGCTATTCTTATTTTTATTGTACCTAGTGTGTAAATAAAGTATTATTATCATTAATAAGTTCGCAATGGATAAGCCTGTATCTCGAAAATATTTAACATCTATTTCGTACTTACTTAATCGCAATTTAATTCTTTGCAACCTAGGTGAAACTGCAACCTATGTTCTTTTTTATAATGAATACACGAGGTTTGTGGTCTGTTCTTAACGTTACTTTACGGCCATATACGTAATGAAATTTTTGTACCGCCACGGCTACCGCTAAATATTCTTTTTCAATTTGAGCCCATTTTTTTCACTTTTGGTTAAACTTCTAGATGTAAATGATGGGTTCTGATTTGTTATCTTGAAGCAAACAATAACCTCAATCTTTCGATGCATCAATACTTATTATTATTTCCTTTGAATCATCAAAGTTTGCTAATACTACTACCGACTGCGCCAGGTTTTCTGTTGCTCTATTGTACAATGAAACACATTTTCAACTAAAACACTTTGAAATACAGTTGAAGCATACAACATTACTATACTATAATTCTCTAGACCTATTGGCTTAACCTAACTATATCAAAATTCCTGTTGGTGACTCTGCGAGTTACCAATCTTATATATTTTTGGAACTATACAACAATTATGTTCTGGCATCAACCGTAGGAAAGGGGGCGGCACCTTACTTTATAATCTAAACATTTTTTTTTTCATTTTTTAATTTAGTTCCCCGATCAACTTACACAAAAAGAGTCTTCTTTGTTAAACACTGTGCGATCAACTGTTTTTATAAAAACTGATTTAAAATAGTTGTTGCACTGTCATTTTATGTTCCGATTTCAGTTAATTAGTTAAACTGAAATTCTTCAGAAATAAGGCGCCTCTTTGCGTACTTTATGAACTGTTTCGATGATATTTGAGTTTAAATTGAGGTCAGCCTACTAGATTATTAATTGATATCTAGCTAGAAAATGACGCTGCAATAGTTATTTTAAACCAAGTCTTAAAAAAAGCGGTGTTCTATGATGTTTAACAAAGAGAACATTTTTTGTGTAAATTTACGGAACCCATATTTCGGTACAAAAATTTAAGAAACGTAACAAAAAATGTTGGATTATAAAGGAGCCCAACAAGCAAAATTTAAACGTTATACAACTATTTTGTTTTATTGCAATTTTATGAATGTGATAAAATAGCAATAAAACAAAAAACCGCTGCTCAAGGAATCAATACTTCCACACCCAAATTTTCTATCCAAGTCACTCACAACGAAAAACTTTTGTATGTGGAAATAATTGTTTATGGAACTTTAATAATATAATATTTGAAATCCTCTACTCCAAAAACCCATAAAACGATACTCCACATCGTTAGTGGGGTGGGGGTGGTGATAGGGGGTGGTAGTGGGGGTGGATAACGTAAAAAATTATTTTGAGATTTCTGGTTCTTGTACACACACTAAATCACATTTTTTTTAAATCCCCTTTAATAATGGGGTGGGGGTGGTAATATGGAGGTGGCTAATGCTAAATTTTTTTTCGATACCTTAGCCTCTTTTGAATATACTAAATACCAATTTTATGAACTCTTACCTGCTTGATTTACCTATTTACCCCAAATTTACCCCAATTTACCCCCCAACCCTTCGGCGGAATAAGATGAAAATATAATCTAGTTCTAAATCTGGTTAAGGTACATACGTGTACCAAATTTCAAGTCAATATCTCAAACGGTTCCAGAGTAAACGTTCGCACAAAAAAAGGTTACAGACAGACAGTCAGACAGAACGACAGACAGACAGAATTTTTTTTCGCTCAAACTTAAAATCTCGACGTTTCATGACATTCTAAGCCTATTTGAACAATAAAAATTTTTAAAAATTTTTTTGTCGTTACTATACTTCCACTGGATGTGGAAGTAATTGTAGAAATGACAATTATAAAACAAATTTGTTTGTTGGGAAGGCGCTCCCTTCCTTACGCTCCTAGCTGAATTTTATTTCGACCAGTACCATAAAGTAATATTGATACTGAACAACTAATAGACCGGGAGGCAGCGACACATTTTTGGGATCATACCATTAAGGCTGATTTTCACATATGTAATAGTTTATTGCGTGTATATACACGAAACGACGCGGTCAGCTGGCGCACCCACGGGAACATCACCCACGCGTAAAAAAAAATTGTGAAATAAAAACATACCGTCAAAGTTGAAATTTTTTATGTTGTTTAATAATGTTAAAAAGTGATAAAAAATCATAGTCAGCTGTTAAAACGATGGTGGATAATACGTCCGCTGTTCATATAAACATGTTGATTAAAAGTTTAAATTTTAGTAATTTCATCAAGGTTCAAATTTTGTTATATACCAATATGTATAATGTATCTGATTAAAAATTAAGTCAGCTGATGGTGAGAGGGGGGGGGGGGGGTCGTCAGCTGACGCCATAATCATTATTCGCAGCTAGCGCGCGACACGCGGGCCATACGTATCGAACATCGCGCATTGTTTTCATAATAAAAGTTGACAGCTTTTCCGCTCTTAAAAATAGCTTGAATATACAGCATATGAGACAGTATACCATTTCTTTTTTATAAGTCTTCTGCTTGATTATAAATACATTGAATAAAAATAATAATCAGCTGGGTCTGTCATAAGGGAAAAGCTGTCAGCTTTTGTTATGAAAACAGTGCGCGATACTCGATACGTATGGCCCACGCGCCGCATGCTAGCCGCGAACTACAATGTTTATGGCGTCAGCTGACGACCTTTCCCCCCCTCTTACCATCAGCAGACTCAATTTTTCGTCAAATACATTATACATATTGTTATATAAAAAAATTTGAACCTTGATGGAATTACTAAAATTCAACTTTTAATCAACATGTTTATATGTGCTGCGGACGTATTATCCACCGCTATTTTAACAGCTCACTATGATTTTTTATCACTTTTTAACATTATTAAACAACATATAAAATTTCAACTTTGATGATATGTTTTTATTTCAATAAATTTTTTACGCGTGTATGTACGTAATAGACTATTATATAAATGAAAACCAACCTTAATGAAATGACTAGCTCCAAAAGGATGATGCCTCTCGGGCTATAAATCTCGTCGCTATAACACAAAAGTTCATGAAGTTGAATAAAATCTACCCTAGAGCAAGAGCCTTCAAAGGCCTCTAGATCCTTTACGAGGCATTTCCGGACACGTCAGAAGACCTTTTTCTCATATTTTTGCAGGAACTATCATTACCTAAAGTTAACGACAGATATTTCCGGACACTCTGTATATGTTTTGAATTGAACTTTGTGAATAAAAATTCCAATACAATACAATATCCCTCTGTTATGTCATACGTAATATTCAGATTATTTTCATAACGCTGGCATATTTCCTCTTCAAATAACATCCCACGCAGTTCTCGCACCTTTTCCCATTTCTTTTTTCCCATTATTTTTTTACTGTATCCACTGAACATTTCCACATCTATATAACCTTATTACATTGACACCTTGACCTACTTCGGAGTTTCCCCCTTGAAAATTCACCCTCACTTATTTTATCTCCCTCTGATTTCTCTATATATTCATCGACTTATAAAATTCCTTTCTTTCCAGGGTAAGGACCGATAAAAATGGCGGGGCTTGGTGTCCTCAAAAGCAAGCAACAACTGAACCTGAAGAATGGATTCAAGTGGATTTGAAAACAGTTCATATGATTACGGCGACGGAGACGCAAGGCCGTTTTGGTAACGGACAAGGGATTGAGTACGCCGAGGCGTACATGCTCGAATATTGGAGGCCGCGGCTGCAGAAATGGATTCGTTATCATGACAGCAAGGGAGAAGAGGTACGTGAACAAAGGCTAAGAATATACAGATCATAGAACAGTTCAAAAGTTCAAGAGTAATCTGTTTTAGTCGGGGAGCTAGACCCTCGAAATATGCAAAATAAAATTGGTCAATGCAATTTGCAAACATACGAAAACTGCGGTCATATTCTTATGTAAAATGTCCTGCTGAATTCGATTATGGATCGCGATTAGATTCGGAATTGCAAAATCGGAAAAATCTCACTTTTCCACTTCATTGTAAAATTTCTCGGAAATCAGTATTTTACCCCATAATTTTGTTTCCAGCTCGACTTGATTTTAGACACATGTATTCTGAAACATGAAACTTGATGAATCGATTATCACACATGAAATTGTACCAAAGAGAAAACATGGTACAAAAAAAAATTCATTCGGGATCACATGGCGGCATTGAAGAAGTCGATAAAACTTCTTTATTATTCAAAATATAGTACCAGTATAAGGAAGGAAATGTAATTTAAGATCTGCATGTTTGGACTATTAGGAGGTAAACATACCAAAAGTCCCCGAACATAGCAGGTGCGGGGGGTGCAGGGGTCACGAAGAAGGTCCCGGTTTTTGATTTTTCGCTCATATCTCGAAAACCGTTAGCCCTAATCTAAAAGTGGCTATATGCAAAATTAAAGCTGACTAAATTTTCTACAATAATGTTTCTATTAACTTTTTTCGTATCTGTTATGGTTCAGTAATGAATTGTATATCTTTTGACTGTATTCTAACTTTATATATATTTATTATAAATTGAAAAAAATTTGTAATAATCATCGTAGAAAAAAATTTCTTGTACAGATATCCGTTTCACAGCACATTGAACTCAAATATTGAATAAAAAATGTCTTTGTGTCTGTAAGTGTGTGTGTACATTGTACACCTATGTATGTGTGTGTGTGTGTATCGTTTCTTGTAAACACGATAACTTATGTTGGACTTAAAATATTTAATTACAATTTGGAACACATGCAAAACAGCACATTACAATAATTCCTATTGAAATTGGACCATATCTGTAATACATGGTGATAACCAGAGGCATACAAACTCTCACATCATAATAATCTTATTAAAAATACCATGTTCCATATTTTAGGATAACATTGATATATCATCTAATTTAAATAAAGTTGGTTTGCCTAACATACACCTGGTATATTGCGGTTTATAAATCTTATACATCTTCTAATTTTTGTATGCTTAATCAAAAACCTTAGTAATATTTTGCTCTGAAATTAAAATAAAACCTATTTTACTTTGAGTCTGTAAGTCTCTGCATGTCACCATGTATTACAGATATGGTCCAATTTCAATAGGGATTATTGTAATATGCTGTTTTACATATGTTCCAAATTGTAATTAAATATTTTAAGTCTAACAGAAGTTATCGTGTTTACAAGAAACGGTATACACGCACACATACATATACACGCACGCACACACTTACAGACGCAAAGACATTTTTTATTAGATATTTGAGTTCAGTCTGCAGTGAAACGGATGTCTGAACAAGAATTTTTTTTCTATGATGATTATTAATTTTTTTTTTTCAATTTATAATAAATTGATAATAAAGTTAGAATACAGTCAAAATATATACAATTCATTACTGAATCATAACAGATACGAAAAAAATTAATAAAAACATTATTGTAGAAAAATTAGTCGGCTTTAATTTTCGATATAGCCACTTTTTGATTGGGGCTAACCGTTTTCCAGATATGAGCGGAAAACCAAAAACCGGGACCTTCTTCGTGCCCCCTTGCAGCCCCCCACCTCCTACGTTCGGGGACTTTTGGTATGTTTACCTCCTAAATAGTCCAAACACAGACCTCAAGTCAAAAATTGTGATCTCGGCATTTCGCTCTAGACCCCCTACTACCTACTAGGCTACTAGGCTACTACCTAGAGGATACTCCATCAAAAAAAAACATGTGTTTGTTTTCTAATAGTAATTTTGTTTCGAATGAAGTATATGCCATTCCTGATAGCTTCTAAAGGGAATGAAAAAGTTAATCAATTTATAGAGTGGCTTAATAGGTCGAAAGTAGAACGAAAAATTTTATTTTTTAGGACATACCTATAAGCGTGTGTGAAATTTTATACCTATTTTCTTTGTGCTTTTTAGTAGTTCTTGCTCTGAACCAATGTTTGTTTTGATGTGCCAGGCTCATCTTATAAGAACTCTTCTTGGACTTCGAAATTTTCATTTTCACTAGAATCCCCTGGATTACTGCTTGATGATGGTTTCACTGCAATCATTCGGATAATTTTTGAGATTCCTTTTCAGCAGTTTTCTGACGAGAAGCAAGTTGCAGATCAATACCAAGCATAAAACTAGGACGTCCCCTTTTCTTTGGTTAATTAAAAACTATTCTTCATCTATGCTAATCAAATCCAAAGCCTTCCCAAAGGATATATAAAAAAAATCATCCAATTTCTCGGCGAAAATTTGTTCTTTCTCTCTCGCACTAGTACCTTTAGCTGATTTTTGCAATAATGTTTTACTTGCTTGCAGCGCGGGTTCCCGTTCTCTGATTCTTTCGAAATTTTCAAATAAATTATTCTAACGTGATGGAACATTTTCATGAGGTGGCTGCAAGGATCAAAAGAAAATTTCACCCCTATAGAGATGGGCCACATATAGATTTGACTTCGCACAAATAACTGTAATATGATACATTTGTTTTGCACAAACACATACTATGATACACACTATGTAGAATATCTCGAACTTTTAATTCATTCAATTTGAGTAGGAGTAACAAACATATGGTCTCTAGCTGTATTTATTA
The DNA here is from genome assembly GCA_936432065.2 of Rutpela maculata. NCBI lineage: Eukaryota > Metazoa > Arthropoda > Insecta > Coleoptera > Cerambycidae > Rutpela > Rutpela maculata. Next base: position 16,107,911 of record OW386286.2, read on the forward strand.
TACTCTTCGCAAATACGAAAACAAAGAGTATATTGTATTTGATCGGCACATTTCTAAAACCGTAAATATCGCTCGCAGACAAAAAATTTTCATTACATTGTGTTAGTGAACGAATTCTGAACAACTTTCAAAATGTCCGTCCGTCCGTCACGTTTCTTGTAAGCCCGATAACTCGAGAAAGAAAAATCCGATTGTACTGAAATTTGGACAGTAAGTTAGTGTTAGCTCGGGGAAGAACCCTATTGAACAAAATCGATCAGTAAATAAAAATGTTATTAATGATTTAAATTTAAGAATTTTTTTTTTTTGATTTTTATGTTTTTGTAAAAATTTACATTTTTTACATTTTTTTACGTGTTAGATAGTTCTTACGCTTTTGACTCGGAATCCAAGGGTCCCAGGTTCGAAACCCCACATGGTATGGTGTAGTTTTTTTTTATTTTTTCTTTATTTTACACTGAGTCTTTCACCAACTAAGTTTGTACTATAAAATTAAAAATGTCTAAAACTAACATTATTTACAAAAAGCTGCGAAGGGTATCCTATAGAATGTGTAACAATTATATAAAAAGTTTAGTATACCGGCGAAGAGTACGTTTTTAGCTTGTTTTTTCTTGTGCTCTATTAGAAATATCACGAGTACAATAGAAAGCGCGAAATTTGTCAGAGATTAATTTACGGGTTCAGATATAGACTAAATTTGTGAAAGAAGTCAGCCTTAATTAAGCAAATTTTCATGACCACTTAAAACTACATCAAGTTGGCTACAGTTAAAAAAACAAACATCAAGTCAAAGAGCAGTATCCGGTGTTTTGAAAGGTTTTCAGTCGCTTTTCAACGTTATTTCTGGGATACATATGCAATTACTAATAATAACATGACATCTTCCACGGCCATGTGGTCTACCAAAATAAATACAACAGTACGTAATATGATTGCCGTTTTCATAATTGCTTTATCCTCTTAATAAATTTACTCTAAACTGGAATCTTAACTACCGAAATGCTTTTTGCGAGCAAGTCCTTTGATCTATTCAGATACAAAAAATTAATGTGTTCCATCATTCATTTCGAATTAAAATTGCTCCTGCTTCATACTGTAAATTACGTTAACCGAAAATCATAAATAATGTATAAACAAATTATAATGTGGTTATTTTCTGAAGGGGAATTATCTTTATAAAAGTTCTCAAAAAGAGACAAAAAATATAACCCGGTTATTTTATTAAAAAGTGTATTTTAATGGTAAAAATGGGCAAAAGTGAATCTATTAATTTTAATAAAAAACCTAGCTTATTACTTGAAAGAAAAAGAGTAAATCCCAGTCCGAGATATAATAAGGTAAAATTCCTAAATGAACTAGGACTTTTGAAATGAAGAATAACTAATTAACAATAACAAATTTATTGCAAATATAAAAGGTAGTGATAGAACAATTGACAAATCAGAGGTACGCAAATAAAATTTGTGCTTGGATTATAAAGATCAAACAGAATAAAAGATACAGAGAAACAGACATACTTATCATATACAAAAAGGTAAATAGATACAGTAACGTACAAAGATAAAACCATAATTATTGGCAGAAGGCCACAATACACAAAAACCACTGTAAAGACTCCAAAAAGATAGATAACTAAAATATTAGTTGATTAGTTGGCCAACATAGTTATTACTAAATGAAAAGATTAAGTGACATTTTACTAATGAACAAATTTTGATATTTTATATCCTAAACAGGTGAATACATAGTCAATGAAATACATAGCATTTTACGCTACAAGATACATATAAAAACGAAATGTGCTCTGCACAGAAAATTATAAACACAAGATAAAGATAAATGTACTTACAGAACTTCTTCAAAATGGTCGAAGGCAATGCGATGGGTTACAAGCTCAAATTTATAGATCGGTATCAGCTGTAACTTCAAGAACTACATAACTATACCCGTTAGAGGCATATTTAACACTGATTTTAAACTAAACTGTCTTATTACTGCACTTAAAGCAGCTAGCATTACACTTATCAAATGCTGCTTTAATTCAGGACATCTATACTGAACAAATTTTAGTATTACTCGGTATTATTTACCAAAGAAGTTAAATCTCAAAACTAATGAACATAGTGGGTCGTGCTATGTTAAAAAAAGGACATCCCGTTTGCAGGTTGATGATTAAGTGTAAAGAGAGGTATCAGTGTGTTGAGGGGGATATATGGAACACGAAAATCATTGGTGGACATCTACGGGTCGCGTCTGTAGATTTCTTGATGAGGGAGAGGGAGGTCGGTAAACTGAATGCTAAAGATCAGTTGATAACTCCATAACCATCAACGTCACGAAAAAAAGTTATATGACCAAAATGAAAGATAATAAATTTTTCTACAATAGTTATCCTATAGACGAGGAAATATAACACTAAAATAGCCCCAACCTTCAATTTTTTTGGCAGTAAGTCGAATTGAGATGGGGTTTTTTGCATTCGCTTCGTTAACTCGTCTAGAAACTTTGTGCCATATTTTGGTCTTGTACTTTTTTGAAATTGCATTGCTGCATCGAAAAGTGCATTCTTATAAGTGCATTTTTTCAAGTGATGAAGAAAAAATTCATATCTTCCAGAAAAAACTCCCAAATCATACGAATTTCAGCACCTGTAGGTTTTTTGAGTCGCTGGACCTGAACGTGATGTCCAAGTGAGCCCCCTGTGCACCTGGAGGTCAGGACGGCACCAGGAACGTCATCACCTGGAGTTCCCTGTAAACTCATGGAAAATCGATCGAAATTCGTTACCTGGAGGCTTTTCGGGTCGCTCGTCCCGAATCTGATATCGGCAACCTCCTCCGGAGGACCTGGTGCGCGCGACCTGGCTAATAAAGTCATCTCCTGGAGTTTTACTGAAATTACTTATCAAATCGATCGAAACTCGTTACCCGGGAGTTTTTCGGGACTGTCGTCCCGAATCTGACATCGGCAACCTCCTCCGGAGGACCTGGTGCGCGCGACCTGGCTAAGAACGTCATCTCCTGGAGTTTTACTGAAATATATTTTTCAAAGAGTTTGGCTCATATGCCACTAGTGGCCGATAGTATTTTATTATTACATGCTATTACCGGATGCGACACTGTCACAGCAACGCACTATCAAGGGAAGGTGAAATTTTTCAAAACATTCCAAAAGTTGCCTGACCTTGAACCCCATGCTGCAAAGTTCAAGGAAGTTGGACTTTCAGTAGAGGAAAATTTGGAACACGGGTGCCATTTATATCTAGCAATGTACAATTCACTGCTTACATTCAGAAAACCAAATGTCTCCGACCAATTTAAGCTCAGTGGAATTCAGTTAGTAGAAATGTTCAGGTACAGAATGTACTGCCGTTGTCAGATTCGGGACTTAATGGCAGTTGCCAGCTAGAAAAAGATGGATATCGGAAAAATCATTCCTACGGTAGATGCCCTCACTCAACATCTTAAACGGGTTTATTTACAAATACAAAATTGATTGTTTGGAGAAAAGCATCACCTAGATCCAACAGATTGGGGTTGGAAAAACGAGAACGATAAGCTGATCCCCATAAGGATGACACAACCACCTGGCCCACCGAATATAATGAAGTTGATATTCTGTGGATGTAAAACCGACTGCGATTATTCCTGTGGGTGTAGGGAGAGCGGACTGATTTGCAATATCGCTTGCAAAAATTGTGCCGGCTCAAATTGCACCAACGTCGAGAAATATTCCACAGAACAATTAATTGCCGCCGAAAATGACACTCTCGATGAAGAAAGTACTAACGCATCAGTTGATGAGGCGGACGATATTTAGAATAAACTGTAAAATTAAGAAAAGTTTTTTTGATAACTTAATGTATTTAATAATAATAATAATAATAATAATAATAAAAGGTCTTTATTCAGAGAAAAAAAAATATATTTCATTTCCCTAAAATGGCGGAGTCTACCTTAAGCTATTCAACTCAACCTAAGCACCTTAAAACTAGATAAAAAAAAGATATATATTGACATTGAACTATATTATCACATCTGTTAAAAGAAATAGTGTATAAAAAAATCAACATAATATATAAAATGGTCAACACAGTGTAATAAAAGTAGAAAAACATTATAAAGTAACAAAAAACAAATAAACAATTAAATAAACCCAGAACGCTAGTGGGTCTATGAACATAAGTATGATAAATATGTATGATAAATTTTTGTCACTGTAGTGAGAAAATATATGATTTGACATGGTTACGAAATTTGTTTACGGAAAAAGATTTGAATTGAAGGGGAAGGCTATTATAAAGCATTACCGAGTTATAGGAAAATCTATATTTTGGAATGTCAAGATTAGTTGGAGATCGTAAATTCATATTATGAATGTCATATCTAAAACAAAGTTTTTCCCGGAGGTATGGGGGTAACGAAGTTAGCAGAAGTTTATGAACAAATACACTTAAATGATATTTAAATAAATTTTCGATTTTGAGCCAACCCAGTTCGTTTATTTTTTGAGAAACATGATCATACTTCCTTAACCTAAATACAAATCTACAGCAAGCATTTTGAATATGTCGAAGACGGTTTTTTGTTAAATTATCTAAACACGGAAAATAAACTATATTACAATAATGCAATATTGGAAGCACTAGTGTTTCACACAGTTTTTTTCTCATCTTAAAATTTAAAACACTTATATTTGTATACAGCAGCTTCAATGCAACATAGCATTTTTTTACTAAAAGAGATACATGTTCGGTAAAACGTAAATTATTATCGAATATTAAACCTAAATTTTTTATTTTCTTTACAACCTTTAAAGGGGTATTGTTTGTAAAAAAAAAATATAAAGTTCAGATATTTTTGAAATTGTGCCTGCATATATTTGTACCCATACCTTTCATCTATCCCTCGAATAGTTTCAATTGAATCAACTATTCCAACTTTGGTGATAAAGTAAGTTCATTGAAAAAGAAAAGACATAAAAGTTAAGAGGTTGCCGTTGTCAGATTCGGGACGAGCGACCCGAAAAACCCCGGGTAACGAGTTTCGATCGATTTGATAAGTAATTTCAGTAAAACTCCAGGAGATGACGTTATTAGCCAGGTCGCGTGCACCAGGTCTTCCGGAGGAGGTTGCCGATGTCAGATTCGGGACGAGCGACCCGAAAAACCTCTAGGTAACGAGTTTCGATCGATTTTCCAGAGTTTACAGGGAACTCCAAGTGATGACGTTCCTGGTGCCGTCCTGACCTCCAGGTGCACAGGGGGCTCATTTGGACATCACATTCAGGTCCAGCGACTCAAAAAAACCCAGGTGCTGATATTCGTATGATTCCGGAGTTTTTTCTGGAAGATATGAATTTTTTCCTCATCACTTGAAAAGATGCACTTATAAGAATGCACTTTTCGATGCAGCAATGCAATTTCAAAAAAGTACAAGACCGAAATATGGCACAAAGTTCCTAGGCGAGTTAGCGAAGCAAATCCAAAAAGCCACATCTCAATCCGACTTACTGCCAAAAAAAAACCGCTGCCCAAGGAATCACTACTTCCACATACAGATTTTCTATCCAAGTCACTCATAACGAAAAAATTTTGTATGTGGAAATAATTGTTTATGGAACTTTAATAATATAATATTTGGAATCCCCTACCCCAAAAACCCATAAAACGATACCCCACATCGATAGCGGGGTGGGGGTGGTGATGGGTGGTAGTGGGGGTGGATGAAGTAAAAAAATATTTTGAGGTTTCTGGTTCTTGTACACACACTAAATCACAAATTTTTTTCCATCCCCTTTAATAATGGGGTGGGGGTGGTAATGGGGGTGGCTAATGCCAAAATTTGAGACCTTAGCTTCTCTTGTATATACTAAATACCAATTCTATGGCCTCTTACCTGCTTGATTTACCTATTTTCCCCAAATTTACCCCAATTTACCCCCCAACCCTTCAACGGAACAAGATGAAAATATAATCTAGTTCTAGATCCCGTTAAAGTACATATGTGTACCAAATTTCAAGTCAATATCTCAAACGGTTCCAGAGTAAACGGGCGCACAAAAAAAGTTACAGACAGACCGACAGACAGACATTTTTTTTCGCTCAAACTTAAAATCTCGACGTTTCGTGACATTCTAAGCCTATTTGAACAATAAAAATTTTTAAAAAATTTTTTGTCGTTACTATACTTCCACTGGATGTGGAAGTAATTGAAGGTTGACTGCTATATTTCCTCCCCTACTATGCTCTTATGTGCTACGAGTGAGATTATGTGTTTTCCTGTATGCAGCCACATAAATAAGACACATTTGTCTGCTACAGAGTTATTTATTAATATAAGGTAAGTCAATAGAATTAGTCGTCACACTCAAACTCTTATCTTCGTCACTGACTATTTCCATTACATTGTGTACATTTTCACAGGTTTCTTCTTCTCCAAGGCAAGCACACATCTCAGTGCATGGAAGTTGGCTCATAACACATTTACAGGGTGATGCACATCTTCCACGGCTGCAGGAACATTTTGCTAACGAAATGAGTTTTTCTGGGCCGCATGGGAGGTCGCAAAGCTATGGTACCAATGTTCCATTTTTAATATTCCATCCAAATTCTATAGTTGGTACAACACAGAGTTGCCACGCCATAGCCTGGTAGTTTACTCTACGTATTGCGGGTTGTAATTCTGCCCTTGTTGGTGGCATATTTCCCGCTAGGGCCTGTTTTTACGTAAAGAACCACCATCTTAACTTTCCCAGTGTATAAATTTGAAGTTTTTGTGTTGGTCGTAAGTTCACAGCGCAAACATATTTTTCTATGCTCTCGTATGTTTCATCTTGTATAATTGAACAACCTTTTTGGCATCGGTTTGCTCCCAAAAGAATGATACGGCTGTCTTTCAGGGAGTGTGGGTAATTGTGTACAGCCAAGACAAAAATATCTGTATCCGGTGAAAAAACATGGACACTAGAAGCTCCTCTCTTTGTAGCATCAATAGTATGGAGAATTAACTTAGCGACTGCTTCCTTATGTTTCTTCTGTTGCTGATACTAGGAGTTCTCTACGGATGAACTCGGTTAGTGCATCTTTCGTCTGGGTATGTGAGAGTAGTTTCTGTAAAGTTATTGCTTTTTTTTTGATCAGCCAAGTAGCTGCTTGTTTTAGCTTTAGAGATAGCAGCTCAGCCATACCATAAATTCAGTAAAACAATTGAATTAATATGAGCAACGGTATTGTATAATAAATAATACTCTTTCGGAAACATAATTAATACATTTTACTTTATCACATTGGCGCATAGGACAACTACTGTAGAAAAATTTATTTTGGTCCTATAACTTTTTGTTGTAAAGCTGATGGTTTAGGAGTTATCAACCGATCTTTAGGTTTTAATTTATCGATCCTCCCTCCCCTCAAGAAAATGACAGACACGTCCCACTGGTGGCCACCAACGCTTTTCGTGTTCCACACGTCCCTCTGGACATACTGATACCACTCTTTGCACTTAATCATTAACCGGCACACGGAACTACATAAATGTATGTACTAACACTGAAACGGCTCAAATTCCAGCCATAATCTTGATGACTTTACGAGCCCGAAGGCTGCTGGGGAAAGTGCATATATCACACTTCTTTGCTGTTTTATACGCTCGCTTAGCGCATTAATTTCGGCGGTCGGTAACTAATGGCAACGCGGAGATTATGTCATATCTGAACTTGCCATTGGGGAAATAGTTCCCATGCGGCGATTTTATCCGCTCTATTCTGGAATTTTTAGAAGGCTAACTCGTGAACAATTACTGTCCGATAGGGCTGGCGTTAAATCTGGCTTTACAAAACTAACAAAATGGGTAATTTTTATAATAAAGATATAAAATAATGTAATTTAACGGATTTTAATAGAAATTTATGAATACTTAAAAAAAGTTAATCGTTACAAAATATGAACCGCCGCTAAAATATAAAAAACACAGTGTGTTGGAAAACCAACATTGCACACATCGAAGTTACTTTACTCAATAATTAATATCTCCGATTTTCACTTGAATTTTAGTTCATTAATCAGTCAAAATAAAAGAAAATACCGATGCCTAAAGAATTACTATCCACATCCAGAGTTTATATCCAAGTCTCTTAAAAAGAAAAAAAATTAATACTATATTGTTACGTGTTTCCACCTAGGAAACCACCCTTGCAAATTCCGTGGGTTCCAAAAATTATAACAAGAGATAACCACTAACACACTTTATTAAATAATTTACTGAGTACTTCACAATTCTATTATTAACTTAAATGAACTTTACTGACTAAAAATAACAATGTTTATCACTTTGTTTTCACTTTGGAATCTTAACCTCACTTGCTATATTCACAAACTTTCTATACTTTCTGAACTACCCGCCGAGAATGCGGTCTTTTATACCTAAAAATGACAGATCTCGATTTTTTTGTGATGACGCCACCATTCTCTAGATAATTCCGGATGTCATCGCTCTAGAACTTCTGGTAGGTTCTTTCTCGAGTAGGTGCAAATACATCTGAATTAATTGAAGCGTCACAATATTTGCACCACTCCACTATGTAAAAATAATTGTCATAGAATTTTAATAATGTAATATTTGAAATTGTCTATCCCACAAGTCAATAAAACTATGTGGCACATCGGCAGTGGAAGTTGCAATATATAAATAAATGAAGTGGGGGTAGCCGATGCTAAAAAAAAATTGAGGCCTCGGTTTCTCGTACATACATAAATTCCAATTCCATGGACTCTTACTTGCTATCCTGGTATGCAGGGAGATAAGAGAACGGATTAAGAACATTAAAGAAGAAAGGACAGCAGCAGTTATAGTACAGACCACAAACTACTATATGGTAAACTGAAAATAAGAAAAGAGAAAAAAGTAAAATAAATAACAAAACACCGTATAATACCTGATATATCTTCCTACTATAGCACGAAGACTTCCAGAAGAAATACTATAACTTTAGACATTTGCTTCAGCGTTAAATCCTCGCTGCGCTTTTAGTATTTGCTAATTACCTTTAATTTTATAAGGGCTCGACAAATAAAACAAAACATACAATTTAATTCACTTGACTGATTTAGTTAAGGTCAAAAAGATAATTAGAGCATGACTACGTTTCAAGGGTGTGGGCAAACATAACACTTTCGTCAGATAAGTAAGAACCATGCACAATGAAATACAATGTATAAATAAATGAAACCTTTAACTGTAAATAGATGAGATTGACACAAATCATCAAGATGCATAAAATAAAATGTTCAAACGGCACATGACATATGGCATATCCAAACAATTCGAAAAGGCACAACTTATTTTCGAATTACTGTTAAAATCTAACCAAAAGAAAGTAATTATGAGCAACGAAGCACTTTGCACTAAGAAGGTATGTTGGAAACATGTAGGCCCCGTAACGAATTGTATTTAAAATTTCGTACTTACAGATCGTCCAGGTAAATCGAAGCACTGCACAAATTTACTTAACAATAAAACAAATGATATAATAATTAGTTATTTTCAGATACCAGGAAACTACATGGAAGTTATATAGACTATTACAATTCACAATTCGCACTTGTTGCGTTTTCGAAGTCTCCTCCTGAAATCGATCGATATTGCTCTTTTTACAGCGAATATTTTTCTTGAGTTTTATTGCGTCTAATCAAAGGAAAAGGCAATAGTGTCGAAATGTTAAAGCGGTACGTTAACGCGCGCAAGTCAAAAATATTAACTTAGGCCACATGAGCCGACAGGGGTTGGCGTGGGGAATTTAGTGGAGTCAAATTAGGATTTTAATGTGAATTAGAGAATATTATTTAGGTATTATGCAAATCACAACTTACACACTTTTTATTTATTATGAAAATACCTACTTTCTGTATATCGTTGCCCTAATCTGGGCACGCTAATATACTAGTCAGGTAAATACTTTAAAACACTCATCATTGGAGAATCAATCAAAACAACTACTCTTCTAGCTAATACTGACGAAGTATTGAATTACATGATAGGATTCTTAGCATTTTAAAGAAAAAAAAAATATTGAAAATACTTAAATCATTTATTCAAAATTAATCAATCACAATTTTTTATTTAATATGAAATATTAACAGTTTTCACATATTCAGCATAGCTTTAATTTTTCTTCACGAGCATGATTTGTCTTATGTTTTTGCTGACTGGTAAGATATAATCCGACAAATATTCCAAGAAATAATACAGTTAAAATGATTGGTTTGACACGAGCGATTAAGCAATGAAATTAAATTAAGAAAGTTAAATTAATATTTCCTTCTCCAAGAGTTCATTGTCGCTATTACAGCTATTAAATAAATTAAAGCGAGATCTCGGAATTGCAAATTTCTACTACTTAAGCTTAATGAGAAATTTTATAGCAAAAGCATAGTATTTCGTACGGTGATATATGATTTGATTACTATTGTTATTTAGTAGAGAGCTCGAAAAATGCAGTCGCACACTTAGAGTTATTGAGTTTTTTTTTTGTCTGGAATGGAGTTTCAAAGTTAAATTGCTTATTCACATAGATCAGACGGTAAATATGCGTATCGATTTAGTACCTCTAGTACTTTTGCGAATTATTATACCGAGTGGGGCATTTAAGTTGGCAAACGTATTTTTTTCATAAAGTTTGATAACCTTTGTATTTACTGATCGATTATTAAGCGTTGTAGCCCAGTCGATGAAGGTATTTACCTACAAAAACTTGCAAAATGAATATATTTTGTTAATATGTTCGTGAAAGTGTATAGAATAATATCCTGAAAAGTTTACATTTCGCTCGGATGCAGAACATAAAAAAAAAGTTAAACAAATTTTATTTCATCAATTTTTTCAAAATTTTGAAATTAAGTCAAGCTAGGAAAAATAAAAAATACAAATAGATAGATCACGTATTTATGAACAAAAAATGTCGTAACAAAATCTATCGCTAAAGCCACGGTTTTCCCAGAAAAAATAGTCAAGTGTAACGTTATAACTCGGAGCGAAATCCATGCGTGTGCGCGCTTGAATACGTATGACTGTGACACCGACGCATTGACTTACATGTCACTAAATCAGAATTTGTTCCATCCATATGAGTGTTGGTTCATTTTAAAGATGGAAATTGTAGCTTTCTGATAGTTTGTTGTTTTAAATAATACAAGCAAGGCATGGATGGGAAAAATATACTTATATATATTATCACGCCTGAACTCAATCGTCGGAATAAAAAATATAGAAAAAAATAAGCCCGTTAAAAAAATTCTTTCTCCATTGAGAAATGTTAAATAGTATGTACACTTCATAATTATTATGGTTTATTAAGTTGTAGTAACGTGGATTCACAAAAAAGTACATTTCAAATCATTTTAATTTCCTTGCTTGATGATTTTCTTGGCAAATATATATATATTGGAGGCTGTAACTTGCCGAAAACTTGACCCATTGGAAAAAATTAAATATCATTATTTCGGAAAAAATGTATGCTTTTCGAATGTTCACAACACGTTCAAATTCGTTTACTTGTATGCATTTTTTCGAAAATATGATCAAACAGATCATGAAAATAAATTGCCATTTTCACGATCTTATTCTTGTAACTATGAAAATATCTTTGATTGTTTTGAACATAAATTCTGGAACTTTTCCAATACATTAACAAATGTATAAGGAATCCATTGGATATAGCTGAAATGAATAGGTGTACCTGTAATAAATACAATACAGTAAAGTTACGTAAAAATTCATACGAGCGATTCAGGGGCTATGTGTGGTGTATGTGTATGCGTTCATAAATATATATTTTCTCTCCGTACTCACTATTTGTCTTCCTATCCACTAAGAAAAATGTTAAAAATGTGTAATCAGGAAAAGAAAAAAAGCTTTATTTTACTCGTTTCAACTGCTAAGAATTTTTAGAGTATGTATTTAACCGTTCTCTTGGCCGCAAAGAGTGACAAAGTTATTTCACTATTTTTTTCCAGGAATACCGTGGCTTTAGCGATAAATTTTGTTAGAACATTTTTGTTCAGAAACACGTGGTATATCCACCTGAATTTTTTATTGTTTCCTACCCTGATTTAATTTCAAAATTTTGAAAAGGTGGTTGAAAAAAAATAGTTTTTTAACTTTTTTTTACGTTCTGCATCCGAGCGGAATGTAAACTTTTCAGGATATTATTTTATACACTTTCGCGAACTCATTAAAAAAATATATTCATTTTCATTCATCATATTCATTCAGTTTCTGTAGGTTTCACTATAAAATGTTCTCCTTTGTCTGGGCTAGTGAGGTTCTTTCTCTAGCTAACACTAATTTATTGTCCAAATTCCAATAAAATCGGACTTTTCTCTTTTCAGTTATTTAGCTTAAAAGAAACATGACGTATGGAGAGGCAGACGGACAGTACAGCGGACTGACAAAAAGACTTACCATGATGAACATTTTAAAAGTTGTTGCGAATTCTATTACAACACAATGATTATGATATTTTTATTCTCTACGAGTGATTTTCACAATTTTTGAAATGTGTCAATAAAATACAATGTACTATTTTCTTTCGTATTTCCAAAGAGTATAATAATGGATATGAAAAAAATGCACATAACATTTTTTGTAGAGAATTGTATAAGTTTTATTTTTTATATAAACATAATTTCAATGTCGCCAATGGTTAGAGAGATATAAGCCAAAAACTGCCGGTGCGAGCACAAGAGTCGACAAACGTCGAAATTTGTTCCAATTTGGCTGGGGTAATTGTGTTCTTAGAGTAACCACCGTGTTGCTGTATTACTATTCTTTCTGAAAATATCGTCTTAATAAGCCATATATAATATGCTGAGTTCACAAAAGGACATTTGGCAGCTAAAATAAGGTTTTATCATGAGGCTAAAGCAAACATAACAAATATTTAAGCACCTATATCTTCGAAACGGGTGGTCACACAAAAACAAGCATAGAGAATTTACTTACCTTTCAGAATGATAACTACATATTTTTGTCTAAAGTTGATATATATTGAGATATTTATAAATATTTGAAAATGTATCATATTTTCCGCCATCTTTTATAAGGAAGGCAAAGCTCAGCCTGTTAGAGAGTGTAAAATTAGTGTGTCTTTTCTGAAAAGCAATCAACTAGATTTTTCGGAATTATTCCCGAAATCAGCTACTTAAAATTACCTGCCGACTGGTCTATAATGTCTTATTCAGTTTTCTAGTATATTCATTGTTTTCGCATTCATCTCATGCCATGAAAATTTAAAAATTAAACCTATTATAAATAAACTCGTTAAAGTAACAAATAGTATAATTTCTAGAGCTCTTTATTTGCAGTCCGCCATGACTTCCGTCTTCATTCCATCCTACACTATGTATGACTTATATGTTTTACCGCTAATTGGACGTAGAAAACGTGGTCGCTCAGTTTCGTTCCTGAACGTGCGCTGGCAAACCAAATTGCACATAAAAAATAATGAACCGTTTTTCGGTGCAATTATATTTTAGTATCTATGGATGTATGGTTTTGTAGTGGTGTCGACCTTTTCATTTTCTCTTGTAAGTTAGTCTTGCAAGAAGGGCACTTCATATTCAGAACTCCGTTAATGATTAAGTCTTCAATAATCGATTCCATTTGAGATTAACTTGTAAACATGTTGTCTTCTCTTCACAACATCTTGTCAGACGTTTTGTATAATTATTTATCATCCAATTCTATAGAAAAAATCGTCAGAAAGTAACAGAAATTATTTATTGTATTACTCGCTTTTTACAATATTTTGGATACTCTTCGAGCTACAGAACGGAAAGGGAACAATTTTTTCTGTTTCCCTGTGAAGTCGTTTTTGCAAAGCTAGGTACGCTTTCTGACGTCCAAATACATCTGAAATTCAAAAAAATATAGATTCGGAAACATTTCCATTTAAATTATTATTTGAGGACGGGTCTAATCATCCACAAAAATATTATGAAAAAAGGTAATGCTATTATACCATTCATATAAAATTCATAAATGAAGGTTATGCGTGTACGTTTATGCTCTGTCCTAATGGTTATCGCTTATTTACACAAAGAAAATTATTGATACTATTAAGTTATATGCATATAAAATATTAAACGACATAGAACTTATACATTAGCATCGGAATGAATCCGACCCTAATGTAAATAGAATGTAAAATCGATGACAAAAGCCAGTCATCAGTTATATTTTCTTGTTTTGTTTGATTACACTTAAATATATCTTATTTCAATACAATTTTAGTTTGATGACCTGCAGTTAGTGGCACTACTTCAGTCATATCTTACTGATAGATTTCAAGTCACTGCTGTAACAACTTTTAAGAATGGAACACTTCAAAAAATTTTTTCATATACAGTTCACATATTACAAGGAGTGCCTCAGGGATCTATACTTGGGCCTCTATTGTTTATTCTGTATACAATTTACTTTAAAAATCATTCAACATGGATACAGTATGCTGATGATAATTCCTGTATGACAGCTGAAGAATCCGTAGTGGCTTGTGCAAATAAGCTTATAGAATAATATCTTCAAGTATGACTAAGTATTGTAGCTAAATGGAAGAAAAACTATCCTTTTATGTTTTACCCAAGTACTGACCTTGATTATTCGTTGTACGTCCAATTAAATGGTTTTTCCATTAAACAAACGGACAATGTGAAATTTCTTGGCATAACGCTAGATAGTAGGTTAAACTGGGAATCTTATACTAAAACATTGATATCAAGATTAAACTCGTCCTGTTATCTAATATGTTTGATCAGCTTTCAATAGACATTCTAAGAATATTTTATTTTTCATGTGTGCAAAGTATTTTAGAATATGCGGTAATATTCTGAGGTTCTTCCCTATATTGGCAGAAAGTATTTATTAACCAAAAACAGATAATTAGATGCATGATGATTGCCTCTTACAGAGATTCTTGTAAACTTTTATTTAAAGAATTGAAAATACTTACTGTCCCTTCCCTGTGTATATAGAGCAAGATCCCGTGAACGCCAGACCTACGTCATTTTATAAAATCTGAAAATTTTTCTACGGTACACTACTACAGGTAACGATTGGCTACTATGAACAGTCAGTCGGTCGCGGTGGCTTTGACAGGTAACAGGTAGCAAAGTGTATAGAATTGCTGCTCAAAATCATCATACTATAAAGCGTAATTTTTTGATATTGTTTACGAGATACTATAATAATTCACGTCCTCCTCTGCCAGACACTTTGTATGGTGGCCTTTAAAGTATAAAAAATTGTAATTGTACTTATTACATTTTTAGTTTTTAGTCAAATTTTGTATGTTGTTTTTTTTTTCTTTTTGCTGCTCTCCTTTTTTATATGTTTCACATATTTTAATGTTTTATACAAGTTATTATATTTTTATCTTTTATTGTAAGTTTTTTCTAAATATTTGATTATTTTGACAATGCTAATGTCTTTCTTTTTGCAAGATCTGCAGCAATAAAGTTTATTCTATTCTATTATTTTCGTTTTATCCCAACAAATTATTTATATAGCACCCCAATTATCTCCGAAAAGGTTAAAGATATCAAGTTGGAATTTCGTGACTTCTTCTTTGACCGTAACTACGGCTCGAATTCTAACTGGCATGGAATCAACTGAAGAAGTGACAAAATTCAGGGTAAGAATCCCAAAGGAGGAGAGTCGATTTGGGCGGTATTTTCCCCAAATTATTTTCGGATGAAAAAATCAGAAAACATTTTTTTTAATGTCTACTAACAATAGTAAATCGATTTTACCCTAAACGGACGATCCCCCACCTTCCTACCCCCCCCCCCCCACTCAATCCTGAATATGCCACAACTTGCTAACAGCGTTCTTGGGGAGATATATCACTTTCAAACTTATATTTGCTTGATAAAATACCACACTACCACACTAACTCCCTTTTAACTGTATCCGCTCTCATTTATAGTTTTTTCCGTTTTTTCTGTAATATTGAGATCATGGCTGCGGAATGGCCATTGAGTGGCTAATTTTTGTATATTTAGCGACAATGACTTACTCTTTTTGCAGACATATGTTCCTAAATCATGTTGCTCTTAGGAAATTTAGCCGTACGTTTCAAAGAGTCTTTCTGAAATGCTCTTGTTTTGTCTCATTTTCTGTAATCTCTTACATCTACATCTTTCAACTCATCTCTAATTTGTTCCAGTCTACCACCTATACCAATATCGTTTAGTTTTTTTAGCTCACGTTAAACGGTTCTTTCCTTGTTTCTAAATCAAATGTGGCTTTTCTTCAGTGTTCTTAGCGTTGAGTTATAATTTCATGCATGTGTAGTAGACACAAGCATTTAGTAATAATTAACCGCCCTAAAATGGACTGTCGATCGTTTTATTATTATTATTATTATTATTATTAAAACTGCGGGCGTTGCGTGAGTCATTCATGAAAAATGTTGGTATTCTTCTGAATAATAAGATTGTGGACAATCTGCCTCAACTTTTAGGTTTTTTAAGTTTATTGTCATTTTTAATGATTGTATCCACACTTCTCATTTGAAACCAGTATGGCTCCAAGCAAACATTTAAAAATTGATGCAAATTTTGATAGAGGCGGGAATTTTAAACGATTTTCAAACAAATTGCTTAGGCCATCATTAGACTATAAAAGTTCTTTGACAAAGATCTTTTATAAAAGACATTTTATGAGATAAAATATCTATCAAATTACTCATAGAATATCTTTTATAAAATATCTTTGTCAAATAACTTTTATAGTCTGGTGGGTTTAAAATTAAATAAGTCATTTCGAAACTAGAAATTGATCATTTATTAACTTAACGGAAAATCATTACAATAAATGCATTAACATTTAAAAATACATTTAAAAAGTAACTAACGTAAGTAAAATTATTACAAGAGTATTAAGATGTTGAAGCTGCGTTGAAATAAGTAAAGTGTTAAAGTAACTAATGTATCAAAATACCTGTAATACAATTAAATGATATACATTTTCACGTCCTTATTAAAATTTTTAGAAGTAGAAACACAACACGTAGAACCCATCAGCCTTAAAATTCAATAATTCCAGTCGTTTTTAGTCAATTTCTTGGGAGCCACGTTCTTTACAAATCAATATGCATTTTCACGTCCTTGATAGAATTTTTAGAGGTAGCAATACAACACGTACACTTCTGTGCAATGAAATCCCGTTCACTTGAGAAATCTTTTTGGAATTTAGATTTTTTATTATCATATAGGTTATAAAAAACTGACATTGATTGTGAAACGTCATAAGTAATGTATTTGAATAATGTTAATCCAGAAGAAAGACATATGTATTTTTGTTTTTTTTTTACTTTTTTACACCATTCGATGGGAATGATTTTGACTTATAACAAATGCAAAAATTGACGTTTAAAAATTCACAGATACAACTGCACATAACTGCGATTGTATTTATTGTGTAAATAATGTAACCTAATATTTTGTGCATATGTTCGTCATTACAAGACTGAAAAACTTTTTCATCGGTAAACACAACATTGTTCCAAAACTCCAACGGGGGGCGATAGACACAATTTAAACAAAACATAATGCGGGCTTGCCTCTGTTAATATGGTCTTCTTGGCACTTGTACAGTTTTTTATTTCCAATTTTCCTATCCTTCGGCTAGCTGTTGAACTCGATGCCGGAAAATTTGTCATGAACACAGCGTCTCCTACTGTTTTAAACGGATGTCAGATTTTCCTTCAAATAGACAAGGAGTGCTTCATCTTGAACAAGATTTTTGAACTTCTCGATCAGCCTAAACCATCTTTTCTCTTTACGCTACCTTCCTTCTCCCACTTATTTTCTTCACACTCAACAGTACTTTTATTCAATTTATAATGGTTAGCAACTGCTCTGATAGACCATCTCTCTTCTATTTTAGAGAGAAATAAAATTTTTTCATGTTCAGTTAATTTTGGCATATTGCGAAAATATTACACTGACGCTGACAAATAAATAATGATTTAATCAAGCGAAAAATGGGTGTACGGGATTTCATTGCACAGAAGTGTACAACCCATCAGTTTTTCGTTTTTAGTTAATTTCTTGGGACTCACGTTCTTTGCAAATCAATAATACCAATGCATGTTTATGTCCTTTTTAGCATTTCTAGAAGTCACAACACTTAAAACCCTTTGCAGTTACAGTTTTTAATATTCAACAGAACAGCGTCGTTTCTAGCCAATTTCATTGGAAATTCACGTTATTTACAAATAAGCAAACGGACTGCTGCATTATCGATTTAATACTTATTATTAATGTCCAGAACACAAAACACAGATATGTAAACAATATTGGCGTGACAACTGACAGTAGTAAAAGTCTGGCAAGATGTAGATTTGCGCAGCCCTCGTATGATTCAAGAAAGCAAGTAGCGTACGAGCGGCGTAATGGAAAACTAAACAGCGTTTTGAAAAACAATGGGAGTGCGCCAGCCTGGTATTGTTGATTACTAAAAATGGGCTGCTAGTTATAGGTTGGATTTCCAACCTACTAAAATCGCCTTATTTTATTGGGGGGAAGATATTTAAAACTTTAAGAACATTACATTGAACAAGATTTTAGTTGAAAGTACGAGAACCAAGCGGAAATTTTTAACAAATATGTATTTTTGAGGTTAGGTGTTTACCATCAATATGACCGATGACGTCAACAATATGGCTTAGTGTTATGGGCGGTAAAATTTTAATTCAAATTTAA
Source organism: Rutpela maculata (assembly GCA_936432065.2). Taxonomy (NCBI): domain Eukaryota; kingdom Metazoa; phylum Arthropoda; class Insecta; order Coleoptera; family Cerambycidae; genus Rutpela; species Rutpela maculata. The sequence goes on from OW386286.2 coordinate 16,126,677, forward strand.
AAATACTTTTTTGGATATTACTCAACTGGTTGTGGAAATTCAAATGTTTTTAGTTATAATTAAGTATTACCTTCACAGTCAATGAGATTTTAAACTTTGTGAAAACACCCAATTGGTTCACAAGCGACTTAAACGTTTAAATGACGAGAAAGAATAATATTGCGAAAAAACATACCTCCTTAATTAAACTCAGAACTAAACTCAATTAAATAACTACGTTCAACAATGCCATAATATACATCTTTTCTCTTCTAAGCAATCATCCCGTCCCATAAATCATTCTTAATAACAATGCTAATGTATCTTACGTTACTCAACTTGAGAATATAATGCAATATTAGGCAATATAATTTACTATATTTGTCTTGGAAAGAGCAATATTTCCTTAGAAATCGATTGCGTTTTCAGATAACAGATGGAAGTATAAACATATTTGGAACAAAAGACACTTAATCTCTTCGTGTTGTGCAAAACTGCAAGATTTATATTGAACATGTTCAGAAGTTCCAAAGTGGCACACGCTTATTACTACAGTTTATCTTCAATTGTCTTCTTCCTGTACGGCGCCTACTTTGATTAAGCGTTCCAACTATGCAGAACGTGTTATAAAATATTTACCGTGATGAGGGGGCTAATAAATTAATTTTATATAACGGAGTAATTGATATTAATGATGACATCAGCGGAGTCGCAATTTGGGATGATTCATTTACCTGTTTGATGAACGCGGGTAATTATACAGATGAGTAAAAATTGCGGACGTTATATCGAAATTAGGTTATTAGCTGCTATAAAAATGCTGCGCAATAATCTTATTTAGGAAGAGAATAGTTAAGGATATAAGTAGTTTTTAATAATAGTTCTTTAAATTTAGATAGAAATATTAGTCCAATCAATGAATGCCCAAAATGGGATTGCAGAGAACATTGAGGAGGGGAGAATTTCCCTCTTCAGAGATGTGTTGGGGGTAGTTAGTAGGTAGCTAGAAACGATGCGTCGTACGGAAGAAGGCAGTCTATGTAAAATTAATAGTAGATTGTAATACAAGTGTGGCAAGGACTTCATTGCAAAACGATGTATGGAAGTAGGAACACGAGCGCAGCGAGTGTTCCTATCATACTTGCCACATGTGTGTTACATACTATTTTTTCTACGGTTGTGAAGTTATTCCCCTTTTTTAAAGTCTTTCCAAAATTTTAAATTTCTTGCCTGTCAGATTTTATTTAAAGTGACATTTTCCGCAGTCATTCTGAAGTTAGAAAATTTGACTTTAGGCCTTCCCCACATTTTTTTTTATTGAATATTTGAAAAGTTCTCTTCAAAAAAACTCACCCGTATTTTTTCTTTTTTACCAAATTTACTTCTTTTATACAGAAAAAATTATTATGTTATATGAATTTAAAATTGGCGGCAATATTTCTGCACTGATGACGAAATGGGGGGAATGACCAATCAGTATACTCTAGCACCCTTGGTAGAGGCTACATATGAGCAGATTGTACGTATAAGTGTTTGTCTCTTTCTATCTTTACCGAATTGACAGACATGTCATCAAGCTTTGTTAGTTCTAGTCTAGTGACGTGGAAACTACAGAAACTTTTCTTTGATGTATTTACTATCAAGTTGCCAAAAATGAATAAAATCTAAATCATATGACATTATTCCAAAGTTAAAACCTCTAGTTATCGTACTAATATATAATAATGCAATTATAGTTACGGGTATTTCATACCTGCTGAATTTATAAAACTAAATAGGTATGTACAAAAACTGAATAAAAACGTTAAAATATGATTCATTTCACTTTTGTAGTATACGAATTACAGTTAATAAATATAAACAACTAGGTTTAAGTGTTTTATTTTATTTTACATTTATTGAATAATTATTTATAATATTCATTATTAAATCTAAAGATTTATCAGTAACAGTTACTTTATTTAAGTAAACAGGAATTGTCATTCACCATTTCACTGTCAATAATGAGATTATCACTCGCTGCCTTCTCAAAATCTGTCTCAATTTTTTTTATGTGTACACAGTACACACACACACACACTTTTAGATAATTAAGAAACACAGTTATGAAGTCAAAATACTAAATCCGTGCGATCACAACGTAAATCGTAAATAAGAGAACATAACCTATCTATTTATTTGACTTCCATCATTGTTGCCAAGTGTCAGTTATTTGTTGGGAGCCAACATGTCGAAAGTGTGTTTCTTCTGTTAATTCTTATCATTTTTATTATAGGAAGTGGTATTATTCAATGGAAATTCATTATTTTCAAAAGCGGAGATAAAAAGTAGACATTCTTTAGTGAAATAATTAAAACATTTCCTCTAACGTTAAACATTCATATACATTAGGCAACATGGAAATAGTCTCATCGGCAGGTTTCCAGACGAGATGTAAAATTCAGAAACATCAAGAGGTTCGGTAAATGTTCGTATACGGCATCTGCATCATAACCTTAAATTTTAAGTTTTTCAAGTTTATTCTTATTTTAAATGTTTGTATACGCATTTTTAGCTTGAAGCCGTACTGGCTCCAAGCATATATTTAAAAATTCACGTAAATAATTTGTCAATATTGTTGATTAATAAAAATAGACTGCTAATTACTGGTTAGATTTCCAAACCACAAGAAGAGTCCTATTTTATTAGGACAAGGTATTTAGAACTTCATAAACATTACACTGAACTAGACTTTAGTTGAAAATACGGGAACCAAGCAGAAATTTTAATAATAGCTAGGTAATACTCTTAAATCTTAAGAAACACATAGAATAAATTAGGATCTACTTATAACCAGAAAAACATTCGCCTGCTACTACTAGTTCATAACGGGGTACTGTATAGTTACAAGAAACGAGATAGTAGATTTTTTTTATCTTGTATATGTTGTAGAGAGTATATAGAATCCAAGTTTTAGACCTCTAACCCTTGGCAAATTTTTGTGTGGTCGAAGAAAACCACGAATTTTTGGCACTTTTTTCAGTTTGTGGCCTATAACTTAAAAACTGCATCCAATCTAAAAGTCATTTGTTATCAAAATAAAAAGCATTAAATTTCGCTTCGAATGAGTACCTCAAAGTTGAAATTTCATCAAGAGGTATGGGAGTATTTTTTTATTTTATTATTTTTATTTTTTTGTTTATTTTTTTTTATTTTTTTTATTTATTTCTTTTTAGGTAATCTATGAACTTAAAATTACATGCTCTACAACTTTGGCGTAATTGGCAGTCGAATAACAACAATTTGATTCAAATCGGAAACAAAATAAAAAGGTTATAAGGGTGTCTTCATTTTAAGTGAGTCACACTGTACATTTAAGGAAATGTATACATTTCGACAAAATATTACGTTAGTAAATACGTCGAGTGTTGTAAAATAAAGATTGTTTTGTGACTGTGATTTATTAGCAGACCACAGTAAGTCGTTTTGATAGAAACATTTCAGATACTTAATTAATTTATTTATTAATTCTCGATTTTGGCAGGCGAATATCTCGGAAACTATAACACATAGGAAGAAAATGAATATAGACATTCTTGTATCGAAAAAAGGAACATTTCCAACATCCTCCCCCCAACCATTCCTGAAAAGGAAAATTCTCCCCTCCCCAATGTCATCTACAACTCATTCGTTGACTGGACTATATGAATATATGTGTAATATGTGTGTAAACCCCGGCTATCGGGTAGTTATCTCAGAGACGGTTTTCACACACATAATATAGCATAATATAATATTTTTAATGGAGAATCTTGTTTAATATATGCAACTAAATAAATCATATAAGACAAATATAGTTGCGGCAAGAGATATTTTGAGGATCTACCGGAGTAAGGTGGGTCGTCAAGAAGTTTGCCGTTGGCTTTATGATGTTGTTTACCTATTTATTTCCATTTCAAAACTTCTTGTTAGATTTAGTTGTAATTTAGAGCACTGCGATTTTAATTTATTTTCGTTATTCCTTACCATTATTAAATATCTGCCATTTTTTATTTATAATGGTTTGAATCTATTCTGCTCTTTCTTGGGCAGTCATTAGCCTACTAAGATGTTCTTTTCTTGTCCATACAACTTTAATTAATGGACTATGTAATAATTGCTTCAGATCCGTTTTTCTCAATCTCAAAAATGCAAGAATATTTTTTTACGTTAAAACTATAAGAGAATCATAATATCAATGCAAAGTATCAGAAAATAACATAATAAGAAAAATATGGATAAATAAATTCAATGACCTACCTATTGGTACGCCCCTGGACATCAAAATAGGTTGTCGATGATTGCTTAAGGCGGCCCCTAATAGTGGTAGTTTACATGCCAAAATGGACTCAAAGTGGATCTGAAGAAAATAAATAAAATATACTTTTTGGGCGCCATCTTGGAAGGGCTCTAGCACACTTAGGAAGCATTTACGAACCTATGTTCATAAGAACTTTTTTGTACTCAATCGCCCGTCAAAGTATGGCAACGGAATGTTCTGACACCCTGTATAAAGAAATCAATTATTAAAAAAAAAATTCATATACACCATCAGAATATCCTGGTCCCGCTACTGAACGAAAAACTTTTAATACGGAGCAAATTGTTGAGCAGGCAGTAATAAGGTATTTCCATTTTTCTCGCATTAAAAATGTATGTCATAAACCATGTTATTAACGGAAATTGACGGATCAACTTTCATGCTATTAAGAATGTATGACCCTATCGCATTGTACATGTACAATTTCATTTTTCTCAATAGCTAACATTTATAATACCTATAGAATTAAAATAATCGTTCAGCGTTTTTTTTCCATGATGAACTGCAAAATATAGAGACCCCAACGTTTCTAGTTCATTTATTATTAGGTTTGTCACGCGACCGACCTGTATATTGATTTTTATTCCATTAAAAGCTCGAATACCACACCTTTGCTGTTTTGTGTAAAAAGCTAACAAAGTAGTGAAACATAGGAACAATGGTTGGTAGTTTGCTGTGTAATTTTGTTTGTATCATAAAAGTGGTTTAAATTTGCATGATTAATACTAAAGTTAAGCATATTTCTATGGCAAAAGGAAAATAAATCGTCTGTTTGTTTATTTGTGGCCGAAAATAACACAGGCACATAAAAAAAGTTTAATGTTCTATGGTCCAGACCACCTCCCTTACGTATTTTCATGCGCTGAATAAGAATCTGAAATTAGAATCAATGTTAATTAGTAATCTAATTTCTTCAATTTTTGAGAATTAAGGTACTTGTATACTGATAAGAGCGAATCAAGCGGTGGATTTAATAAATTAAAACGAGAGAAAGATAGAGCCGAGGATAGAGCAAAAAGATTTGGTAACACTGTGTTATTAAATACGACTGTCATATACTATTTTAAAAAGGAATGGATAAATGACGAGATTATGCAACAAAGTATTTATTTAATACAATTGTATTGGCTGATGACCAATTTGAGAAGCATAGAAGTTAAAAATTATTACAATGCAGAGAAGAAAAACTACAAAAATAACATTAAAAAAGCTAAACAGGCATACTACTCCAATAAAATCAACAATTCCTCAAACAAAACACGTGAAATGTGGAAAATAGTGAACAGTAAATTAGGCAGACACGTTTGCTATAGCAATGATATTGTGCTGAATGTACATAATACTAAAGTATCTGAAAGTAAAAAGCTTACAAATTTATTTGCCACCACTTTTTCCACAGCCGCTCCTAAAAAAATTACCTCACATTTCGGGTCAAATTTGTCATTACCTTGTACACTTTCTAACTATAGGGAGAACTCAATATATGTTGGTGATGTTACAAAAACAGAGCTAAATGAAGTAATAAATGAACTAAAAAATAAAAAATCCTCTGGATTTGATGGCCTCGCACTACATATATTAAATAATATCAAAACAAATATATTAACCCCACTGGTAAACTTGATAAATAAATCATTAGAAAGTGGTTGTTTCCCAGATGTACTGAAATTAGCTATTGTAACACCTGTATATAAGAAAGGCGATCCTGAAGATATTGATAACTATCGTCAAATATCAGTCTTGAGTATAATCTCCAAATTGCTTGAAAGAGTTGTATACAATCGATTATGCTCTTATGCTCAAAAAAACGAATTGCTCACTGCGTCACAGCATGGCTTCAGATCGGGGAAGTCTGTTGAGACAGCATCTTGTCATTTATTAGAGTATGTGTATTCATGTTTGGATAAGGGTAAATATGTCGTTTCGCTATTATTTGACCTATCCAAAGCATTCGACACCATCAATAAAGAGTTACTAAAGGAAAAATTGCACTATATGGGTATCAGAGGACATATCTTGGAATGGATAATGTCCTACATGAAAGACAGAACTTTAAAGATTAGACTAAAGGAAGCCATGTCGGAAACCTGTGATGTAAGTCTAGGAGTCCCTCAGGGGTCCGTATTAGGTCCGCTGCTTTCCCTTTGGTATGTTAATGACTTGCCGAGTCAAGTAACGCATGGCCACGTGACCATGTTTGCAGATGACACAACAATCACGGTCTCTGCAGGCAGTCTTGAGGAACTCCGGGACAAGGTATCAACGGTTATGAATGAATTCGGAGCATGATACCAGCGAAATAGATTCATTTTAAATGAGAGCAAAACTGTTATAATAAATTTTAACATACAAAGGCAACTCCCCAAAAATTTTACTCTAGTCGATGATTTCACCATATCCACACACGCAAAACTTCTTGGTACATATTTTGATTCAAGATTGTCGTTTGATACCCATATAGAACATGTATGTAAACAATTGAATAAAGCATAATTTTCTCTCTTGCAACTGAAGGACACTCTAGATCAAAATGGTTTGCTAGATACATATTATGCGTTTGCTTATTCATGCATATCGTATAATATAATTTGCTGGGGTAATGCAAAAGATAGGGAACGTGTTTTTATACTTCAAAAACGCTTGTTGAGGC